>OU343224.1:72535757-72623382 GCA_910596185.1 Chrysanthemum makinoi | reverse complement strand
ACCCCAGTATCTTTGGGATAAATGGACCTTCATTTATACACTTGATATAATAAGGTTCCATCCCAATCAAATAGCAAAGCATTCGCTTTTCCATTTGTTGAATTTGCCAACTTCAAGTCTAGGGGCAATAGTGAATAAGCTCCACCTTTTTGTCGACTAGTTGGGGTACATCAATTTTAGCCATTTAGGATCCTAATTTAAAAACTTTTAGAGCGGCCTAAAAATCGAGTTTTATAATTAGCCACCTCTCGATACCACTTGTTGTTCCCCGTTCACTATCATTTAAAATCGCTTTAAATGCATAAAACAAGTTAATAGTGAACTATGACCGAAATTAACATAAGAAAACACACTAAGTAATTTTCAACATAATATTCTTGTTAGAAATAAATCAACCATACCCAAGTACTTGCGGAATAGTACTTGGGATTGAAATGACAAAGTTGGGTGACTCTCTCTAAGCTCGCTAGTCTGAGCACAACTCTTAGAGCTCACCGAGCTATCTCAGAACTAAGTAGAGGAGTGAAAAGATGGCGCGCTGTGTGTGTTTTTTACAATTCACATGCTTAATCTTTTCACTCCATCTCTTATGCTATTTATACATGTATGAGATTTAACCCTTTCCTAAGTGACAAATCGACATCATACGTAGACAAAATATCATGTATTTGTCTCATTACAAAGACTATTCTAAGTAAAGGACAAGGTCATTTCCATATTTTGATGACATCGAGCTTGTGCTAGCCATTCAGGGAAAGTTGACTTATGTTGATAAGGACTTCTTCTTATTTGATTCAAACTTCTCCCTTGTCCGCTCTTTCTTGGCTTTATTTATCCTTCAGCCTTCTTCATTGTTTATAAGTAGTTTGAGAGAGTTCAGGGATTCAAGTGAGTTATTGTCATCACTTCATCAATCCATCATCTTCTTCTTGACTCAGTCTTCACCCTTTAAGTTCCGCCTCACTGAGTGGAGAGACTTCTTCTATGCCTCAATGGTGTCCCGAAGATGACTCACCGAGAGGCTTTGCACCATGACTGATTAGTGTTTAACGGACTAAACACTTGGGCTATTTTCTATTCAAATCCTAGATTAAGGGGTTTGGGTATTTATTGAACCCAACAGTCTTCCCCTATTTGGATATACAAATAGCCTAAGTGGTTGATCAATGTAGGTGAGCAAATGGCTTCTTCCTCTACTGAATGTACTAATGAATACAATAAGGAACACGAGTAAATGAATAAAACATACATCGCTTATTGATCGATTACATAGTTCCTATTACTAGTACAAAAGAGATAAATTAAGATGATCAATCGGATGGATCCCCAGTGCTTCAAGCTTGACTTTCTTTGTGATCGGTGTTTCCCGTCGGATGATCTTTTATCTTGGCATTTAAGTCAACACGTAATCTGATATTTGTAGGGGTCTGAATTTGAGAAGCCACTGGTATATAGCTTATCATTGTAGCTACTCCTGCCTTATCAATATCGCTCCATCTTTGGAACGCTAGGTTTCCATACTCATCAATGAAAAATAGCCCTCTTTCAGTCAAGTTCAATCACTAAGCAAACAAACTTAACACCTTCGGTGGTTCCTCGCTGCACTGCCGTGCACTTTTATCTCTCAGTTGGAACTCAACTCTTTTCCTTTTGCCGTGGAAGTTTGTGGTTGAGATCCTTGAGTGTGCGCCAAGGCAGGTGAATTCCTAGTTAGTGCATCCCTCGACCTTTCATATCTTTTGCTAAGCATCTTCATCGCCTTGACCACCTTATTTTGCTTCTTTCCAATGATCGGACCAAGTTCATCAAGTTTAGTGATCCCAAAGTCACTGAATTTTAAGGGATCATGAACCTCAAAGTGTCTTTTGTCATCCCTCTGTAAACATTCATAGCCAATGGTATGGTGTTGGGAATAATCTTGACATCGTGATTTTTCGAAGCCTTGGTCGCTCATTGTCCGCTTGTATTCTCAATTCGCTTCCGAGAGCTTAGCTTTTCTTTCTTTCTTCATCTTGCTTTCATTGCAACCATTTGAAGCACTGACCATCCTTGAAATTTTGTCTGCCTCGACTTTGGGAGCTTGCTTGCATCTAATCCCATATTCTCGTCTTCTTCAACACAACCTTTGCTGCCGTTTCTTCTTTTTCTTCGCTTAGTTTCAATCTTCTTTAGCAAGATGTTTACTCGTATTGAGGTGTGGCGGTATTGCTGTTGTCGCCGATTTTATAGGAATCTTCTCGCCCCAGATCATTATGCCTTTGCCTTTGTCCCGACTCAAGAAGATGATGCAACTAAGGTGGTGTTGTTGTGATAGCGCCATGTTGTTGATGATGTTGGTGGGATGGATGAGATGGGAGTTGCGGTCGGTGGTGATGTTGATGCCTGGAGCACAGAGACCGATGATGTTGGCTCCCCTCGGTGGAAGAGGAGTTTCTTCAAGAATATTCTCCCCTCAACTATTGCAGAAGCGTCGGTGAGGGCAGAGTTGGTGTTGTGCCTTGAGGGGACTGAGCCGCTTGACCCTTGAAGGCTTGATAAATCTCGCGATCATCATGTCCGGAGGGTTGAATACCTGACTTTTGCTTCCAAGTTAGCTTGTGAGATTTCAAGAGCGGTCATTGGGCCCAAGATTCCGTGCTAGAGATGAGGATGCTTGAGCCAATGTAGCCACACCGCGATTCAATGAGTCCAATGTAGCTTGAAGAGACTGAACGAAGGATGGAAGACCCTGAACATTTGTAGACTTGAGCATATTGAGGCTTCAGGTGAGGTTTGAGGATTGTTTCTGTACACCTCGGTAGCTTCCAAGACTTTAGAGTTGGTTTTGGGTCTTCTTTGACAAACTCCCCGATTTCATCTATCGTGGTACCTACACTCGAAGATGCTCGAGGAATTTAGCCATGTTTTCATCCATCGGTGAATGTTGTCATACAAGATCTCTATGCTCATGAACATTTTCATCAAGCCTGCACTCTCTTTATATCGCGATAACTTGCAGCATTTCAAGATGTTGTTCCCACAATGTTTTAGTAACCCCGCAGTATAGCTTCCTTGAAGCCTGGTAATCCACTGAGCCAACCGCCTTCGTGAGGGAAGAACATTGTCAAACTCTTTGAATTCATGAGCTTGAGGATCGAAGTATGATCATCATGTTGGAATGGGGATTCAGAAGCTCCTTTGGATCAGCCGAGGCTCTTGTTCACTTGAACCTCGCGTTCATTTCTTCTCCGGTGATAAGATTTCATCATCACCACGAGCTCATCTTCGAGAGAATAATATCCCGTGACATCAAGAATTGCAAAGGGGTTGGTTATGGGTTCCATATCGGGTGGTTTATATCCCTCTCGTCTTTGTCCCCGTTGACCCTCGGACACTGGTGGGCGTTTCCTGCCTTCACTGGAGTCGGGATTGGTTGTGGGTTCGTGTACGCGGGTTGTTCC
This sequence comes from Chrysanthemum makinoi, assembly GCA_910596185.1. Classification (NCBI taxonomy): domain Eukaryota; kingdom Viridiplantae; phylum Streptophyta; class Magnoliopsida; order Asterales; family Asteraceae; genus Chrysanthemum; species Chrysanthemum makinoi. The sequence goes on along the minus strand of OU343224.1, from coordinate 72,619,942 downwards.
TTTCCTCCGAGTCTTTGTCCCCTGACCCTCGAGACATTGGGCGTTTCAGTTTTAGCGAGTCGGTGATAGTTGTATCCCTATCGGGGTTGTTTGAGTCCCTCTGAGTCTTTGGGAGAGATCGGTGTGCCCTCAGACAAAGGCTTGGATTTGCTAATGTCATCACTGGGCTTTGTGGAAGCGCCCTACCGGCGGGTTGTATGTTTCCTCTGGATCTGGGGAGTAGTAGGTGTGACCAAGGGCACCGACCGGGTGATGTATCTCAGGTCCTTCACCGGGGTGATTGTTGCCCGGTCGTGGGTGTCTTTTTGGTCACGGGCTTGTGCCTCTTCTGGGGTGTGCTCCTGGCCTCGGGGCCCCGAGACTTTGGTTTAGTCTTAGTCCCGATCACGAGACTTCCCTTTCTTTTAGGAGCGTGGTTTGAGACACTGATCCACTTTGATTGTTTACAAGAATCAGGGCCAATTCAATGGGAGTGACGAGGGATGGGTCCTTTTTTGAAGCGGTCGAGGATGCCGTAAATTTCCAAATTTTTCATCCCAGTATAATTTGAACCCAAGAATTGCAGAGCACAAGAGACAAACCTAGGATACGAAACATATTCCGTCCTAATTTTGCTCACAGAGTTTGCTAACGAGATCAAAGTAAATGATCTCCCTATAATACAAAGGACCCCATTCATCAAGCGGTATGCCATCATCAACCTGAATAGAGTTAACTTGTTCTGGATGAGTGGTTCCGCCGAGGACCGAGAATCACAAAGTGTAAGAGGATCCTCCAAGCCACGGGAATGAGCTTTTAGTGATTGGGTCTTGTCCAAAAAGTTGGATCTAAAATGATTTGTTTTAACCCATCCTTCACTTGTGGAGGGTTAGGATGGGCGACATAAACACCTTTGTTATAATCTAACCCTGTTGTAGTGCAAAATGTTTTAAAATCCAGGGTGTATTGTTCCCCATTAAGACGAACGATGAGATACTCCGGTGAGAGGTCTAAGGTTATTCTCATGAAGGTGTCGGGTCAAAGGCTCTAGTCAGTAGCCCAAAACTCCCGAGGTAGTTAGGGTACAATCTGAGGACATTTTACAAAGGCCGTTTTGAGTGGGCAGTTGAATAAAAATTTTATAATGTCTTTATAGGTTGGGACATTTTCGGGATATTCAAAATTTCCTATGACATTATTTGTTTTAAATTCAACGTTAGTAAGATCCCCTACCCACCGAGAAGCAACTGGAGATTGCGTTCTAGTCATTTCCATTAACAAAGATTTTAGGATTTAAGAAATGTTTTGACTAGAACAATCAAAGTATTTAGATCTCTTCAAGTTTGTGATGAAAACTTTTGTAAATGTTTACAAGAAGGGTTTTTCCAAAAGAGGTTTAAAAGTTTTGAGCACACAAATGTTTTCTTTTGAAATGATTTTGACAGAGTTTTGTTGCAGAAAAGATTTGTGTGTGCTTGTTTGTGTTTGAAGAGGGTATTTATATTGTAATAAGAGGGGTGTTTTGTGCACAAATGGGAATATTATGAGTTGGTCTTTGAAAGGCGTTTGAATTTCCACATTTAATGCTACCACTCCATTCGGCAAAAAATCCGTTTTCGGGAACAATTGTAAAGGTACGGTACTTTTTGCGAGATAAAATATCAATTTGATATTTTTGTGAGAGGCATTGAATGCCAAGTGGGATGACAGTAAGACAAAGAGACATATATTCCTTTATTAAATTGACATAGTTACCAACCTAGGACATTAAAGTAACCGATACTTGGATCATTTAGTTACTTATTCAATGCTCTTTGTCAAGTGTCAGGGACCTTGAATGAGTCTTACTCATTGGGAGAGGTTTAATTTGGGTGTCAGGAGGATGAACCATTTCAGAGAACTTACTGAGATTGGTTTTCAGATACTTGACTTTCAATTTCAAGCATTCCCAATTCACTTTCGGTCTCCAGGTGGGTTCATCCAAGGGTTTGGTGAAGATATCCGCTTGATATTCAGGGATGAAATGAAGTTCTATGTCTCCTTTCATTATGTGATCCCTGATGAAGTGATATATCGATATCAATGTTTGTTCTTGGGGAGGATGGGGTTGTTGAGATTGCAATTGCACTGTTATCACGTAAGATGGGCACCATTTTGTAATGGATGTTGTAGTCACTGAGTTGACTTTTCATCCATAATACATTGGCACAACATCCTACAAGCACTACATATTGACTTTAGCTGAGGACATAGCCATGATTGTTGCTTTTACTCCAATGTACAGCTTTTCCAAGAAATTGTGAGGACCTCGAGGTACTTTTTCATTCCATGCTGCCAAAGCATAATCGAATCGTGAAAACTTGAGATCAAACCCCGAGCATTTTGGATAATAGAGTCCAAGGCTTGGGGTTCCTTCAACCTAAGTATTCTCTTGGCTGCAGGAGTGAGATTCTTTGGGATTGGTGGATCTTCTATTAAACAGACTGGAAAAGTATATTCCGTCTAGTAGCGGTTAGATACATCATGATCCAACAATCCTCTGAAATGAGTTTGATTGATGATTTGCCGGGTGATCAGGTCCGTTGTTAGGTGGGACCATTGGTGTCTTCACCAGGCATAGTTAAATATCTCATATTTCTTCAAGAGATTTCGGTGTATTTCTCTTCTGATGGATATTCCTTTATCAACGATTTGTAGTCAAGAAAGTATGTAAGTTCCCCATCATGCTCATTTCAAACTTCTTTGTCATTAGTTTTTCAAACTGTTTGCAAAGTTTGTAGTTTGTTGAGCCAAAGATGATATCATCAACATACACTGGGACTAGTATCACATCCTGTTGGGTTCTATAGACAAACAGTGTGTTGTCTATCTTTCCTCGACAAACTTGTTTTGTATCGTAGAAGGCCGAGAGTTTCATACCATGCCCTAGGAGCTTGTTTAAGTCCATAGAGGGCTTTATCAAGCTTGCACATATAGTGGGAATTCACTACTCTCAAAGCCCGAGGTTGAACATACACATCTTTTCGGATCACCATTTAAGAATGCACTTTTAACATCCATTTGGTAGACCCCGAAGTTCATGTTGCATACAAGGAAGATCCCGATGGCTTTCATTCTGCATCAGAGAGCAAATGTCTCATCATATTCAATCCCTTCTTGTTGAATGTAACCTTTTGGCTTCATGAGCGGTTTTAATGTACATTACCGCTTTTGTTTTCGAAACCCACTTCATTCCTATGACTACAACATCCTGAGGAAATTTGATCAAGGTCATGACCTTGTTTTATCAAATGCGGTTCTTCTTGCGTAACTGAACCCATTGGGTGTTTTAGAGCTTCTGACATTTTTGGGTTCTATTTTCGATAGATAATCGCATATAGACATTCATTGGTGAAGCTGCAGTTAGATTAGCACCATGCTTCGGTGGCATGCCACCTGGGTTCACCAATGATGTTCTGAGCTCAATATCACGAGATCTTGTCCACTTACTTTGTGGTCTAGGATCTGAGTTTGATGAGGTCACTGGAAGTTCGGGGAGTGAGATTGGTTACAGGATCACTGATTCATTTTGAGCATCTGTTATGATGTCCTATTCAGTTGGGTTTCATGAATCACGTGATCCCTAATAGTTGGCGGTTACCTATCCTCTTGGACCGATAGATTATCAATGAATTCACCGATTATTGGTTGGGGTAGGTTGTGAGCTAAGACATAATATGAGATGTCACGCTTTGATATGAGGAATTGAATTTGGGTGAACTCATCGAGGATATCTTGATGAGTCAATTCCTATTTCACCGAGGTGTTAGTGAACTGATGCTTTAACTTTCATCAAAGGTGACATGAAAGGTTCCTCAACTTGTTGTCTCCTTGTGTTAAAAACAAGGCTTTGGAGATCGGGAGTAGCCTAAAAAGTATCCATCATCAACTTTTGCATCAAACTTGCCTAGATGATCCTTGTGGTTATGAATGAACACTGGACATCCAAATACATGAAAATAGGCGATGTCGAAGTCTACCTTTGAAGATCTCATATGGGGTTTTGTTATGTCTTTTGACAATGATTGACATATTTTGAGTGTAACAGAGCTTTTGACTGCTTCGATCGAAATGCTTGAGAGTGATCCATTTAACATGGTTCTAGCGGCCTCAATGAGTTCTGTTTTCCTTTCAGAACCCCATTTTGTTCAGGGGTATATGGAGATGAGAAATTTTGAGAAATTTCTTTTTCATCACAAAAACTCTCAAGCTCTTGATTTCGAACTTCATACCATTATGGGTTTTTGGATAATGTCATTCCGTTTTCAATCTTCCGATGAATGACATTATTGTATCACCGACTCTTTTGGAAAGAAAGTATACGCAAGTGTATCTTGAAAACTCATCAACAATGACAAGTGTATACTTCATTTGGATTGATCCGGACCAGCAGTCCTAATAGATCCATGTGCGGGAGATGAAGACGACTTTGATGGAGAAATTTTGTTGGGTTTTGAATGCTCGTGGTGTTACCCTTTCACAAAAGTAGCATGGTTTATCTTTGCAAAACCAGTGATGGTAAGCCAAGGACCTTGTTTTGTTTTGCCAAGTTGTTGAGGTTTTTGAAGTTTAAGTGTGAGAGTCTTTTATGCCACAGCCAATTGATAGTTTCCGTGGCTTTGGCAAAGAGACACGTTCCATCTTGGGAGAGTGTTGACATGTCTAGCACATAAACATCATCTCTCCTATGAGCTATCAACACAACTTCCTTATTGGCATTGAAAATGGTACCTTGTTTATCATTGAATTGTACAATGTATTTAACATCACATAGTTGACCAATAATCGATGAGATTGTATTTGAGACCATTGACATAGGCTATTCTAGAGAAAACTATTCCATTACAGCCACTTGAACCATAACCTTCGACATGATGAGTTATCACCAAATACTACCTTGGGCCCCGGTTCCTTTACATACTTGTGCAGATATTCCTTCACACCATGCTTCAGCATCCATTTGTCTAGATGCCAAATAGGCTCGGCATGTCTCTACAAGTAGTAAACCGAATTAGTTTCTCTGGTGACCCACTTACTAGTGGGCTTGGGTCTCAAGGTCTCTCCTGCAATCGACTCATGGTAGTGGTTGTGTACTGCTACCACGGGTTTTGCATTTGAGCCGAGGATGACTCGGTGACTCTAGGTTGTTTGGAATTTCTCCTTGCATGAATGACACCGTCATGTTGGGATGTCTCATGAGTGGATTTCACATATATCACAACATGTATTCATGAGACACAATCATGATGATGATCATTAAATACATGAGGGCACAAAGGAAAAGGTTTTGCTCTATTCTTTAGAGCGGCTTTGGAGGATGAAGCATACCGATAACCAACTTTGGTATAGTTTGCTTGACCCACATCTTGTAGATGATCTGCATTCTGTGATCATCCTTTTTGATCAAAAAGGATTCTATAATGGTATATGGGGTGTAATGACACGTACTCACACTTTTGTTTGTTTTGGAGGTTGACTTAGACTTGAGGAGGCTGGGAGGTGACTTTGTCTCCTTGATTGGTTCAGGGATCTTTTCAATGGATTCCATTTTTTCAGTAAGCTTTCTCACAAGTTCACTGGCCTTGAATTTGGTCAACTCAGAGGATGTTGAAGTCTCAGTAGGAATAGACTCTTGTTGGATTAGTTTGGCTTGTCTTTGTAGGATGGTTCTACCAAGTCCATACCTTTCTTTTGGTGAATGAGGATTGAATTGTAGTGGATTAAGCTCGAGCTTGGATCAAGCCTTGAAGAGATTGGTGGAAGCAGCTGATTCACCAGAGATGTGTTGATCCACCGGTCATCTCGGGAAGTCCTAGTGCTCTTAAGAGCTTGGCTCTCGAGCTCAAGAATCCTTCCGTAATCATTTGGAAGCTTACTCGGGGATTCACCCGTTCAATCCAATCAATGAATTCAGCATATTTGTAATCATGCCACCGACACAAATGGCTTAGAGATCTGTTTGTTGAGAGGGTCGGGAGATGATCTTCACCTATGTCTTTTCTTGCTAACGGGGCACCACAAAGATCAAAGACCCCGATTCTTAGCATCCAACTATTAAGAATATCATTTGCCTTTTAAGTTCATCTTGAAGATTCTCGATTTCTTTTAACTAGTTCATGTTTTGAATTTGCAAAGTGATGACCTCAAGCTTTGATTGTTTTAAAATAAGCAATTCATCCCTACACTTATTCAATTCAAAACTTAACTTGTTTGTACTTAGAAAAAGATTCATCTTTTGCTCTTCTCTGAACTTAAGGTCTACATTCGGATAATTCATGTAAGATAGCCAAGTCATCATCCATAGAAAGTAAAATGTTTACCTTCTTCATTGTGATGTTGACCCATTCTCCATTTCTGGCATGATTCTTTCCAACATCAAGCTTGTCCTCTTCAGAGGGCCATCGCTGACCACATGCACCAATTCATCATCGATAAGACCGGCTCTTCATCCCGTCAAAGTTTCAAAGAACGAGACCTCTTGTTTTACCCCAGATTGAACATTTTTGTTGTTTCAGGGATGGCCTCAAGCAATGCAAGCTTAGCTTTCTTATACTTAGCTTCATAATCAATGGTTTTGTTAAGATCGATTTTTTGAACATTTTGATGAGACCGATAGATTTTTGGTTGAAATTTGCTAAAGCACAAGGAGATTAGATCTCGATGGTTTGTAAGAGGGTTCGTTGTTTTTGAAAAACAATCTTTTGCAAAATGGCTCTTTTATGACACTTATAGCATTGTTGTCTTCGCTGTTTTAGCAGTTGAAAAGCCTTTGTTTTATAAACCTTCGAGAGTTAGCAGGAGTGCCCTTTCCTGAAATTCAGATTCGGTCATTTAAGTAACTACTCACTTGATCTCTCATGGCTATCATCCGAGTTTTCTTGGAAATCTTGAATCACATTGTTAGAAAAGCAGAAAGTGGTGAAATTGGGATGGTGGTGGGAGTTCTTGACTTCCGAGACTTCTTTAAGTCACGGTATCGTCTGTTGATGAGGTTTTCCTCATAGACAAATTTCCCATAAATTTCATGAAGCTCAAGATTTTGGATATGATTAGCATTCCTAAGTCCCTGAGAGAAATTCAACCATCTCTGAGAGAAGTGACAAAACCAACATTGATTTCATGTTTGGACAACTTAACACCATCATTTGAAAGTTCATTTAAAAGAGTTTTGTATCTGGTGTAATTTTGAGAGAGAGTTTCTGAGTCCTTAGCCCTGAAGGTGTTATACTCAAGTTTGAGTCCATTATCCCGCTTTTCCTTGTCGATGGTCCTTCATGACTATGAACTAGGTCATCCCGGGTTTGCTTAGTCGACTTGCCAAACTTATAATGACTCTAATATCGTGAAGACAAGATATTATGATACTTTTGAGTCTTTGGTCCTGGTTGACCACTCTTCTTTCATCCTAGGTCCATTGAGCTTCAGGTTTGGGCAACCCTTCAGCAGTCTTTGGGATAAATGGACCTTCATTTATACACTTGATATAATAAGGTTCCATCCCAATCAAATAGCAAAGCATTCGCTTTTTCCATTTGTTGAATTTTCTAACTTCAAGTCTAGGGCAATAGTGAATAAGCTCCACCCTTTTATCGACTAGTGGGGTACATCAATTTCAGCCATTTAGGATCCTAATTTAAAAACTTTTAGAGCGGCCTAAAACGAGTTTTATAATTATTCTCTGATACCACTTGTTGTTCCCTGTTCACTATCATTTAAAATGGTTTAAATGCATAAAACAAGTTACTAGTGAACTATGACTGAAATTAACTTAAGAAAACACACTAAGTTTTTCAACATAATATTCTTATTAGAAATAAATCAACAAAGAATACGTTACCCAAGTACTTGCGAAATAGTACTTAGGATTGAAATGACAAAGTTTGGGTGACTCCTCTAAGCTCAAAGAGTCGAGCACAACTCTTAGAGCTCACCGAGCTATCTCAGGAACTAAGTTGTATTTGAGGGAGAAGGTCATGCAGTGTGTGTGTTTTTACAATTCACAAGCTTAATCTTTTCACTCCATCTCTTATGCTATTTATACATGTATGAGATTTAACCCTTTCCTAAGTGACAAATCGACATCATACGTAAGACAAAATCTTGATGTATTTTGTCTCAGCTTACAAAAGACTATTCAGTAAAGGTCAGCTTTCCATATTTCGCTGATGACACCGAGCTTGTAAGCTAGCCATTCGGGAAAGTTGACTTATGTTGATAAGGACTTTATCTCGATTCAAACCTCCCGCCTTGTCCCGCTCTTTCTTCATTATTTATCCTTCAGCCTTCTTCTTCGGTTTGTCTTCAGTAAGTAGTTGGAGAGGAGTCTTGATTGGATTATTGTCATCACTCACTGAATCCATCATCTTCTTCTTGACTCTGTCTTCACCCTTTAAGTTCCGCCTTACTGAGTGGAGAGACTTCTTCTATGCCTCACTTGAGTGTGTCGAAGATGACTCACTGAGAGGTTTGCACCTTGACCTGATTAGTGTTTAACGGACTAAACACTTGGGCTATTTTCTATTCAAATCCTAGATTAAGGGGTTTGGGTATTTATTGAACCCAACAGAAAAGCACTAAGCAAAGTATTTTTGCTACTTCATCTACTGAAGCTGAGTATATTGCTGCTTCTGATGCATCAAAAGAGGTCATGATGGATTCAAATTCATTTGAACATCGTTCCCACAATGAAGAACCCATAAATATGTATTGATGATACTGGAGCCATTACTATAGCTAATGAAAGGAATCACTAAAGGTGCTAGACATTATCGCTTAAAGTTCATTATTCGAGAGACCATTGAAATGGGAGATGTGAAGATATTAAAGGTTCACACAGATGACAATCTAGCTGATCCATTTACAGAAGCTTTGGATTTCCTAAGCATTCGAATTGACTAGAGAAATAGGTTTGGTACCGCTAGTAGTCTCATGTAAACCGTGTGTTAATTAGTATTTGGATAATTTGGAGTTAAAGGCGGTTATTATTTTCGATTAATAAAGATACAAGGTATTTGTTATTATATTCATATAATCCGTTATTCCATTTTTGCATGTTTAATCCATGAAATGATTTATCATTCTAAATATGTCCATTGTCGGTTACAATATGGGAATATTGTTATGATAAGGCAAATGTGAGTGTTGGTTATAATTAACGAGAATTGGATTGTTCCCGCCAAACTCATATGTATTCACTAGATATGCATATTGGATTCCCCAACTTTTAAACATTTACTTTTGGATCCTTGTCATAAGTAAAATATTGAAAATGGTTTGTTATCTTCATCCTTAGACTTGAGATGCAAGTAAGTTCTGTTATGTGTGGATATCACTTTTGTAAGTATATGCAAAACGCTATCTCAATAAGGTAGTTATAAAAGCTATATTTCGAGTGATGCGGCAAAGCATCCACAACGCTTGTAGTCAATAAAGGATTTGTTACTCCACTTGATATATGTAGAAAGATACCATGGCTTCCAGATTAAATCGATAACTCACCGCCGGATCCAAAGGGTAATGCAAGATGATTCTTGATTACATTTGGTATATCTGAATTAAAATCTATAACGAGATTCTAAATGGTTAAACTATATGGAATGATTAAAGATCCATATTCCATGGTTTAACGGTATCTATAACAAAGGATGATTAAAGCAAGACATTGAATGACCATGCTACCGAAACTTTTGAAACTATTCTCTGAACACATTTAGTTAAAAGTTGAAAGGAGAGCGTTTCCGTCGTTAGCTTTGGTGTTATTCATTACAACACCCTGTGGGAGCTGTTGGTTTGTGGGAGTTTTAAAACACGACAAAGCAACTAAACGTGTATGAGCCGATGGGGGCACACGCTGATAACACGAGTATACGTGTTGAACGAACTTATACTTGAATTGTGACTTACCCGTTTATATGCAACCCAACGATCATTAACTTGACCGTGGGCTTTTATTAGTTCATCATTGGGTCGTTTGGGTGGAGCCTTGGGCCATGAAAGATCCACACCGATTGGGTACAGGTATTAGAGTGGGTTTGGGTTTGTTTGTGACTTGTCAACAAGCTAGGGTATCCTCTGGGTTTTCGACTTGTGCACTATATAAACACCACCTCTACATCTTGCATTCCCACGCATACATACTTTATCTATCCCTAAAACTGAAAACATCTTCCTACTTCTCCCGCTTGGTCGTTAGCTTCTTAATAACGATTAAGGTTTTGAGTTTTGGCTTAATTCTAAACTTGTAATCTTGACAAGTGTTTAGACAAAGTGTTGACTTCGGTTTGTTGTTTCGGTCACACAAACAGAATTCTGAGGATCAAAGGCACGCCGCTTTGCTTTGGTTCTTGGATAGAAGGTAGTATAGATAGTTTAAGTCAAGTTTTCCGCCTATTGGGTATTTTGGACGGGAGACAAGTTCTTTTGCTTTTCTCAAAGTGGAACTCAGAAGTCAAGTGGTTCCATTCAAGTATTAATTTAGTTTTATATATTACGTTCTCGACTAGCTACATCGAACGATAATGTGAATCGGGTTTGTGTGTGATACTCTTGAGGTGTATTTTTTAGACACTTAAAGGTTTCAGGGTCTTGTCCGCTACTAGAGTTTAATTGCCAAGCAAGATTAGCCTTCTTTATTCCCTTTTAATTAATTAATAATGTATTAATTATATGTTTATTATTTACGTGTTAACATAATTGTATTAACTAGATCCATTTTTCGCTGCGTACTCGTAGAGGTTACTGGTTAACTAGATCTAAAATCCCAACAAAATGTATCAAGTTTGAATTATTATTGATGGAAACAAATTCAAGTAGCTATGACACTTTCATGGAGGATAGGACTTGACCTAATTTAAGTTTGTGTTTTAGTAGACTTAGGGTGTGTTTGTTTTTAAAAAAATAAGTCTTACTACTCTTACTCACCGCATGCAGAACGCTTTGTTTTGTTTTTTTCTTTTGAGTAAGACCCGTTAGACATATATAACATCTACAAGTAAAGGGAGACTTGTCTTACTTCTCCTTTACTTTTGAACTTTATATAATATATTTGATTGTTTATTAACTATGTTATATTTATGATAAAAAGTATTGTTTCATATTTACATAAGTTATTTATTATCACATTGCGTTGGTTTAATAAACAAATTGCAAAAACGAGCACTTAAAATCATTCTGACAATTATACAAAAACAAACAACATTATTTCGTTCGATTTAGATTTTTCTTAACCACCTCTTACCAAGAAGATTGTAGTGATTCAGACTCAAAACATCTTTATGAAACAAACACACCCTTAGGGTGTGTTTGTTTTTAAAAAAAAATGTCTTATTAGCCTTCTTACTCTACCAGAGTAAGAGGCGACATGTTTTTGCTGTTTGTTTTTTTCTTTTTTGAAATGACCGCATGATATATCTCATCCGGTGAAGATATGACGTCTTTAATGCCTTTACTCGATAAGATATTGAAGACCTGTGTTAATATAATATATTTGATGGTTTATTAACTATGTTATATTTATGATAAAAAAATCTTGTTTCATATTCATGATAAGTTATTTATTATGACATTTGGCGATAAATAAATTCAGAACGAAAGACTTAAAATCATTGGACATTATACAAAACAAACAACATTATTTTGTTTGGATTTAAGACTAAAGACCTCTTTACTAGAAATGGTAGTGATTGCACTAAAACATCTTAATGAAACAAACACACCCTTAAATTGTAAATTAGTCAGAAAAAAAGTCACACACAATAGATAAAATTAGTAAATAAATAAATAAAGTGATTACTATATACTTTATTATGTCATGTTAGCGAAGAGTTTACGGTTTTTGTTTAAACCTTTTCTATAGGCGGCATTTAGCTTAGCTAGTCTTTGAACATAGTTAATCCATAGACCATATTCAATATCGTCGTAACACGTTTGTACTTTCTATTCATCTTTGTTATTTTAGAAATAACAATACAAAGAGGGTAAAAATAAATAAACGTAGCCATGTGTGTGTGTGGCTAAATCGGAAATAAAATTGGTGGGAGAAGTAATTTCTGAATAAAGGATTGTCGGTTGGGTTGCTGTGAGGGCTCTTTGAGTCATGTAGTTTTTTCAATATTTATTTCTCTTTTGCGTGTGTTGTGGTTTCTATAGTCATTGTGATTGTTACACTTTTTGTTTACTTGTTTAATAATCATGTCAGAATATATTTTAGAAATGCAAAAAAATTATAAACCTCAAACGCTTAAAAAGAAGGGTAACTACGTAGTCGAAGTGTTTGAAGTTCTTCGGGTAGGATTTAAGTTTAAATTCTGTAGATGAAAATTGTTAGTTGCAGATACGTAGTTCAGTTAGTTTTTGAAATGACGAAATTGTAAAACATGTCATACTTTTTAAAAGGGGACAAACACTTGTTGGAGTGGGCAGCCAAACAATCTGAACTTTGTTTTTTACATGTTATACTTGAGACATTTATTGATGTTCATGGTTATCAGTATCAATATCAATATAGCAAGAAGTTTAGAGTTATAGACATTTATTGAGAACATAGAGATTTTAGACAGGATTTTGCTATCCACAAATTTTTAGGTTGTTCCTAATAAAGGCATTCACTACGGTTGATTTTTTTAAAAGTTTATAATTAAGGCGTGTCACTAACTTATTAACTTTTTGGTGTAAAACCTATCTTCGTTACACATAAATTTCTCAAAGCTTTATAAGCATCTTATATAATTCAGTTGCTCAAATTTATAAGAAAATGTTAAACATATTATTAAAGGTTACGTATAAGACATTAAGACATGCATTGAATATTTGTATTTTAATAATAAACGAGTGAGGAAAACCCGTTGGTGAGTTTAGCCTTTTGTAACGTGGGAACGATGAATTAGGAAAATTTGTTTGGACCGGCTTTGCAAATACAATTAAAACCTTAGGGACTATTTTTACGCTATAAAGGACTTACTTTAAAGTAACGATTAATTTAAACCTTAGGGACTATTTTTGCCAAATTGCTTGAGATAGCAATTAATGCTAAAGGACTTACTTTGCAACGACACTTAAACCTCGGTTGGCTGTTTTGCCAAGTTTCCAAAGATAATTAATGCTAAAGGACTTGCTTTAAAACGACACTTGAACCTCAAAAATTTTGCCAAGTTGTGAAAGATTAGCAATTAATGCGCTATTTAGTTCAGTCTTTTTTCCCGGTATTTAGTATATATATAAATTACCCACCTCTACATATAACTACTCCTAATTGACTTAATGTACAACATTTTTGCATCTTTCTAACTTTTAAATGTAGCTCTTAGGGCTACAAATAACAAAACCCTAAGTTAAGGAGTTTGAGAAATTAGAACTTTTCATGCCGAGTAAACTTGAAATAGAATTTTGCTATGATTAACAAAACTATAGACCTCTTTATGTTTTTAAAAATCTTCCCATAAACCATAATAGTGAATGCTCTAATAACTACGATTGTGTTTAAATAATATGCAACGTTCACACAACATCATCTAACATCACTAACCCTTTCCTTGACGTTGCATTCTCGAGTTTTTTCTTGAATGAAAAGGAAACAAAATGAAAGGAAACTGAAAAACAATGGCGTTCTAGAAGTTTAATGGTTTTTCCCCTTAAAAAGTTTTCGTCTAAACATGGGCGGTTTTGGAAGAAAACTAATATACAACAATTTTTTGTTATATTGTATTATCCCTCATCTGTGATACATTGTCAATATATGTTTATAAAAGCACAACTACAATTATGTCGTTTTTCTTTTCTTTTTCTGCTAATGCTTGGAACACGACTTTTTAATTTTTTATTCATTTCCTTTCAATTCGTAAACATAAATTTAAAAAAAAATAATAATTAAAAAAAAAAAAAATCCCTTTTTTTCTTTCCATTTCTTTTCTCAACTTATCTTTAACTAGTATCATTTATATGAAAAAGACTCGCATACCCAAATATAATTCACTCTTCTGTTAGCCATTTTCGCAAAAATAAAATAAAAAATACAAACTTTATTTCTATGTTATGTATTAATATCACCGAATTCTATGAAAAGCCTTTTCTTTAAACTGAGTTGGTTCAAAGAATATTTGAGCAAAATGATTTGACGATAGTTGACTTTGACTCTATATTAAAATTGGTTGTATTCACGTTGTGAAGGAAACTTTCTAATTGCCTTTACTATTTGCATTTCACCTATAGATCTCTAAACATCTAGCCAGGACTCATAGAAAAAACACAAAAAATAATTTAAAAACTCAAGACCCACACTTTTTAATAAAAAATATTTTTCGGTGACACTTTCGTGTCAAGGCCTCAGCTTCAGTTTTTAACCATGCACCTAAGGCATGGTTAATATAGTATGTTAATGTCGACAAAAAATACACACTAAAATGACAATTATTAAATGCTTTTTTTTATGATGATTTGGTCATTAAAAAGAAGTTTATCATTGTTTGTGATTTTTGGCCATCTAATGCATCAAAAGGGCGAAGGCATTTACTAACCTTGCAATCTTTAATAATAAAGTAGTGTTTGTTTTTTAAGAGCGAACTGCAAGCGCACATCGAATTTGAATCGATGGGTAAAATGTCTCAAAAAAAACAACGCATTTGAACGAAAAAACTCATGTCTGCATTTGTTTGCGTGATTCGACTAATTTATTTTGGTTTTGTGTGCCAGCAGACAACAAGATGTGCTAGATTCGAACTGACACATTAATCCCTCTCAGTTACGAATATTCATTATTTTAATCGCGAACTAGAGCCGTCGACGTGAAAAAACAAACGGTCGAACGACCGAAATATCCGACATCAAAGCACGGTTGATTAAGAGTTAAGATGCAAGAAACCTCTTTTATGAAAAACAAACACCACCTAAATGTTGTTTCCTTCGGCAATTAAGCCCATAACTACTTAGTTTATTGAGCTTGTAATAAGTATTATATATTTCACAAAAGTATGGACATTACTTATCAACTTGTTCGTATTAAAAAAACATTATCGTCGCAAATAATGAATGAAGTATAATATGCTAGATGAACGCATCATAGCTACCAAAAATTGCAAAAATGAATACTTTACCTAAAAACCTTTTTTTTTTTTTCTTTTAAGAGTTTTTAATGAAGTTATTATAAGTAACAAATCTTTCGTTTGTTTGTAGTTTTAATACATGTTTTAAGAAGTTATTAAAAAATGTACTTTACAAGAGATATAAGGCTATACGCAGTGGAGGAGGTTGCTGTCGGTTGGAGGCTTCGGTCGAGCAAGGTTGAGCCGGTGTGGAGGATTCGGTTGGCTTCGGTTGGGGAGAGAGGGAAACCCAACTAGGTCGGCCAAACGACCTAATTCACAAAACACAAACAAACAAAAAAGGTTACCGAAACACAAACACAAATGAAATAAACCTTTCCAGTTTCCACCATTCTTGTGTATGCATACCATTTCAAAGAGGTATGTTGTGTATGCATACCTTTCCACCATTCTTGTGTATGCATACCTTTCCAGTTTCCACAATTCTTGTGTATGCATACCTTTCCAGTTTCCACCATTCCAGTTTCCACCATTCTGTGAAAAGAAACCATTTTTTTTATGCAAACTGCTATGGTATGCATACCATTTCAAAGAGGTATGTTGCACGTGAAAGGTATGCATGCAAACTGAACATTGTTACACGTTGCATCAAAAGGTATGCATGCAAGTTACACGTTGCATGAAGTGAAAACAAGGTATGCATGCAAGTTACACGTTGCATGAAGTTGAAAAAAAAAAAAAAACAAAAAGTGCAAAAATCTCGGTCACGGCTGTGGCTAATAGTCGTCGTCGGTCGTCGAGAAGGCATGTGGCCCGTGACCGAATCCAGCCATATACAGTGCATAGCCTAACAATTGTGTCCTTAAAGATCTTTTTTAGGTACTAAAATAATAGAAGCTGGACCTTTTCTCTTTGATTATTAGATCCATTATCGAGTACAAGATAACGTCAAGTTCAAACGTTAGTGGTCGGTGGTGCACCAGGCCTTTGTCCCGGTTAGTATTTTACTATTAAATTGAAGCCTGCAATAACTTTTAGACATGTACAATTAGGTGGTGCGTGTTTTTATAAAACTAGCAGGGTACCGCGCAATGCGGCTGCGGATATTATGTGACTAAATTTTGTAGCGAGCAAATGTTGTTCATTTATACGTTTTTCTCAACAATAACTTTACGAAAGAATTATAATTTTTAAAGAAAATAACTATAACCCATAACAATTCAAACTATTTCATATCCAAATGAACATAATGTTAAAACGAAAGAAAATAACGTAAGTAGCATTTTTGAAACATAAATATCCCTTCAACACTCACACCTTAAAATATACTTTCACTCACAAGTAATTTCAACTTAGCTATTTGTGCCTCACTCACTTCTAATTCTATTTTTTTTTTCATTTTTTTAAATAAACTTAATTTCATTCATTAAAAAAAAAAAAAAAAAAAAAAAAAAAACACCTAAGTAGTAAAGCTTGTTTTAGGCCTACTATTTACCAATAACACTTTTTAGCTTCAATTTTTTTTATAGATCGGCCCATAACACAAGTCCAACTCATTAAGTAGTGAAG
Source organism: Chrysanthemum makinoi (assembly GCA_910596185.1). Classification (NCBI taxonomy): domain Eukaryota; kingdom Viridiplantae; phylum Streptophyta; class Magnoliopsida; order Asterales; family Asteraceae; genus Chrysanthemum; species Chrysanthemum makinoi. The sequence goes on along the minus strand of OU343224.1, from coordinate 72,603,320 downwards.
GTTGTTTTAGTCCTAATATTTTACCCGTTATACCTAATTGTTTTCTCATTCACCCTAATTTCATTTCCGCAATACACGCCTCCTACCAGTCAAAACTACAAACCTACAAACCTATGCAACCACAAAAAGTCTTATTGCTTTCTTTCTTTCAACAAGCAGAAACACATAGTTTCTTTATCTTGTGTTTTTCTTCAAATCAATATGGTTTTTTAGATGCTAAAAGCTGAACATAAACACACTCAGATTTTGCTTTAAGATTCTTGTAAGGGTATCGGGTAAGGTTATATATGTTTTTATTTTAACCGAGCAAAAGTGGTATTATGTAGTTGGCAATATTATATTGTAGTTTAGATGTATAGCCAACGTGTGTGACCGTCTTTTCTTATTTTGTCAGTAATTTAGGCAGTGATAACTATTTTTTTTAGTTGGCAATATTATATTGTAGTTTAGAGGTATAGCCAACGTGTGTGACCGCCTTTTCTTATTTTGTCAGTAATTTAGGCAGTGATAACTATTTTTTTTACATGTGTAGCGTTTATTATTTGGTGTGTGGCTTTTAAACTTGTAACCTTACAAATTTAATATCCCCATAATAAGATTATCTTGTACTATCAATTTGCATAGATATTTAAGCATTATTCAAAGCTATTTGTTTGGGGTATAAATAATTATCGCCAAAGATAACAATACTATTTAATTTTTGTGATTCTAATAAACTTACATAACAATATTGATATACCGGACAAAGGCCTATACAATATATATTAACTTTTAAAAGACGATTCATATATGCTAGTCCCTTAAGTAGTGCAAGACTAACATTTTTCAAAATTACATTATACAAATGACAACGTACATGTGTCAAAGCAAAATAAACAACAAAAAACTACAATTACTTGGTCTATCATTTTTCCTAATTTGTCACGGGTTCAACTACTTCATCATTTCTCATATAATTTTGTCAAATTTGAAACCTGGTTCGACCCGGGTGATTCAACCGGTTGAACCGTTCCGGTAAAAAAAAACAAATCGATTTAAACCGAGTCAACCCGATAGGTTGGGTCGAAAACAAGTCAAATTAAATCGGGTCAACCCGCCGGGTTTGAAGCGTCCCGGGTCAACACAGTTTTCGATGTGTATTGAACCGGTGGCGACACCGGTTCCCGGTTGAACACGTTAGTACGGTCCGGTTCGTTTTTCAAAACTATATACAACATCAACTTGTTAGCTTGTATGAAGTTTTGCGTATTTTATTAATTTATATAATGTGTATAATAACGTGTACTTTTCATTTTAGGGTGTTTTAAAAATATCATTAATTAGTGTGTTTAATTATTTTATATTTTGGATTATGTTGTAGCTTCTTTAAATTGTACGTTATGAAAATTTTATTTTACATTTTAATAAGGGGTGTTTTAATTGGTTGTTTTTAATTTGGTAGATGTGTTTTTAATTGATTGTACAATGTGAATACATTATTTTACTTTTAAGTAATGAGGTGTTTTAATAAGAGTATTAATTACACAATGCATTTCTCTCTCATTTGACCAATTTCAACAATTCAACTTTTCAACTTTTCACCTTTGACCGTTTTTCTATTATATGTAGTATAGATAATCTAAATATATAATTTTTTAAACATTTTAGAACATGCATCTTATATTTGGAAACGAGTCTGATAGGGCACGTTTCTTTTTATTATATTTCTGACAGGTTAATGTTATTAATAAATTGATTTCTTTGTTTCTGATAGCTTTATTAGTTAAATACAATATCAAGAAAACAACAATAACATAAATACTAAAATTCAATATGTTTAAACATTTCTTAATCTTTTTTTTTGTTGAACGATTGTTTTCTGTTTTAAGGCCAGAACTGTTTATGGTGAAAAATGAATATTTCATGTAGTATATTTCTGACGGGTCAAGATGATACATGTGCATGATGATATTTGTTTAGAAAGTATATACGAATCCAATTTTTGTAGGTTTTATAATTTATGTTAGTATATTGTTTTTGTTTAATATCTTCGTAATTATCGATATTATTATTTTAAGAATGGGTTAGATTTAATTTTTTTTAAAAGCTCATAAGTTTCTTAAATGGAAAAGTGTCATATTCAAATTTTAAAAAGATATATACCATAAAAATTTTAAACTTATCAGATAAAATATTTTAAATATAAAATATTTCAAACATTATAAAATATGCTTCTTATATTTGAAAACGATTCTGATGGAGCGAATTTCTTTTTATTGTATTTCTCACACGTTAAGATTATCAATAAGTTAGTTTATTTGTTTCTAATTGATTTGCGCTGGTAACTAAATAATTTTATTAGTTATATACACCATCAACAAAACAATAATAGCATAAGTATAAAATTTAATATGTTTAACCATTTCTTAAATGTTTTTTCTTGAACGATTGTTTCTTATTTAAGATTATTGTGGTTTCTGATGAACAATGATTTGTTCATGCGTTATATTTCTGACGGGTTTTACATTTAGTTTATTTTCGTATATCAAAATTTTCATCTAAAGAGACTTATGTGTTTTTTAAAAATTAAATCTAACCCATTCTTAGGATAATAATATTTATAATTACATAAATATAATAAGAAAAAAAAAATTGATATAAATATCTATAATATGCAGATATTATATAAAAAACGAACTAAATTCAAAGTTATTATACTATTTTTACTTCCAGCAACTATTTTGTCCAACAAAATTTAAGCCAAAACTTAATTTAACAAAAATCAAACTCAAAGCATCGTGCGTGCACGAAAATCTAAAACTAGTTGCATAGTAACTTAATTTGTTTAATGCTATGCTAATAAGTTATGAAATAATGATTAGAATGACAAATTAAATTTTTGAAAGAAAGAATAGTGTTACTTCATATTCGAAAGAAAATATCATCACCTCAATTTTTTTCATCATATGTAGATGAAAGATAGAGATGTATATCTTAATAATTTCTCATTCAAAACTCCATATTTGAAGATGGATATGGTTATTGAGCCAACGTAGGTTGTGGGCTCGTCAATGGTTTTTGTTTGTGTTAACCATGATATGGCCAGATGTTAACGACGTGACACATTAATGTTCATGATATAGCTCTACTTTGGCATATGTTCTCGTTAAACTTCATTGTTGTCATTGAAGATGGATGATATATGTTGACGAGTCCTCGAAGTGGGTCAATAGAAGGACCACCATAGTGTGTCGTGTGTGTTTAAATGAAAGTTGTGTTAACAACAATACACTTGTCCATTGGAATACTTGCTTAAAGTGCTCAAAAATTCTTCTGTGATGTCGATGCAAATGCCAAGTGGCTATTTGACATTTTGAGTTTTGGACCTTGTATCATGGCATGCCGTTTGGGTGTTGTTTGTGTCAAATCAGCGTCACCTCAACCTTTTATATTTGACATTCACGAATCAAAAATACCCTTCTACCATATCACATGCCGTTTGCGTGTCGTTTCACAGTTTTTAGGCCCCACATCATTTTTTTTTTTTTTTCACACAAACTAAATATTCGTTCACTAAATAAAAATACAATAGGAAACTAAAAAGATACAATACGAAACTAAAAAACAATGTTACAAAAAAAAGTTACGAAATATTAAAAACACATACAGAACTTTAAAAAAATACAATACTAATTGGGGTAATTTTATTGTTGATATTTCCTCACTATTTCATTTTTTTGCATTTCGATGAACCTTACTCGCTCCGGTAGCAAATTGGGGTCGATTGGCATATTGAGAAACTTCAATTCTTCCATTTTCATTATGACCTCATCTTATTTCCTCGCCGTCTCATACGTTGCTTGAGCGGATTCTCGTTTAAGTTGCAACTCATTTTGCATCATACGCGCAAATCCAGCGGGTTACTTTCCACAGGGCTCCACGAGCTTTCCGATTTTGCTTTTTTAATACACGTTGCTTGCCCGGGGGACGTGGGGTCGGATCATCGCCGAATAGCTCGACATGTCCAGTGATATCAACCGAATCGACGAGTTCGGGTGAATCCCACTTGGGGTGTGTTAGTTCAAATATTACAATATTTAAACTAAACGGTTTCTTCGTTTTTAATAATAACAAATATGTAACTTGAAATGCATAACGTAAAATGCACAAGTTACTTGTAAACACAAATCATCCATGCATACCTACATCAACATCTCTTGACCTCTCAAGTATGCTTCAACAAAGTTGTAGATTTTCATCCCAACGCAAATCACTCAAGGTATGAACAAACAAATTTAAAACTTGACGGATGATCAAAGAAATAAATTTTTTGTTTTAAACTTCACATTTTTATTAATGTGACAAAATATTTTTTCAAAAATAAATTTTACAAATTATTTTTGAATTAAAAAGAAATGTTTTATTTTGAAAAATTAGTTTAAAAATACCAACAGCTATTTTCCCCTCCAAATCAGCTCCAAACTTCCCCAAATAAACTTTCACCACTAAAAACAAAAATGGAGTCATTTTTGTCTGGGACGGTACCACGGTACCACTAAATTTAGTGGTACCGTGATGTATTTAGTGGTACCGTCTGTCTGTAACAACTAGTTTTTTCTTTGCCTATAAATAGTAGACCATTTTACACTTTCAACTTGATTTTTCCAGCTAGTTTTCTCTGGTCTAATCCGCTTTTATTTAGATCACTTTCTTTGATCATTTAGTGAGTTTTAATTTGTTTAAGAGTTATCCAATCATCCATTCTAGAGATCACCTTCATTCCTCTACTAGTCCAAGAGAAGAACACATCATATCAAGAAGATACAAAGTGTTGTAGTGTTTGTGTCGTGTGTCCGTAACACTTGTTACGTACTTGTTGTATCTAGATATACATCAAGTTGTCCATCATCTTGTTTAGTTAGATTGGGTAGATCATTGTGATCTTGTTGAGATCAATAGGGTCTCGTGAAGCTTGTGTTGTTCATGTGTAGATCGGGTAGATCGTGTAGATCGTGAAGATCAGGTAGATTGGGTTGATTGTGTAGATCGGGTAGATCGTGTATAGATCGTGGGGATCTTATAGCTTGTGTGGTTTGCAAGGATCGGGTAGATCGTGTGTGAGATTGGTACTAGCTAGATTAGTACTCGACATTTAGCTTAGTGTCGGAAAATAATATAAGCGACGTTATATGGTTTTCTCCACCGAAAAGGGAGCTTGTTGATTAGTGAAGTAACTCTCGAGTTGGGTACTCGAGGAGTGGAGTAGGGCGAATAGGAGCTTCGTGACCGAACCACTATAAATCATCGTGTCCGGTTTGCGCTTTCTTTACTTATCTCTTTACTTTTATTTTTGCATTTACAGTTTTACATTTATATTTTGCATTGCGTTTATATTTGTGTGGCTTGTGCTTATATTATGTTACTTGTGTTTGTGTCATGTCATGTTATATGTCTTAGTTTGTGTTATTGTGATATGTCTTAATTGTTGCTTTATATTCTCTAGATCTTGTAAGACTAATAAGATTATTATTGACACTTTTCATATTACATCACACTTGATTGATCATTTAATATATAAGGTTTAAAGTTTTTAAAGGGGAACGTATTCACCCCCCTCAACATTTTCCACAATTGGTACCAGAGCCACGTCGCTCAAAATTTTAAAACAAATGATTTTCAAAATTAAGTACGATCCATATATCAAATTACCCATGAAGGGGAATAAAATGTGAAAAGTATTTAGTTGTTTAATACTTACAAATTTTGTTGATTAAGCATACTTTGTCATAATATCTTGAAGGTTTTCTTAAACCAATTAAATAATAGAGTTTGTAGTGTCCGGTCTTACATTTAGAACGAGTCGTAAAGTGATGCGGTTTTGAAAGGAACGTTTGGGACAACTTTTTGTTTTGTAGTAAAAGTATGTTCGTAAATTGATTTCTAGTCCTAAACGTGGAAATAATGTTTAATATATATTCTATATGTTTGATATCTAATTTATTAAGTTTTACATGTCTTCGTTACGTCGAAACAAAAAAATAGTTTGGACAAAACTGAAACAACAGTGGAAATACATGACGGTACCGTTATATTTAATGGTACCGTGTTTTATTTAATGGTATCGTGTATATGTCTTTCCGATTTTCAAAACTGGGTCATTTTCAGAAATTCATATAAAATCGACCGTAAGTCTGTAGGAGTCATGACACCTATCGGTTTAAACGTAATTGAGTCTAATTCAACATAAGGATATTTTATGAATTGTTTTTATGCAAATATATAAGAGTCTTTGATTTGTAACGAAAAGTCTTTTTAGTTATGCCATTTGCATATATTTTTGGTCAAAATGAAAAGGGTATTTCAACTTTTCAACGTTGATGTATTTTCAAATTGACTCGGTAAAATTCTTTGAAATGTGGAGGAAACCAATTCATTTAAAAATAAAGTGAAGCTAGGTATTCATTGTTATACTTAATACACAAAACGACGATAAGTATTTTTGTGTGTTATGCTAAATGACTATTTATTTTTCTTTGTGTTTTAGTATTGTTAGTTAATATTTTTAGGTGCTTACTGTTATCTTTAGTTGAGCTAATTATATCTATAAGCATAAGTGCTTTCATGCCTTGTTGCTATTTGTTTGATTATTAGTTTTCTGGTTTATGCGTCAATAGGACTTAGACTAGACTTTTTGCATTAAGTTGCGAAATTGGTTTTGCATTGCATATAGGCATATACCACTTTTCTTGCATATATGTTTTCGACATCTTGCAAGTTTTAAAACGCTTTAGTAACCTTCTTAGGAATGGAAACTAAGTTGATTGATCATGCGTGTCGAAAGATATTGTCTTGCACAATTATTTCTCCAAAGGTTAAGTGTAAAAAATATATCACCTCAAAATATTTAACACTTTCATGAAATCCCTAACATGATCTCTAAAACATTACATCTTCTTGTCTTGCTTGACCATGGGTCGTCTAAAACAAGATAAAAAATCATATTAATACATTAGTATTTAAGTAAAAGAAAATGTATTAAACTTACATTGATCTCACACACACAAAATATTTTAGACATTTAGTATTTTACGTATGTTGCATAAAAATAGTTAAGATAATTATTTTATACTCATGATATGTCGAAAACTAAGAATATTATACTTAATAATAAATAGTTTTTCGCACATAAAAATGAATGACAATCTCGAATTAGTAAATTAATATGTCATTAACCTCACACATATAACTAGTATTAGAATAAATGGAACACACTCCTTAATTTTTTTTTTCTTTTAAAAGGAGTGATTGTGAAGGTAAAGAAAGATTTTGAGTACATATCAATTCATTATTCAAATTATGATTGATATCATCATTGAATCTAATTGACAAGTTTTTGAGTATGGACATGAAATTGGAGTCATTATTTGTCTATCTTCAAGATAACATCAAAATATAATGAATTATATTATCTTAAATCACACTCGGTTGTTATGAAAATAATGACGTCCTCTCAAGACGAAAATAATATGCATCGGATCATAACTCACACTTGTGTTGAAGATGTCATATTGAGTCTTCTTGTCCAATGGTTGTGTTCCAAAAATTAAACTAATATGTTTAAAACATGCATAAAATACACAACTAAGTACGATTGACAACTTGAATGTTTCATCCGAAATATTCAAGTAATTTACTTTGCAATGCAATTAGTAAATGTGTCATTTCTGAAAAACCAAACACGAGCAAACAAAAAACATATGTAAAATTTGCTCATGAACGAGTCAACACTCAAAATCAAATGTATAGTAAAAGTGCCACACATAATATGTTATTATCTATTATGTACATCATCAATCTTTGAGAAGATCAAATGTATTTCTCTTATCAAAAAATTGATAAAGGACAACTTATATCTTATACATCTTATTTTATTTGTAACATGAATGGTTATGTTACAAGAGAATACATTGCATCTTGTTTAACAAATATAGGATATAAGATTTTAATAATAACCCAATACAACATGTGTCATTGCATAAACAAGTAAAACTAGTCATACACTAAAATACTTGTTTTACTAAGCATTCGTAAGAGTGATAAGTTTCCTCTTAGAAAAGCATATCTATTGAAAGATACAATATGTCTTATTTCAATCATACATCATATAACACTTACAAGATCTATTGAGGTAAGTAACCTTAATTAGATTCTTTTCCCAAGATATTCAAAGTAGCATTCTTGACACACTCACGATGTAAGCATACTCTACATTGTTTCACATTAGGACATCTCTTGGCTATGAGAAAACCAAATCATGTTAAAATAACATGTAACAACTCAACAAACAAAGATCTCATCCGAGAGATCATGAAATGCACCATCTAAACCAAATAACCTCTAAATTTGAAATACGAAATTAAAATATCGTGTTTGCCTTTGTTAGGATATTGTGTAAGACATGTCTTCCTCTTAACCGGCCTTTAAAATATGGTTAGTTGAGTCATATTAGGCCATGCATTAGCAAAATAAGCTCATATCATCTTCGCTACACTTCGATAGGCAAAGATAGGAATTTGAATTTTTCTAACATGAGAATGACTACTGGAGAACCTATCGCACTAGAAATTCAATTTGACCTAACGGTTGAATTGCTTCCAGGAGAGAAGTTGGGTTCGTGGTATAACCCGTAAAACTGGTCGTGCTTAGCCTGAATTGAGCACCACTAGTGATAGTCTCATACTCATTCTCTAACTTGAAAATTTTCCATTCCTACATTCGACTAAAGATAGTTTACATCGGTGAACTTCGTCTCCCATTAGGATTGCATTTTGAATAAGTAGGAATTAGGATTCTCCTTAGCGAACCTAGGTTACTTGCATCCTACATATATGTTTCAAAGTGATAACATGTTCTTGTGAGATATGATTAAATTCCTTCATGTTTTCTTAATGCTCAATATTATTTTCTTTATTATTGAATGCATGTTGATTAGAAAGGTTTTGTCTTTGATTAGCTATTCCGATATTATATCTCTTAATATATATACATATCTATGATACATGCTCTTAAATGCTAAATGATTATTATATTTTGTATGATGTTTATATTTATTACTTATGTGTATTTTAGATGATTTGCTTGTGCACCCACACTACGTAGTAAAAATATCAAAGAGTTTTAGCTTGCTACTAATGTTTAATTAGCTGTGTTGCGAAATTGTTATAGCCGACAATAAAAACTTGAAAGTTTGAAAGGCATCAAACATTACACGATAGATATTAAAGCTTATGGAATTTTAAAGAGCATATTGTTATTTGTATACAATGATGCTGATTTAATTGAGATGACACTCAATACCAGTCATGGTAGGATGTCATCCTTGTTAATGGCCATGTAAACTAGTTATGCTCAACTAAGAGCATAGTTGCATTATACATTAAAAAATAAGAATACTTTAAAATTTTGAAGTTTGAAAGATGATTATCATAAATAGGTGGTTAGGGATGCCACACACTTTATGAAATATTGTATCAATATCGAGATGAGCTATGTGTACACAAATACAAAAACTTTACTTATTGAATTCTTGAAATAAGTATTCTCAAAATTCTGATAGATCAAAGTTAGTTGATTTATGTCGTGTCAATAAGTATGATTGTCCTAACTTGAGGCATAATTCATTAACTAGAATTATCATGCCTTTATCTATTTAGTATTTGGATAAGGGATGTTAAACAATTATTATTTATAATGAATTAAAGTACTTGGTACGTTTGTTTTCATTAATAATAGCATTGTATCCTATATTTGCATGTTTAAATCCATGAATAACTTGTTTGATTCTAAATAGTCCATTGTCGATCAATCATTTGGGAATATGATTGAATTAAGAAAAACATGAGTTTTTGTTAGAATATACTTATGTATATTGATGCATGGTCATGTCAAATTCACATGATATTCAATAAATTGGATATAGGATTGATCACAACCACATGATTGTACTTTATGAATCCTTGTCATCAAGTAAATCATGAATAGTTATACTCAGACTTGAGATACCAGGAAATTGTCATGGGTGTAGCCCATTTCTGGTGAAATAGTCTAACATTATCCGTAACATGTTGTAATAATGGCTATTTTCAGAAGTGTTGTGAAATTCATGAGTTTTGCTCGTAGTCAATAAAGAATTTGTTCATTCGAATTTGTTTTGAAGTATAATATTGTTGGGCCCCTCGCAGGGTTGACAAGATGTTTGTACGGCGGGTACCTAAGATCTATCTGGAATATATTCAGATGATTTGGTAATCTTGTTTAATCAGACATAACGAGAAACATAATAGTTAAATAATGGAATGACTAAGATCCATATCCATATTTAATGTGATATTAGAAACAAAAGGATAAGTATAATGATGAATCATTAAAAGGTTTTTCCAGGAAACCACACTCAGGGTCGTTATGGGGGTATTGGCGTGTTTGCTAGACGATAACCAATGTCTTTACCTATATTAAGTTATCTCCAAGTGGGAGCTGCTAGTTTGTGAATATATTTAATATACGTATTACCGGATTCGAACATGAGACTATAGGATTGCACGCATTGCGTATGAGATTGAATGTTTAATAATTAAATATAAAACGTTATGTTTTAATTATTAATTCACAATAACGATTAACGAAAGTGAGTAACGGTCGTTAAAATATCAAAGGGGTACGAAGAAAAGGAAACAAGCCAAGAGAAGGTTCTAGAACCTCTCTTGGGCTTGTGAAGTCGGCTGAACAAGAGGAATCCCATATGGGAACTCTTTGTAAACTTGATCTCTACCATAAGGATATAAATAGATCCCCATGTATACATTATTTGGGACACTTAGTATAGATAGAAGGCCAAACTTCTTTTATTCTCCCCTCTTACTCCTTGGTCGACTAGTGAAGCTCTACGAAAGGATTTGCGAGTGACCTTGAGCGTAACTAAAGTGTTTGGTTAATCTATTGTGATCAAGAACATAGCATTCGTGTTTAATCGCTATCAATACGCTTGTACAAGACCATAAATAAATCATATTTTTGATTTTTGTTCTTGCCCAAATCGATTAAGGTATAAATCTATTTCATAAACCCTAAATTATTAGGGTTTGAGTTTCTTGATCGTTTGATTACTTGAATTACTAACAAATACGCTTAATGTTTTGGTTCATTAGTTATGCATATTATGTTTAAGTATTCCATTGCGTATGATTACATATTTAATATATTCTTTCTTATATACTCAAAACCGTACATGGTTGCTTCACAAGGGGGTTGGCAGGAGTATGGTTTCTTTACAACATTGTGTTTGCCACATGTCTTTACATGATTGGAGAAGCATTAAATGAAGCATTAAAACCACCGCCTCTTGCTTCCACCTCTCTCTCATTAAAAAGATCCACCGCCTCTCTCTCATCATCTTCTCCATCTGATCTCACACCCGGATCTACCATCTTAACATCTTTCCCACCTCCCTCTGTCTTCCACATATTCACAAACCCAAGAATCACCTTCGACGTCACCAAAATCACCACCATCGACACCACTGATCACCTTCAACACCACCACAACAACCTTCAGCGCCACTATTACCCAAAACCACCAATTACACACGCACCGGCGCACCGCCCCCACGGTTTGTTTAATTTTGTTAACTTTGGTTTCTTTTTAAAGGTATGTTCTTTCTTTATTTTTTGTGTTAATTTGTTTATTGTTTTGTTTAATTGGGTTTGTTAATATTTGTTTCCTATGTTTGTGTCGATTAGATGGGACCATCGTGAACCGCACGCTAACGGCGAACCACCACCACACACAAGTAGCCACCACCGTAGTCAGCAGTAGCACCACCACAGGTATCTTCAAAAGTGTTATACTTCTAAAGTTCCTATTGAACATATTTTTTAGAAAGTCATGCGCATTACATATTAGATAATATATTGATTGGTACTGTTTGATGTTTGGGGTTAAATGATTGATTGATATCAAATAATATACTGATTGGTGTTGTATGATGTTTGGGGTTAAAAAGAAGATAAATTTGCTAACTTGATTGTAGCGGTCTTCATAATTGTTATCTCTAAAACATGATAATTATCATCTTAGTTTAGTGACTAAAAAATAGGCAGATTGGTGGGATCAAACAGTAATTCTTTATATGGGTCGACTTATAAAATTTTTCCTTAACTGTTTATGTTGTAGAATTCTCAAAAAGGAGGCGATATAAGGCGTCGACCCCAATGACAAATGACTCTGCACCAAAAGGATTTAAGCCCACACCAACCAGGCTAAGAAAAGATCAAAACACAATTGAAAGGAAAGAGGTTCTAAATCCTCAAATGCCTACAAAGGTATTGACTATTAGTTGTTATATTTATTTGAAAATTAAAAGTAAATTACTTTTCTTAAAGACAATGTCGATACTCATTACTCGTTTCGTGATCGTTCTTCACAATTTTTTCTTCTAAACTTTGTAGTCCAATAATGTGTATTCTTATTTAAAGGTGAGACTCGAAGGGAGTTTCAAATAAAGGAGTGGTTGTACTATATAGTCATGATATGGGTTACAGTCAAAAGTGTGGAAGTCATGGAGAGTCGAAAAGATTGACCGATAAGGTAAACATATGTTAATCCATAACGTGACTATATCTTGACTGTTATCAATTATTAGTCATGATTACATAATGCATGGTACGTGGGTGATTAGTCTTAATTATTGCTACTAAGTTCAGGAATTTACTGATAAGTTTATTTTTTAAGCTTATTAGGTTGCTTATTTGAGATTATCTCTTAATTAAAAATGTGATGAAGTTGCTGATGGTTGCTTGCAGATGGCTGATGGTTGCTTGCCAATCATGTAAGTGGCAGTGCTCATGACTGGGCTGAACGGTCTTAATGAGTGTGGTAAGGCTAGCTTTTTTATTTCATGAAACTTTTTGTAACATGTTTTCTCCATGTGTAATGATATTAGCTGTAATCAGATATTTGTACGTATTTACAGAACTACATTGGTTTTAAGTGTCGTAAAGACGTGAAACCAAACCACACAATGAATTTCTTGAAATGTTTCCTGATGAAGAAAACATTAGTTTTTGGCTTTTAAATATATTCCACTTACAATATTGTCTATAAAATGAAAAAAATGTAAATGGGTCTAAAAGATAGATTGCTCATTGCAGCCGTTTTATTTCCATACTTGAGATCTTATACCCTTCTAGACTCTGTAGGTGATTTTGGTTCGCCATGACATCAATGTCGCTTGGATATCATATGCAATGGAACGATTCCCAAATAAAGTTCACCAAATAGGAATAGAGAGGGAATCATGTGGCCTATCATCGAGAACAAAAAAGGTGGCTAACCCACCAAGCTTCCATGGTTTCAAAGTTACAAGGTATATTTTGTTTATACAAATCCTTTGTCGTATAGGTTGGGTCTTTTTTCAAAAGAATTTTTCCAATGAAACCTTTATGTTTTTCATACGTGTACTTTGCTTATGAATCGGTCGATTTGGTATATTCATTTATTTAATACAACTCATTTTGTTATATGGATTTCCTCGCTTCAGTTTTTAAACAACCGTCTTAGCATAAGTTAGTTATCGATTGCTGTTAGTACGAGTCATTGATATTGAATGCTCAGTCTATAAGAGGATAGGTGATTAGATATTGGATGCGAAATCATTGTTATATAATTTCTAATTATATGGATGACAATGTTTAGGTTGTAAGTTAAGAAGGCTAAAACTTGGTAGTTAGTAAGATCAAGATTATGAAAATTTGACGCATTGCACATTGTTATTGCCTATTTCGATAGCTTATTTTCAGCAGCAATTTTGGCGTCTTTACATGCTCTTAGGGCTATTTCGATACATTATTTTCAGCAACCATTTTGGCGAATTGACATGTTACTAGGGGCTGTTTGAATAGCGTATTTTAACCAGCCATTTGACGTCTTCGCATGTTCTTAGGGGCTATTTAGATAGCTTATTTTGAGCAGTAATTTTTTTCTCTTGACAAGTTATTCAGGGCTGTTTGGATATCATATTTCAGCAGCCATTTTGGAGTCATGCCATGTTCTTAAGGATCAATTGGATGTCATATTCTTAGGGGCTGTTCTTAGGCACATGATTAAACACATAATTATAGATGTGATTGAGCAGCTGATTCCAAGAGATTATGGGTTTCTTGCATAACTAAAACTGAGGGTTGTCACCTGAAAAAGTGTCTCACTGAATTTGTATATTTGACCATATTATTTTATAGTCACTGATACATTTTGTTTTTATGAAATGCAATTCATTATGCCACATTCAATATATGCAGGTAAAAAAATTACAAAGAATAAGTCTACAAACCCTACTGTATAATACAATCTAAACGACTAGGTAACATTATAACATAAGTAAGAAGCCAGTATCTATTCATACCAAGGGTAACTACACTGATATACGTTGAAATTTTTGTCAATAAATACAGTTTTTATAAATAGATATGGCATACTTTTTTTATATCAGTAGAAACAGGGTCGTGTTGTGTTAATATGATAGCAATTCAGTGCACACTTGATCCTAAAAATCTCCCAATCATTGACTTTCTAACGATGTCCTCATGGTGGTGTGCAAGTGAATGGGATTAAACCTGCTCTTAGACCCCTTACTGGACGTGGCTTTGTAGTAACGCATGTTTGAAACGATGTTCAGCATCGTCATTATCATAGCTTCATAATGTGCTCTTGGTCCATTGGTTAGGTACGTATATGTACATGTATGGAAATTAACATGCTTGATACATTTTTCTTCCTTCTATTGGGTCTTATAAACTGAATTGGTTCCATCAAAACTTTAGATTGAATTGCTTCATTTGTGTGTATAGGTGGGTTTAGTTCAAATTTGTTGGGATTAAACATGAAGACATATAAGCAAGCTGGACTTGATAAAGCACAGAATTCACCTGGTAGTTATAAAGAACCTAGGATTGGTTGCATGACCGGTTTTTCGTTCGTTAGTAGCTTTGTCGGTCTTTTGGCATTGGTTCCTCTTAGAAAGGTTTGTACCTTTTTGTTTTTTTGGGTAGTAACTTTTGTACAAAGTTTCCGCGGTATTTTGATATCATTTTTTTTTAATTTTTTTTAAAGATTATGATCATAGGCTATAAGTTGACATACCCAAGTGGAACAGCTACGGCTATGCTTATCAATGGTTTCTACACTCCAAAGGGAGACAAGATGCCCAAGTATGCAAATAAAACTGGCTATATGCTTATTTTACTCTAAAAGAAGCACTGATAAAGAAACATATCACATACGAACACTCAAAACACACACCCAATAAAAAAAAATTAACTTTTTTTCCTTTATGGTTTAATGCAGGAAGCAAGTAGTGGGGTTTGCAAAGTTCTTCACAAGAACATCAGCTTAGGAACAACTTCTTCAACAAACTATCCTATCCCTCTCTGCAGTAAATTTGTTGGTAACCATATTGTACATGTTATATGGTGAAAATCCCATGTGGGTAACATGTCAATTCATTACATATGCAGCATGTTGTTATGGAAGTACAGACCTTTTGCTTGACTTGATTTCTTTTACTGTATTGTGATGTCAATTTCTTATGGAATTGCATTTGACTTGATTCCTTTTGGTCTCCCTTTGTACAAGTGCGTTTTACTGTTATATACAAGTGTACAACGAGTTTTGAACGGAGCATTCCCGCAGCAACGCACGGGCTCATATGCTCGTATATATACTTGTTATGATTATTAAAATCCAAACAAATGGTCACGAATTCACAATATAAAATGTAACAACACACATTTAAATACCTTTAGACGTGCTTTGTCTTTTAGATAAGAAAATAAAGAACTTAATGAATGCAATAATCATGACCTACTTTTTAAAGGAAAATTATTGGGAGAACTAATTCACATGACTAATATTGTGCCTAATAAATTCAACGTTTGACAAGTGGATTCCACTATTTCTCTCTCATAACATTTACCTTTGATTTTGCCACATGTCATCATCTCTTTTTTAGGCACAAGTTTAGGCATATAAAGTAGTCATGCCAATCAATGCTCCTTTTTATAATGGGTCGATATAAAAAAATTTCCATCAAAAGTAAAAGGTTGGAACCACGACTTGAATTTAAGCGGTCGTCGAGACAACGCTAAGCGAATTTGCAGCTGTTGTTTACATCGGAAACATATACATTATCTATACTACTTATAAATCATTTAACATATATATATATTTTTTAAAAAAAATATCATTAATGTGTTTTTTAAGCATTACAATTTTTAATGCATAATATTCAACAACATTTTAATGCTTCATTTATTATTTTTTTGAATTAATATAGTTTTAATGAAAATTGCACATATAAATGAATATGATGTTAAAATACATACAAAACTACAAAGTTTCAAAACTATTATTATATCGTAAGAGTGTTTCGAGAACCAATCTAAATAAATTTTGAATTATTTTAAATAAAATTAACCACAAAAGTAAAAAAACGGTTATTTTAAAAAATCGAGAGTTTTTTTGAAGACAAATGATGCAAAGTGCTAAGTGCTAATTCAATTATTAATATATTAGTATGTTAATTATTATACTTTTCGTAGATAACTCTAAATGATTGCTTAAAGTTTTCTTTACATTATAAGCATTTTTTTTATTTATATCTTCTATGTATGTGGGACAAGTATTATAAACAATATTAATGATATAAATATTTTCATAAATATATAATTTACAAGATATATACATTATAAGCACTATTTTATTTATATCTTTTATCTATATATGATAAGTGTAATAAACAATATTACTGATACAAACATGTTCAAAAATATATTTTATTTACTTATTACGAGGTGTTGATTATTACATATATATTTCATAAAAATAAATGTTTCTACTTACTTGTGACTACGGACTACTATCAACTAATTTGACCATAACCTCATAACATTATTGACTACCGTGACGCAAAATCACGCTACTTTCAATTGTTTTTATATGAATTAGTTTGATATTATCCTATCATTTTTTTTACAGTTACTCAAACTCATTATTTTTCGCTATTGTTAAAGTTATTGTAAGAGAAAACATAAAATTGAAAACATTTTTTGCCGAAAATTTTATTACTTGATACCCGCCGCCACAACACGCGGGTACCCTATTTTTATAATATTTTAAAGAGTTAAAATATGCGACATGGAACTTTGGCATCCGCAAATTTATCGTCACATAAAACGTTTCAGATTATAAAGCATGATTTATTAAAAAATTTTATTTCAAAGTATTCGCCGCTGCATCGCGCGAATACTTTGCTAGTAAATATCTAAATTCAAAATAACAAATACGAGTAACATGTTCTTTAAGAAAATATTAAATGTAGAAAAAGAATATTAAATGTAGAAAAAGAGAAAACACAGTCATGAGTCATGACAATCTTCTTTTTAAGAGGTTAATAAACACATCATTTTTTTTTAAACAAATGATAGAGAGACCTAAAACCAAGTGGCATCATCCTGATTGCTACAGGCAAGGACCCACTTATATTACAACCCATCAGAATGATGCCACTTGGTTTTAGGTCTAAGTTTAATCATAACTTTAGGTCTCTCCATCATTTCTCTTTTTCTTATGCATACATCACATTGTATAATAATGTAATGCACATTATATAATACTGTAATACACATGGACGGACCCACATGAGTGCCGACTGTAGCATGGGCTACACCCGATTTTAGGCCATGAAGTGCAAAAAAATTTCAAAATTGTTGTTTTTTTGGTATGTGCAACCCCCGATAAATTTTTTTGCTACTTTCGTTTCTTATGATGTAACTTTAGTTAGCCTAAAAGTTTCTTTGTGCAAACCCTCTTAAAAATTCTAGTCCGTCCCTAGTAATACATAAATATGATCAGGGCCGTCTCGTGGATTTCAGTGGCCCCGTACCATTACCATAAAGAGGCCCTCAAACACACACATAATATACAAATGTATAAGTAGTGCATGAATTAATTAAGCTCTAGTCTCATATTATGTTTATATATATAATATAAGTGCATGAAATTTGGTGGCCCTCGTCAAGCGGTGGCCCTGTACAATCGCACCTTTTGCACTCTCCTAAAGCCGGCCCTGAATATGATGTATGTATAAAATAAAATACTGCAACACCTTTTTTTTGTTCACTGGGGTTCAAAAAAGCAATCACACAAACTCAATTCTACTAAAGACGTTTTTGTTTTTTCAATGGTTGGGGTTACAACTTAAACCTTATGCATTAAGTACAAATTAAACTTATTACAGTAATTCTTAAATTTTATTATTGATAGTCACATGCTTTTGCTACTAACCTGTCCCGACTAGTTTTTTATGTCTCACATGATGCTTGAACCTACTACCTTTAGAGCATACGGTATCGTATCTTTTTACACGCCAAATGCAAAGAATGCAACCAATAACACGTTAATTGTTGTACCAAGCAAAGCGCCAACCACAAGCCAAAAGTTTTTGAGTTGCTAGAGTGGCTCACGCTATTGGTATTTCTTGGAGGTGTTTGGACTTTCTTTTCTTTTTTTTTTTTTTTGTATTGAATGCATGCAACGGTACTGGTGTTGTTGGGATTCTTGAGATTAAACCATGCTTACAACACATGATTATTCAAAATGTTATGTTTCGTGTGTGAGAGAGTTTTGTTTATGTTTATGCGTTTGTGTTTGTGTGTGAAGTGAGGCATATAAAGAAGATGAGTATATTGTACATTTGTGAGTAACTGCAGGTATGTGAGTCATGTAGCATCTTTGGCCAACTGCTTTTACCAAGGTTGTCAAGATCGGGATCCTACCCAGGATCGTTTTCGTCTTTGCAAGATCGTGATCGTAAGATCGGATCGGGATCTTAAGATCCTACTCTAATGTTATTTCTTAATAATTTATGTAATTTTATACAAATCTACAACTTCTAATACATTATAACCATAAAATACTATGAATGTTTGGTATAAATGTTGTCCTAAATTATGATTATAAAATGTTTAAAAAGATTAACATGTTGTTTTTTGAATTCTACAAACAAACAACCCATAAATTTGTAGATTTTTAGTTTGTAATCCGAGAAAAGTAAGATCGGATCGGATTAGATCGTAAGATCGTATGATCAAAATCGGGATCCTATAAGATCCTAAGCTTGCAAAGATCCTATGTAGGATCCGGATCGTTTTTGCTTTGCAGTATCGTAAAATCGTAAGATCCTAAGATCAGGATCGGGATCCTGACAACTATGGCTTTTACTACTAAATCCTTCACAAAATAAATATCCACCTTTAAAATGAACAAATTTTTACAATTACTTTAGCCACATTTTACCCCAATTAAGGGTCATAAGTTGTCATAAATTGCATGCAACAGTATAGTCATTATAGTATGAAATAGATAAAATGAAAAAAAAAAATGTGGGATCCAATAATATGTTAGTGGTGTGTTATGAGGGAGGGTGTTTTAGTTATTGGTGTGTTATTGGAGAGGTAATGAAGTGACGCTGATGTGACATACCAATAACGTGTTATCCGCTCTTCCCTCACCTTGTGCTCTTAGATTAATGGACTACTAAAGTGAAAAGCCTTTGCTTAACCATAAATTTACCAAGCAAAACAAAGTCATTATATAAAACAAAATAAAACGTAAAAAAATATTCCATGAAAAAACAAGAACAACACAAAACTAAGTTCAAATGCTATAACGTTATTTCAATCATTATTTGGACATATATAGCTTGTACCCAAGCTACGCAACTTATCATCAAACGATGAACTTTTAACTTATTTTTAAAGTTCATAAAAGGACTCAATTCCCTTATCTTAAAAATTCAGATTGATTGGTCAGCAAGGGGCCTATTGGAGAAAATGGTCAGGGTTCAAAGCCTACCTCCTGATAAGTACAGTCACTGGGACAGGTGCTCATTGCCTGGGGCCGGGTCCTTGGAGGAGGGTCCGGTTGGCATCTTAGGATGCATGAGACCAGAGTGATCCCATCGATCTTCACCTTTTGGAGAATAACTTGTCATTCTAATTTTACTTCACCCAATTTATATTTATAAATAAATAAATAAAATTTTGTTTGAAAAATGTACATTCTCTATTTAAGATGATAAACATTTTGTTAAACTTCATAATTTTTTTTAAAGATCAAAACAAATAATGTATTGTTAGTAAATAAAAACCAAAACCTAAAATGTTTGGTGGAGCTCAATATTATGCGTCAATCAAGTCACCACTCAGAAAAATTCTTCAGCCATTGACCAAGCCAAAAACTTGCGTTGACTAAGTTAGGTCATAAATATGGGCCTCTACAAAAAAAGTGCCATACACAAACAAAAAACTTTTTCTTTAGCACTAAGATTAGAAATTTTGTATAAACTTAATGGCTTTTACTAAATTTAGAATAAGTATAACGATTTGTTAACCTTGTAAGTGGTATGTCTTGGAAGAAAGTGCTACCAACTGGTCATAATTTCGTAATCACAATAACGTGAATTAGTTATGTCATTTTCTTGCATTAAAGTTAGCAAATTTATATGTGAGAAAAGGACAAAAGATAAATCTTCATTTTTTGGTTGCTCAGACAATTATTTATGTTTATACTCTTTTGTTTAATACGTTATGTATTTAAGGCTTTGCTTAACGGGTGCTTATAAAGTACTGATTAAATGTTATTAGCTATACGCTAAAATTGCATTTAATACACATGAATTAGACATATAAATTATGTTAATTACATGTGATTTTTAAGTTAATGAACTTAACCTTTTTTTTATGCATTTAAGTAAATGTCATATGGGTGTTGTTAGACAAACCATGGATTAATTATTACTCATTACTATGTATGATTTTAAAGCACCAACTTCGATTTTGTTCTATATTTTGTAAAATATGTTTAAATACTTCAACTGAATATTTGTAAACTATTTTAGATTACATACAAAGTCAAATGGCAAGGTACATAGGTACGTGGTGCATTTGATTCTTATTTACATTCGTCCTATATTTAAGTTTAGTTTTTATGGTTTTCCTTTTCATAAAAATCTCGTTTCTTGTCAAGTGCTCAAGTGCTCAACTCAAGTATGTTAGAACTACAATCGGTTACATTTTCACTATAGGATTGGGCTTCAGGCCAACTTCATTTTGGTTCTTCTATTTCTATGAATGATCAATATTCATAAAGGGTAAATCTTACTAGCCCTCTTACTCTTACTAGTAAAAGGGGCGAGGGACGTTTTTTTTGAGTAAGACCCAGTTAGACATATAACATCTTACTCAGTAAGAGGTGGGAGACTTGTCTTACTGACTCTTACTCGTTTTGTAAACTTTATATAATATATTTGATTATTTATTAACTATGTTATATTTATGATAAAAAGTCTTATTTCATATTTACATAAGTTATTTATTATCGTATTGAGTTGGTTTAATAAATAAATTGCAAAAACGAGCACTTAAAATCATTCGGACAATTATACAAAAACAAACAACATTATTTCGTTCTGATTTAGACTTTCTAGCCACCTCTTACCAGTAAGATGTGGTAGTCATATTCAGACCCAAAACATCTTAATGAAACAAACACACCCTAACACTTGTTACTGTATATGTTTTGCAAATCTTTTTTTTTTTTTTTTTTTCCTTTTTTGCAAGTATTTTGCAAACATATATAACCACTAAAACTTGTATATTTGTATATTTACTCAAAATGTGCTTAAACATCATTATACATTATGTATCAAGAACTTGTATTTTGAAAAAATATGCAATTATACAAGTTTTATTAAGTATTTATGCAATTCCTCCTTTAATTAATCTACTAAGACAAAACAACCCCTATCGGGCTAGGCTCATTTACGTAAGTAAAGCTGATTTATTGGACGATATACCTCTGGCAGTTTCCAAGAGCGGGCCTGTATCTTATTCGAATTAATTTTGGAGACCCACTTAAATTTGTATAGCACCTGTGAAATTGTCAATTTGTTGAAAAAAAACATAGAAAAATTTGTCACAAAATACCAAAAATAACGGAAAATGTGACAATCAAATTCAGATGGAACAAATATCTCTTTGCTTTCAGTCCACATCTGAATACGTTTAGGCCTTTTTTTTAATGAATGTTAAATCAAAAGGTGATAGTTGGCCACTTTGGTGGGTTTCAAGTAGGTTTGTGAACCATATTCATTTTTTTTCTCTATATATGTGAATCCTTTTATATTTATCATTTATTTTTATTTTTATTTTTTCTTAATTTATCGTTTAACAAACATATTTTATTTAAAATTTAATATAAAATACACTTAAAAAAATATAATTTCTTTTTACTAAACCTACCTCAAATCCAAATCCACTTATAAACCAACCAAACCCTTATTAGTCCTAACTTATATTTTACACTTTTTTTTATTTTTATTTTTTTTTTCGTAGCTAGTCATAGAAGTAATAATCTAGATAAAACGATGTCAAAATCTGCTTTGTATAGTCTGATTCGTCTTGTTCCAAAAAAGAAAACCAGTCTAAGCCC
This sequence comes from Chrysanthemum makinoi, assembly GCA_910596185.1. Classification (NCBI taxonomy): domain Eukaryota; kingdom Viridiplantae; phylum Streptophyta; class Magnoliopsida; order Asterales; family Asteraceae; genus Chrysanthemum; species Chrysanthemum makinoi. The sequence goes on along the minus strand of OU343224.1, from coordinate 72,580,742 downwards.
TCGTGTCAATCTTAACATCATGTTATTTTGTATAACTAAATCATTGTTACATTAACAATGAATACTTTTATGTACTTGAATTAATCTAATATCATATGATGAAAAGCTATTTTGGAATTCATCTATAATGTTCAATATATCATTAATCATTTTATATATCAGCTATCAGGCTAGGCGTAACGAGGTATCGTCTCATGGCGTGAGGAGCCTAAATTCACATGTCACACCCCACTACACCCTACTTGGTCACACATGAAAAACAGATAATACGCCCCGTTGGGTCACCATTATGACTAAACCAAAAAAGAGATGATTGTGTGTTTACGAGTGTTAAGCGTGTATGTAGTGTTATTTATTTTATTTGTTTATTTATTTATTTCATATTTTAGATCAATATTGAGTGCAAGTAAATGGTGAATAAGAGTTGTAGAAATCAACGGAATATTGAAATTTGTATTATCATATTCAATGAACAAAACAATAGTACAAGAAATTAAAATAGAAAAAGAAGAGACTAAAATATGAAATAAATAAATAAACAAATAAAACCTAGACGGGCCTAAATGGCTATGGGCTAATGAGCCTTATTAAATTAAAACCCCCTCTCAAACTCACAATGCTGTTGCGGTAAACATTGAGAGTTTGTCAAACAAAAAACTAAACTAAAACTGAAAAGCAAACAAAAACGGAGTGTCACATAGTGCAGACTCGGTGCTAGATGAAGTCTCAATACGATGCAATCCAAACAGTCACAAGACGAAATCATGTCTGAAAAAAACGGACCAGGTCGATGCAAAACCAAAAACGATTGCAAAATCAAAGCAGAGAAACACAAATACGGAGATGAATGAGAGCATATTTAAGCAGCCAGACAGATTCAGGCATAGCAACAAAAATACGAAGATGAACGAGAGCATATTCAGACAGAGATATGCAGATTCAGACAGGTGGATGCAAATAAAATTAGGCGGAATCACACGCAGAACCATGTGTGAAATCAGATGCAAAACCACATAAAGTTTTAGACAGCAAATTCCGGCAGACAGATGCAGACAAACAGATTCAAACAGACAGATGGAGATAAAACCATACGGAACCAGATCATGTTGATCCCGAGATACTACACATAACTACTCAAGACATAGTCGGATTAGTTAAGAATATAACATCACAAACACCATCAACCTACAATACCCGTTGACCAATACTATTACCGATGCAAACAATCAAAACCATACACCATACTTTTACCTTGCATAAACATTAGCTTAGAATCAAAAGAGGATTTCATATACAATTACTTGATTGCCGTAGGAACAAATGAAACAAAACCACACTATCTTATTGAAACCAAAACCCAACGATCGATTAACTTTTCCTCCAATCAATGTTCACCTCCTCACTCTTTAATTAAAAAGATCCATCCAAGTAAATAATCAATATGACAGCGACGTTACTCACAAACAGCACACGAAAATCATACCGTATGCATGAACGGAAATATATTACTGTATCATATTTTCTTTTGAGAATACTCACAAACCGTTCGTAAGCACACTTTCGAATCAAGGCGTTTTTTTTCTCTTCATCTTCGACTTAGCTCATGTAAAATTAAGGGAATGCTGAAAATCGTATTATCAGATTCAATGAACCAAACAATAATACAAGATATTAAATGAAAAAATAACATACTAAACCCTAAAAATATACAAGCCTAAATGGCTATGGGTCAATAGGCCTTATTAAACTAACAAGAGTTACCCGCTCTTAGAGCATGCCCAATGATAACACAAGTTCAAGTTTAACCAGTGGCGGACCTAGAGCCAAATCTAAGGTGTTTCCTTAATTTCGCCAAGAAAAAATAAACGACGGGTCAACAAGTCAATGAGTCAGATCGGGTCGAGTTGGGTCCGCTTTGGTACAGAAAAAGTAGCTAAAACACATAAAATTTAATACGGTCATACGAGTTCGGATGTTCTTCCAATAATGAAAATGAGAATATATTATATATATATTTACTAACACCCGTTTTGGGGTCATATAGAAATTTTTGTTATACATGCGTTGCTGTCAAATTGCCATTGGCTGATTCTATGTTTATACAAATTCTTACTACCAAAAACAGAGATGTGGCAAACAACCATTGGCCAAAGTGTGTTTCGAAAGTTACTGTTCACGTAGATGTTAAAAACATACGGCAAATGTATATACTTTGCCTGTACTAAAACCCCAAAAAACTTCACCGCCTCACTTTTTCTCTAGATCCTTCTTCTCCACTCTCATTTTTCTTCACACAAATCTGTCACATATCAAACCATCATCTCTTAGTAATCCGTTTTGAGTTAATTCTCATTGTGATTGGTCTTCCATGAAAATTTAGACCTAACAGTAGTTTCTGATTGGTGGCTGTTCATTCCCGTTCTTCCGTAATAATGTCTCTGTAATACACCATAACAAACATAATCCACACATATTAAATCTGCTTCTTTGATGTAAGTGAATCTGATTTTTTTCCTTTAAGGTTCTAATGAATTGGGGTTTAATTGTTTGATGATTAAAAATGAATTGGGGCCTAATTATTTGACATTAGATTAACACACGAATCTTGGTTTTATTATATTAAATTTTGGTTTTGTTGATTGGTTTCTTGATTATTGTATAACAACGGGGGTATTCCAAATTGCTTATGCTTATTTGCTTATTCTGATCTATAATAAGGAGGTATTGATGATTACTTATGTGCTTATATCAGGAATATGGTGGTGATGATGATATTGCTTTTGTGCATCTATGATTTTTCAGCTATAATAAGTTGCTGAACCACGGTGGGTCAAATCGATGCGTATCTTGGCGGGGCAGCACAATTTCGTGCTCGCAGCCATGGCGGGTCGAATACATTTGCAATTGCACAGTGGCCTTACAGAGCTTGAACCGATGGCAAGCATATACTGCTGAATAGGGTCCAAAATTGGTGTATTCTAGGGCAATGATCATTCTTTCTGCACATTAACTCTTCCATGAGTGTGCCTCAGCCATTCCCGTATCTTGGCAGGGGGTAACCATGAATATTACATGGTTGCAGCCATGGCGGTTGTGTAGAGTCGCCCATGGAAAGGCAAATTTGAGTCTCATTTTTACACCTCCATTATGGTATACTCCTGCCCCCACTATACTCCTGCACAGAGGTAATCCAAACGATTCACAAGTTTAGTTTAGTAGTTTACCTTTGTGGATTTAAATTACCATTTGAATTGACAAATGAACCAATGTGCAACATAGAAAAAAAATCATGGGTATTGGCAAATTATATGTATACTAACAACCATTTGTGAAGCGTATACAAATGCATGTAATACACACTATGTTGTCCAAATCTTATTGGTCCATTTCATTGTTGGTTAACAAAACTTATTTGATGAAACCGATATCTTAACCCATTTCATCATACACCAACTTTGGAACCCGTTCTGCTATGGGTTTTAGTATATAGTATAATTACCACAATGGTATCGATGATATCAATAAGGCCTTATATTGGTGTATTACGGAATGAATTAAGATTGTAATTTGGCCTCTTATTGGTTGTGTCTTTGGTAGTGGGACAGAAGCCATGCTGCCATTGGCTTATAAATTAATTGTGTACTAGGCTACCCTATCATGGTACTGATAACTTACGTTGGAGCACTGTTTTGCCAACGGTAAGTCCCGTAATATACATGTTAATGACCTAATATATTTTGGCAGCAGGGCAGCACAAATTCGTGCTCGCAGCCATGACCACGAATACATTTGCAATTGCACAGCGGGCTTACTGAGCTTGAACCCATGGCAAACATATACTGCTGAACGGGGTCCAAAATTGGTGTATTACAGAATTGTTACCATGGTAATTTTGGTTCCTATTGGTTGTTTCTTTGGTAGTGGGACAAAAGCCATGATGCCATTGACTTATAAACTAATTACCGCGGAGGTTGAAACTGATGCGTATCTTGGCGTGGCAAAGACGGCTTTGTGTTCGCAACCATGATAAATCGGATACCTTTTACAGTGCCAGGTTTCAGGTTGTAGGGATTCTTGGCAATGCAGGTTACTATACCTCCAGCCATGGCCTATGTATCCGCTGCAATTATTTTTTTTAACCTTATGTTCTCTGGGGAAATGATGATTTTTTCTACGCATTAACTCATCCATGAGTATGCCTCAGGCATTCCCGTATCTTGGCAGGGTAATCGAGGAAGCACGACTTCATGGTAAGAATTTTGGCGATGCAGGTACTCTGTCATTATTTTTTTTACCATGTGTCTTCTAGAGCAATGATGATTCTTTCTGCATATTAACTCTTCCATGAGCGTGGCTCACACATTCCCCGTATCTTGGCAGGGTAACCACGAATGTTACGTGGTTGCAGCCATGGTAAGTGTGTAGAGCCGCCCAAGGAAAACCATATCTGAGCCTTATTATTCCACCGATAATGGTGCATTTGTTTTTTTATATCTCAAACTCTATACTTGCAACTGATCCACATCTTGCCATGGCAACACAACTTCATGGTAAAACATTTGGCGATACAGGTGCTATGTACTTACTTTTTTACGTTATATCTTCTGAGTCAATGACGATTCTTTCTATATTCACTCTTCCATGAGTGTGGCTCGCACACACTCTTATCTTCCATGGTAAAAATTTGGCCGTCGTACGTACACCTCATATGGCTTCTACTTTACTTCTGATATCCAAACTTAAACAATTTCGGTAATGTTTACAAAAATTATCATGCTGATGCGTAGTTTAGGAAGCAAATTTCTTGCCGCGCCTTCAAACGACAACGTCGTTAGTTATTTATCTATTCAGGAGTACAAAGGAGAAAATTTGAACCAACACTCAAAATGCAGGTAAGTTATAAATATTAATACTTTATAGTTATATGAGTCGTTTTGAGTGTTTAGCCAAACGTCCTCTTATATAATAGTCATTGATTGGCTTACATTATTGTAATTGACCATTTTAATTAAAATTGGGTACTCACTTCTTATGCAGATGTTCGTGCTAACCAATTGCATACTAGCTGCTAAAGAACTTCAGTTAGAAAGAACTGAACGACCTTCTAACTTGCACGCCTCGGCAAGTTAGCACCTGATGTTTTGTTGGTTTTATTTATAAATTTTACAAATAACTAATATATGACTTGGACCCAACTTTTAAAAATTAGGAAACCCGCTGGAAAATGGTGTTCTTAATGTTCGGATCTCCCAGAGTTCCATGTATTATGTATCCGATGATGTTGCCTATCATTCCAAAATGCCTAATACAATTCAGGTTATTTTCCATGTCATATATTATAGAACCGTAAAATTAAATATTCAATGATGAACAAATTAGTTTTTATGAAACATAAAAACAGAAGGTAAAGATATTAGTTGTGGTAACTAGCTATAAGATTTGTGTTCGTGTATCAGGAAGCGTGAATAGCTAATCACAAAGCATTATAAATGTGGTTCCAATTTCCGGTATATGACATTGCAGGTATTAGCCTACGTGACTTCTAAATTATTTTTCAGTATTGTATATTACTGTTATCTTTCTTGACATGTGTTTGTTTTTTATTTAGGGGGAGTCCGCGAAATTGACCGATAGATATTGTGTGATTGTTGGCCTTCTTACTGCAACGCCCATTTTACTGAAGAAACAGAAGGTATATCAATTATGTCATGGACTAGGTAAACCTTCAACTGCCCTTTTTTTTGCATATCATGTTTATGGATGTTGAACACTATGTACTGATTGGATGCCCCTTATTGCAGAATGCAGAATATTGAGGTCAGTGGGGGGACCACAAAGAAGAATGAATTGAAGAGTTTGAAGAACATGTCAGGGGATACTTATGCAGGCATGCTCTCAGTGACTCTGCACATTAATGCCATAGGTCCTTTACTGATAAGAGGTAAGACATTTATCGCGATCGTGTAATTGCGGTATATCTATTTTATTTATAAACTTTGATGGTTTTTATACGTGCAAACAAACTTTGTTGCCTCGGATTGACTTTTTTGACCAGCGTGAATCATTTCCCCCTTTTTTAACCGGGTCAATATGAGTTTGGTTGGTCGGGTTAAGTGGAGGCATGCTTGGTAAAGGGTTATGTGGGATAAGGAATGGGAAAGGTAATGAATAATGGTGCTTGGTGGAGTATAATGCAATGGCCCATTACTCAATAGTGGGTAATGAGCCATTGCACAATAAATTGGGGGGAATGGTTTTATTTACCTTTGCTTTCCCACTATAATCATTATTTTTGCCTTTGCCTTTCCCAAATTTGAACCAAGCACACCCTAATTTGTCAAAATGGTCTCCTAGACAAAATGTGTATATTCAGAATTATTTTTAATCATGTAAATAGTTAGGATAGGTGACTTTATTAAGCCATAAACTGAAGTTGATGAGCTTAGAATTATTAGTTACCGAGATACTATTATTATAAATCTGAGCCTTTGATGAGCGCACTTGACATCAGTGGAAGAATGAGCACACTTGACAAAAAGTAGGTAATGTTTCTTCTTAGATAATTCTAATGGACCTGGAGATAGGGACATGTTAGGTAACAAGACAAAACAGGTTAAGTTTATTGAGACTTGCAGATTCAACACTTTGTTAGCCTGTTAAGTTTCTATACCATAAAGTTCCAATATAAATATCTATGCATACTAGAACTTCCGTTAATGCATGGCTTAAAGTTAGTGTATGTAGTTGATACAAATTTTTTGATGATTTGTTACCGACTAATTCGTATACTCTCTTTTGCAGCAATATAAAACTCATTTACATGTATGTGGGTCAAAAACATTAACTATAATCTGAGAAAATGGTGATGGATCCTTTGTTAGTTGTTATTAGATACTAGGCATAAAATGTTATAAAAAAACTGACTGGTCTTGACTGTATACTAGAACTTCCGTTAATATAAATATGTTTCTATACCATAAAATTCCAATATAAATATGTATGCATACTAGAACTTCCGTTAATGCATGTCTTAAAGTTAGTGTATGTAGTTGATACAAATTTTTTGACGATTTCTTACCTACTCATTCGTATACTCTCTTTTTCAGCAATATACAACTCATTTACATGTATGTGGGTCAAAAACCAAGTTGTTTAACAACAACAGATGATTACTTTGCTGACATGGTTACAAATAATATAGCAATTAGTAGCGCAATGAGAAAATAATATTTTAAGAAGGTATGTTACTACCATATGACTGTCGCTTTTGACATTGGGGGATTAGGACGAGGCTGAGGATTATATGAAGTCGTCTTCGGCGAAAGAACAAAGGAAGTTAACAAAGAAGTCGATGAAAAAGAAGAAAAGGATATTTTAGACAGGATAGTTTCAGTAACTAGGTTAATAGTTTGTATTGTTTTAAAATGACCAATGGGTTATAATTTGTATTGATTTGTTTTTCAGAAGCTCCGTTGAACACGTCCTACTCCAGAATAGTACTCATTTTTCCAAATGTGCTATATATCAATTTATGTTCCTTGGTCTACTGTAATCTGTATTTTAAAGAGGTATTAGCATAAGCTTTTCGAATAAAGTCTCCCAAACACACCCTAAGGCCTACGCTGCTGTGAATCAAAGGTAACTTACTCTTCATCATTCAATAAGTTACTTATGATTTGCAGTCGTTCTTAATTTGTTTCTGCAACGGCGGTTGTCAAGTTTGTGTAACAAATTCTGTATACACATATTCATATTTAACAGTCTCTAAAAAATAAATGAAAAATATTTTATCGAATGTATACACATATACATATTAGCAGCAACAAATTCATTTGACAACAATTGCGCCTACATATGCACTATCACAAATGTTTTAGGCATTGATAAAGCATCCACGCAGCAACGCGCGGGCAAACACGCTTGTTTGCTATAATCACGATATGTATTTATGTTCTTCCAATAATGAAAATGCATATTCTTTTTAAACTTAATAAAAACACATCAAATTCAATAATGGTATCTTTTTAAAAAGATAGCGAGAACATCTTTTTATTTAAAATAATGTAAAACAAATTAAATGATAGAAAACTAAAATGTTGTAAATAAAAGGTTAATTAAAGTATCTATAAATAAATACTACATTGTAACTTTGAAAGTCAAACAATGTACATGAAAATCTGACAGAAAAAATACTTTAACCACACCATCTAAAAGCATCAATTAATGTTTTACACACTAAAAGTACTTCAACCAAACCTAAAAAATGACTATTTTCAGAAAAATCAATCTCCTTCAATAAACTACACATAGCTTATCGTCTTCTCTAACTCTCCGAGTCTCCGACATCAATGTCCGGTCAAAATATTTTCCCATTCTTGTTTCTTTTTCTTTTTCTCTCCCGATTTAGATCCAAGGTGGTTCCTAGTGTGTTTCCAAGGTAGGTCCTAGAAAATAACTACACATAGCTTCTAAACAAATTCGTCTTCCAAGGTGGTTCCCGGGAACCACCTTGTTAAGCCTAGGTCCGCCCCTGAGTTTAACACCGTGACACGTCAGTGCCACACCAGCTTTAACATTTCACCTTAACTCACTCAAAAAACACCCACAATCATAACATCCAAGTTAAACTTTAACATTTCATATTTTTAATTTCAACCCCTAAACTAAAACAAACACTTCATTTATTAAAAAACATATTACATTTAACATTAAAACACAGTACATTAACCGTTAAACACGAATTACATTAAACATTAAAACTACAACGAGATTGATGAAAATAAAACTACTAAAACTTAATAAAACGAATCACTAGAGTCCCAACCCTCGTCACTTGAAGAGGAATAAAACTCGCCATTAACGAGCCGAGTCTCCATTATGTCAAAGTAGTTATCTCGAAGATATTGAGTTTCCCTTGCTTCTTGTTCACGGCGAGCAGCTTCCATGCGTGTCTGCTCTTCAATAATCTCCTTATAGTTTTCTTCGTCCTGCTCAAGTTGAAGAAGGGAAGCCTTACTTAACCCGAATGGGTTGTTTTCAAGATCCACCTGTGGATTGTTAGCAGCTTGATTGTTAACAAATTTGGAGTGTTAACAATTGGATTGTTCACAGGTGGAGAGTTTAAAAATACATTTTCCGGTTGGAAAACCGGAAAGACAGATTCAGGTGGTGTTGAGTAAACTTCAAATTCTTCTGGAGTTGGAAAGCTGGTTTCCGGCAACTGTTGTGGACTTGGGAATTGCTAAGAAAAATCTTTGCGAGACATTTTTTGTGTGTGTGAGTTGTGTGTGTAACTTGTGTGTGTTGTGTGTTCAAAACAACTCTGGTAGAGTTGTATATATAGGCAGAGTTGATTTTGAATTTGAATAAATCCCGCTCATATTTGATTTTTAAATTTAAAATTTGAATTTGAATTTATCCCGTCTAGAATTAACCAGTATAATTTAAATTTGAATTTGAATAGGTTGACGGGGTGTAAATGAAAATTTATTTTAAATGGTTTACGGGGTGAAATGATTTTTTTTTATTGAAGGTTAACGCCCGTTGAGGGGCTAACTTCGCCCCAATAACGCCGTTTTAACGCGAGGGCTCCAACGGCTAACGCCGGGTAACGGGCTCCAACGCCCAATAACGCAGGTTGGGGCGTTGATTGATGGAGATGCTCTTAGTGATGAGGTAGTAAGAGGAAAGAAGTATAATGTGGCGCTAGTTACACTAAGACTAACATTTTCAAGATTTAATCTTACAATACAACTTCAACCAATTAAATAAATTGTTCTTTTAATTTTATTTATTTATTTATTATTATTATTTTTTAGAATCACTTGAAATCAGTGAAGAATCCACTTCTTTTTTGTTGCCCGTACTATGATTTCGATTAGTGGCATTGTGCACTAAAAAAAAGTGGCCTAAAATCCAAGAAACGTGTTGGGCTGAAGAGGGGCACCCTCCTTAGTGAATATCAGAATCTAAATCCATACAACCCAACATACTTATCGTGACTTCCATTATAGACCACTTTCAATATTGTGGTTCATGTAGATCATTAATGTTTTACCCCTCATTTCTACTGTACTGTTTGTATGCTTAATACGTATATTTAACGAGTTAAAACGTGATTTGCATATAACAAGTACACAAATTTTTTGTAAGCTGTTATTCGTATTATCGGTGAAAGTGATTTGCACACAAATACGAAAAGTAAACAACACATGGTAGTTTGTTGTGTTTGTGTTAATCTGTTGCACTGTACACTCAGTTAACAGATGTAGACAAAAATATGTCAATACCCTATTTTATACAACCAAGGTTATAAATAGCAAGAACTGTGCTATATCGTCATGACTAAGCTTTACGTCTTTGCAGCTAAGGCGAAACTTTTGCGTTTATAAAGCATGTCATAAGGCGGCACAAAATATGAAAATATTTATATATTTATATCATATTTCATATATATTAAGTTTAGAAAAAGACGTGACATAAAGCGGTGTGACGATATAACGTGACGACATTACCAAAGCTAATATTTTTGCGAGGCTTTTACAAGACGTTTGCGAGCTTTTAAGAATCATGTATACAACTTTTAACATCAAATTATTTATTTTTCAACGAAAATTGTCACATGCAACATATAATTTAGTTGTTAAATACTTGATGATACTGAAATTTAGGCATCTCCTGTTTGAAGAAATATATATTATTGAGAGAAACAAAAGTTGCCTCCAACATTATCCAAGCAAATAAGGAAAGGTGTCAAGGATTACAACTTTCAAAGCAAAATTTAAAATTAACCCTAACGCTCTGTTCTCGAGTTTTTTTTTGTGGGAATAGAAATGATAGGTAAAGAAAAGTAAAGAAAAGAAAGTGGCATTTATATTTCATGTTCTCGAGTTGAAAGAAAATGAACGGAAATGGAAGGAAAATAAACAAAGTCGTGTTCTCGAGTTGGAGGGAAAAGAAAGAAAAAAAGAAAAAATTATAGTTATGACTTTTTAAACATACAAATATATCTATAACAAAAGATATATAAAATAATGAAGGTTATATAACTTAGTTTATAACAAATAGTTTATGTGTAAATTTGTTTCCTTCCAAATCCGCCCATATTTGACCGGAAAATTTGGTAGGAAAAAACCTCTTAATTTTCCTATCAAATCCTTCCTATTTTTTTTCCTTTCTGTTTGATAAAAACTCGAGAACACACCAATTTTTCTATTTCCTTTCATTTTTTTTCTTTTCCTTCTAAAAACAAACTCGAGAACGCAGCGTAAAGGAGGAAGAGCACAAGCCCTGAGGCTACTTGCCTTAAAAGTTCAGATTATAATAGTAATATGCTTTAATATTCACTAATGTCACATCTTTTTTCCTTGAAATACCTCAAGTACCCTTCAGTCTTTGATTAGAAGGTTTCCGTGATCAAAGGTTTAAATATCATGATTATGTGAAATGCAATTAACAAAATATATAAAAAAAAACTAGCAATATACAAGGAGCACTACTCAGTACTCATACTAATATATAACTTCGACCACAAAAGTGGAAGACTCTAAAAATAACATGATCTTCCAACAAGTCGACGACACACAATGATAATACAAAACATGTACACGACCTTAAAACTAAAGTGATTTTTTTACAAATGTGATAAAACTGCAATGTAATAAAACGAAGATGTTCCATTAGATGTCATAATTCTATTACCCGAAGCTTTAGTTTGGCCTATAAACAATAGACACCACCAAGGGTAAATTGGTACTATTTCACTAATATGGTACTAATATCAAGATAGACCACTTACCAAAATAGTTCTAAATTTGTCAATAACAATGATTTAGACAAGGATTAGATCATATTAGGGTTGGGAGGTTTGCTTCAAACATAACTTACAAGCGTTGAACTCCCTAAACTACCCCCAAGAACTTGATCACCTTGAAGTAAGTATACGAGAACTAGAAAGGCCCATATTGGTATTTCACTTGGGAGTTTCTAATATAAGAAAGATCCATGACCCACTAAAGCTACGTTACAAAAAATCAAATGATTGGAAGGCGGATTATAGATAGAATAAAGTTGAGAGATTGCTTCAATAAAAATTCATTAATTAGTTGTGAGTGCTAACTAGCCTTGTGAATTCGAAACCATGCACCAACAAGGGGAAGTGCCACGCATAGAGGTCATAAAATGATTAATGTGTCTAATCAATCGACCTTAATAATTGATTGTTATTTGTAAGTTCCCCTTCTAGTTTTTCTTAAATACATGCGCTGATATGTATGTCTATGTGCTGTTTTAAGATGAGAACAAATGCAATGATTAGGTCGAGGACAATGAGAATAGATTATAGATTAGGTTAGGGTTATGGGGTTTGCTTCAAACAAAATACAAAGGTGTAAATGCCAACTACCATAATTAATTTGGTAGCAAGGCAAGTGTGTGCTCTTCTGCCATGCACATTACTTCCCTGCAAATAAGGGACCAAAGTCTCCATAAATGAATCAAAACAAAATTTGGTTAAATCACACTTCATTTTGGTCACTTGAGCATAGCTTTGACTTGGTCATCTTTTTTGAATTGGTAAACCTATTCATAATTTCATCTACCACAAGTCCAAAACTCATAAAGGTATCACAATATCATCACATATTGAAGATAAATACCATGGAGAATAATATTCAACTATGTTTAAATCTAGATTCAACTCCTTTTAAATTTATATCTATATTCCACATGGGTAACTTGGGGGTTGTTTCTTTTGTAAGTCTCGGGTTGAGGGCTTTTGTCAATAAGGTTTTCCTACTAGGCTAAGCGGAACCTTAAGGCGAAGTTGAATAAGGAATATTGACCGTTTGAATGTCACTGCATAACTTAAATCACTAACTACTAATTAGCCGTTCTAAGCAAAACGTGAATCCATAATTAAATGCACTAGTGAACATATCTAGTCGACAAGAAATAGGGATAATTCCAAACCTTGCTTTATACATTAGTATATAAATGTTCATATTACCTCGTGTAGGGAGCATAAGAATCTCTATATAATAACATTTGTTCGTTCATTTTGAGTTGGTCTTTACATCGACTTCATTTACCCGTATGATAATAAGTTCGTGACCTAAACTTTAATACATTTTTAGAGATATACGTATTTCACAAAAAGATGTAGATGAGCGGGAATACCTTGACCCCGGGTGTTTTTTGGCATCAGTCATTATCCACTTCATAAGGAATAGCTCTGGCAACTCTTTTGGTCTAGTGAGGCACCAAATGAAGTGAGCACGAGCCGAGACTCGGACTCCTGAGATTTTTTATTCCACAGAGTCTTTTCAGTGTGCCCATAGGTTTTGCGGAGATGGGTACTTATATGAAGCAAATACCAATGATAGGACTTGAACCCCGATCTATTGACTAAAGGACAAGTGCTCCAACCATTGGACTAATGACTTCATTGATTTTAGAGATATACGTATACATGGATATGGATACGAACTTCTATCTCTTTTGCGAAGTTCAACTAATTGTTGCACAAATAGAATTTAGGAATATGAAGGAGTTTATTTTTCTGATAAAATAAGTGATCAAAACTCCTCTTGACATGTCATTGATAGCGGTTATGTCTTTATGAACATTAAACCTTTTCGAGAAAAAGAAAGAAAATATCTCAATACAATCATATTCATTCATTAAAATTCAATGCATTTTGTAAAAGTAAAACTTGGATTAGATTTTTAACTTTTTTATTCAAATTATACTAAAAATCCTCAATTAGAGTTGTTAATACAAACCAAGTACTCCTATGAATAAACTTTTCTCACTTAACACAAGTTAACATCAAACTCAACAATCAACATGAAGAAGATGATCCATTATTAGAAACTAGTAAACCACCATCACCACCACCACCACCATTTTCTTGATGATCACAACTAGTAGTACTATTATGACCACCATTAACATTAGCATCCTCATGAGAATGACCATGATCACCATTACTATAAACACCATCAACCCTTTTGTCACCATCACCCATGGTGTCCATACCACCACCATTTCCGGTGGTTGGAGACAAAGTAACAAAATCTTTATTATCTTTCTTGTTACCAAAAGTGTTCTTATTATTATGCATCCATACTTTAAATATCCCTCTTCTTATCCCAATCCCATTACAAAAATCCATCACCATTTTATCATCACATCTTTGCATCTTCCATCCAATCTTTTCAGCAAAAACATTCATTTTCTCCTTTTGTTCTTGACTAAACTTTGTCCTAAACCTTTTTCTCCCATTAGGGTAATTTTCCACCTTCATAGCTGCTGGTGTGCCTGGTGTAGCTACATGGTGATGATCACCTGAGGTTAATGTAAGCATCACGTGTGGTGCACTTGCATGGTGGAAGTCAAGAAAGTTGGTGGTGGTGGTGGTGGGTTCACGGCGGTGGAAGTTACGGTGGCAGCCACAAGCTGCGCATGTTAGTGAAGTTGGTTGTGATGGTGTGTGAGATGGTGATGGCATGAACTCACCACAACCATCTAAAGCATGGCTTCCAATGGTGGCTGCATGGTTTTTTAGACATTCTTTGTATGATATGACCACAGTTGGTGGTGGAGCATGGTGGTGCTTTGTGTTGGTTGGATATGGTGAAAATGGTGTGATTAGTTGGGAATGTAGTGGTGTTTCACCGTCGGTATCGGGGCTATCGGCGGTGGTAGTGGTGGTGGTGGCAGCGATGGTGGTTGGAGTGGTGTGTTTAAGGTCCATTGTTGTATTATCCTAAAACACAAAAATGTTAGAAAGTTGAAGGGATGGTTTTGGGATGATTAATGATTTGAAATGTTAAGGTGTGTTGTTACTTTAGGGACTTTATATATCATGAAAATGAAAAGCACTTTGGGTCATAAAAGTGGTCTTGGGGGCAATTATGCCTCTTATACCAGTTTTAGGAAAGTTGATGATTGTCGCTTTTTCTTTGTAAAATGACACTTTAACTCCTCTTAATCTCGACTAGTTTTCATTGGGTTTATGCATGGAGTTATGGTAATTCTGGTTTAAACTTAATGAAATCCATGACTTAATAATTGGCAAAGACAAGCCGAAACTCCAAGAAGACGTACAATAATTCGTCATGTGAATTCGTCATATCTCTTGCGACTACTAGGTGTCACACAACTTTGTTTTTTGTTTCTTCTAAGTAATTATAGTTTCGGAACTTTTGACCGACTAATCCATGAAATTTGAGCCCACCGCCACACAGACTCTATTAGTTGTGCATTACTTCTAGCTCATTGGGTTTATGTCGTCAATATTGTGTTAGGCCCATTAAGGGTTATTTGTGTTACACGACAATTGTATAGGCAATGTTTGGTACATGAGATTATGATTATTTTTTCAAAAAATAAGCTACTTGAAAAATAATCTTTGTTTGGCAGACAAAACTTATAAGAGATTATAAAAAAAAAAAAATCTTCCATAATCTCTGAAAATAAATTGTTACTCCATGTAACT
This sequence comes from Chrysanthemum makinoi, assembly GCA_910596185.1. Classification (NCBI taxonomy): domain Eukaryota; kingdom Viridiplantae; phylum Streptophyta; class Magnoliopsida; order Asterales; family Asteraceae; genus Chrysanthemum; species Chrysanthemum makinoi. The sequence continues at coordinate 72,565,243 of OU343224.1, read as the reverse complement.
TATAAAAATAATCTTTTTTTATAATATTTTCAGCAACGGCTCAGCACCAACACAATATATTTTGTCAAACATACCTATATATTCATTAGGTTGTTAATGTAAGCAGTTAAGGGGATTAATCTAAATCTATCGGTATCACGGCATCAAGATCCTCCACCTAAACCCTAAAAAAAAATTTACGTATGTTATTGCTTCTTTACTGCTGCTGCCGATTGCATTCTATCTTTTTTTGTTTGCTTTGCTTTGTTTTCTCCTTGTCGTAGCATCATGACGGGAGACAATATACCACAAAAACAACCAATTGATAAAGCCTATTCAATCGCTAGCATAAAGGCGTGTATCCCTTCACCCTTGATATAGATTAACTAAACTCTAACTCCTGGGGCAATCTTTTTAAACGATTTTGTAGGACCTATGATGTCATTCATCATCTTGACAAAACGGCGTCTACTGGCACCTCACAAATTAATCCCAATCATGAGACCAATGATTCCCTCGTGGTCATGTGGATGTATTCCACAATCTCTCCTAAGTTGGTTGACATGGTCATTGATGACACCACCAAGGCTCATGAGGTTCGGGCCGGCTACAGGCTCTTTTTCATGATAATAAAGTCGCTCGTATCATACAACTCGACAACGAGATACGTAATATGGTCATTGGCACTTTGTATGTTACTGATTACTTCTAAGAAATCAAGTCGAAAGCTGATTGTTTTGCTATCTAGGCTCTACGGTGAGTGATTCGAGGCTCGCCACATATACCATTAATGGTCTTCCTGCTAGGTTTCTCGAACTTATTTGCATTATTCGTCATAAAGAACCTCTTCAGCGTTTGATCAAGTGTGGTCAATGGTGCCTTTGGAAGAAAGTGATATGAAGCAACTCACTAATGCCCTATCCTCGACTCATTTACTTGAATTCACCTTTGTTTGGTTGCTACCAACACTAGTGATACTAAAACAAGTTCCATGCAAACTCACAACTTGATTATGCGTAATTTTCAATGAGGATCGTGCACATATGGTTCTCGTTGTAAATTTCTTCATGGCTCTAATGACACGCGGCATCGTTCATCTACCAATGTTGCAAACTTCAACAACAAACAGACCGAAAATACTTTTGCTCGTGCATATCAGCCTGCTCGTGACTCTGTTCCATCAACTAAATCCACTACACAGCCTGTTGCCCAACCTATACCGTTTTCTGTCTTTGGATTGGCAGGGTTAAATTATGTTAACCCTTTTTTTTAATTAGTCCGCCTGGTGTAGGATTTGCACTGCCCAATATGGGACTGTCTGGTTATGGTGCGGCCCAGCCCAGGTTTGTGAACCCTGGTTACAATAACTTTTCCAAATTTACCACAAGCCAACATTGCAACAAGTGGATTCCCTTTGGCCCAACAGGCCCACTACCCGGTAACCAACACCCAGTAGGCCTAATACCCGGTGCACACCACTCAGCAGGCCCTCGGCAATCATGTCAATAACGGCTCAACCCGGTAACATTTTTACTTGGTAAGTATGCTTACACGATAGTGGGTGCTCTTCAGACTCAGGCTACAATGCTTCCTCAAATGTTTCAGCTGATGACTCTTCTGGATCCCGCTTGAAATATGGATACTGGTGCATCCTCTCACTTGGCTGAAAACATAGGTATTCTGAAAACCGTTAGTAATTCATACATTTATCCATCTGTGTATGTTAGAAACGGTGCATTTATACCTGTTGCACATACTGGACATAGCTTATTGTATACTTCCCATAAGAAACTGCAACTTAATCATATACTTGTCACACCGCACATAATTAAAAATTTAATTTATGTTCGCAAATTTATGGCGATAATGGCGTTTGTTAAGTTTGGCGCTTACGGGTTTTCTGTGAAGGATTACTAGGCGGGCAAACTACTTCTCGTTGTGATAGCGGGAGCTCTACCCGGTTACGTAACAATCATCTACGCACCCTCCTTTTGATTTGCTTTCATTCAGTCATACTACGTGGCATAGATGCCTCAGGCATCCCGGTGAAGATGTGATTCATCGTTTGGAGTCTAGCAATTTCATTTCTTGTAATAAGTTAAAGTTGTCCGCTTTATGTCATGCTCGTCAATTAGGTAAAAAATTAAAGCTTCCTTTTTATACTTCAGAGTCGAATGTTGCGTCTGTCTTTGACATTCTTCACTCGGATTTATAGACTTCCCCTATTTCGAGTGAAAGTGGTATTAAATATTATGCTATCTTTTTGGATCATTTTTCGCACTTTGTTTGGGTTTATCCGTTGCATAAAAAATCTGACTTGTATGATTATTTTGTTATTTTTCGTGCTTATGTAAACAAACAATTCGATGTAGACATAAAGGCTTTACAATGTGATCATGGGGGTGAATATGACAATGCCCGCTTTCATGAGCTTTTTCGCAAAATCGGCATCAATTTCATTTTCTTGCTCCACACATCACAAAATGGAAAATCGGCGTATGTTGCGTACCATTAATAACCTAAGGCGCACATTGCTTCTTCAAGCTCATATTCCTCTTATCTTATTGGGTGGAATTTGTTAAATATGGTTGCTTATATATTTAACATTTTTCCATCAAACACCATTAAAAAATGAAGTTCCATTCACTAAACTATATAACAAACAACCCTTATCGATAATTTACGTGTATTTGGGTGTCTTAGCTATCCCTACATACATGTTGACCACAAACGCAACCAGCTCCACTCCTTGTATGTTTCTTGATACCCGCCAACCATCGCGGGTACCGATGTCTTGTTTTATATCTGACGAAATCAAAGCTCTCAAGACATCTTAGATTTGACAAGGACATTTTTCCCTTTGAAGCTTTACAAAATTTTACGGCTCCCACATATGAATTTTTATCTAATATACCACTCCCTATACATGTTACTCATGAAAGCATAGCTTGGCCCAACACCACTCCCCATCACAGCCAACAGCCCACCAATGCTACCCATCACCAGCCCAACACCACTACTACTGGCCCAATATCCCATGTTATACCCGAGCCCACTGCTACCACCCTCTGACAGCCCAATACCCATACTCCCGACCCATTTACTACTTCACAACCCCATACCCCTATACCTTCCATGCAAATACACGAGCCCAATGCCTCTTCTGAAGCCCAATCGGAACAACACATATGCCCATTGCTCACAATATAATACCTCTAAACATCAACAACACTCATCCCATGGTCACATGTGCTAAAGCTGGTATTTCTACACCTCTCGAGCGTATGAATTGTTATGTCACCACTATCTCTCACTTCTTCGGTTTCATGTTCATGCTCTTCATGATCATCAGTGGAAAAAAGTTAAATTAGATGAATATAATGCATTAATTACTAACAGTGCGTGGGTACTTGTGCCCGTCCAGCTAATGTGAATATTGTTCGGTCTATGTGGCTTTTCAGTCATAAGTTTCATGCAGATGGTTCCTTAAGCATGTATAAGGCGCGACTTGTTGCATATGGTCGCAGTCAGCAACAGGGGATTGATTTTAATGAGACTTTTAGTCATGTGGCTAAACATGTACTATTTGTATTGTATTGAGCCTAGCGTTTTCGTGATTGGCCTATTCATCAGTTTGACGTGAAGAATGCTTTTATTCATGGTTACTTATCGAAGATAGTTTATATGCATCAGCCGCCTGGGTTTGTAGATCCCGCGCGCCCAAATTATGTTTGTCATTTGCAACGATTATTGTATGGGCTTAAGCAAGCCCCTAGAGTTTGGTTTAGTGGTTTGCGGGATTTGTTACTGCATTGGTTTTATGCCTAGCATAACCGATGCGCGCTTTTGTCTTTAATCGTGGTGTTGTATGGCTTATTTGCTATTATATGTGGGCGATATTATCTTAAATGCTTCTTTCCATGCCTTCCTACAACGCATTGTTACTGTCTACATGGAGAATTTGAAATGACATATCTTGGCCCTCTTAATTATTTTCTTGGTGCTTTGATACCCCGCACAACATCGGTATTTTATTTATCGCAACCCAAGTTTCTTTGAAGAGACTATTGAGAGAGCTCATATGCAGAAATCTAATCCGTGTCGCACTCTTGTTGATACAGAGTCCAAGCTTGGACATGATGGTACGCCATTTGATGATCCTACCTTATATCGAAGCTTAGTTGGTGCCCTTTAGTATCTTAGCTTTACGCGCCTGGATATTTCATACGCAGTTCATAAGGTTTGTATGTATATGCATGACCCTTGTGACACACATTTTCATGATTGAAGCGTATATTACGCTATATTCGTGTTACTCTTTATCATGGTCTTCAGTTACATGTTTCTTCTACTGCTTGGCTTACTGCATACACGGATGCAGATTGGGCGGGTTGCCCTGTCACTCGCACGTCGACTTCAGGTTATCATGTTTTTCTTGGTTACAATCTGTTATCTAGGTTTTCTAAACATCAGGTGACGTTGTCTCGGTCGAGTGCTGAGGCCAAATATCGTGGTGTTGCTAATGTGGTGGTTGAGACAACTTGGATTCAAAATATGTTGCGTGAGTAAAATACCCCCTTGTCTACTGCTACTATTGTTTATTGTGATAATGTTAGTGCCGTATATTTATCTACCAATCCCGTTCAAACACATTGAGATTGACATTCATTTCATTCGTGATTATGTTACATCGGGACAAGTTCGTATGCTTCATGTTCTGTCTCATTTTCAGTATGCGGATATATTTACTAAGGGACTTCCTGCTGCATTGTTTATTGATTTTAGATCTAGTTTGAACATTTGAAGGTCTCCCTCTCAAACTTTGGGTGAGTATTAGCTGTGCATTACTTAGAGCCCATTGGGTTTATGTCGTTAGTATTGTGTTAGGCCCATTAAGGGTTATTTGTGTTACATGAAAATTGTATTATATAATCATTCGATTGTTATTGTAAGCGATTAAGGGGATTAACCAAAATCTAATAAACTCAAACCGTGTGAAACACTTATTTTTACACAAATCTTGGAGTGAACACTTAGAGTTGTTTGCACATATCAGAAATTGAACTTGAGACATCTTAGTAGTTACTCTTGTTACTTAACACTAGGCCACCTTAAAGTGGTTATCACGCAACTTTGTTTTAAAAAACATTGTGAGAACTTGCCGAGAGGTCACTCAATCTGATAAAAAGTCTTAAATGAGTATTGTTAGTACAATTTGTGCGATGGGTTACATAAAGTCTGGACGTAGCTTACTGAGCTGGGCCGGCAAGCCTTTGGTGGATTGATCTTGTACTAAATCAAGTGATTTGGATGAGATCCCTGCACAAGAAAGGTAAACCGTTAGTCTTAACCGGGGGACGGACCCCAGATTAGACTCCGGGTGAGAGTAAGTATGCATTCTTGAGAGAGAAAGTAATAGTATGTGTGTAATTATGAGAGAGAAAGTTGTTCTACATTGTATGGGGATTAGAGCCCTTTTTATAGGCGAGGTTTGCCGCTGGGGCTCCCTGGATTATCGCATATAGTGGTTAGTTGCCGGAGTCGGACCCTTGGCGGACAAGGGTTCCATGTTATTCACGGGTATGGACGCGAGAGGCCTGACGGTTGGAAGTTCAGCCCGTTAGGCATCTCGTGCACATCCCAAGGCCTAAGCCGTAGCCAACTTAGTCATTGGGCTTACTGTTGGCCCAGGGTCTGTGGTTATCGGTCCTGAGTCCAGGATTTGCGGTCATTGGTCCGAGCCAGAGTGGACGTAGTAGAGTATGTTTTGGGCTTAGTGGGCCTGTTATACATAGTATACGTCATCAAGTCCCCCCAGTCTAGTATGTTCATTGCGTGCGGATATTGTCGTGTGCAGTGAATGTCACTAGACTTGAGTTGACTAAGCGTTTCGTCATGCGTTTTTTCTTTTCCGGAAGTACTTTTTTTCTTCCTTTAGGGGCCGCTGTACCATCCAGTCCCCCCAGTCTAGTATGTGCACTGCGTGAGGATTTTGTCGCATGCGGTGTATGTACTTGACTTTATCTTGTGGCGTTTTTTCTTCCGTATTCAAGAAGCGTTCCTTTGACGCTTCCTTTCCTTGGGGAGTGTTTTTTATAACGTGGGCGTTTTTCACTTTTTCATGTTTTGGTTAATTTGACTTCGTGGGCCCTTGGTCTTGCACCATCCTTATCCATGTGGCTTTGATTCTGACCGTTGGATTAGATTTTATTTTGGACGTGTGTCCTCTCCTATTGTTTTCTAGGTTAATCGTCGTTCCGTTTGTATAAATACCCCACATTTTGACCTTCGCCATTTTTTTTATTATTCTTCTGTTGCGAACGCTATTCTTCAAGACGGTGTTACCCTGGTTGTGTTCGTTTTCCATCTTTCGTTGTCAGGTAAGGCTCTTGATTCCTTTTTTTTTTTTTTTTTTTTGCTATGGGTACTTTTTCTTCTACTAAGTCTAAATTATCCCAGAAGGCACTTGACCGTTTCTGTATTAATTATTCGATTCCGAGCTGTGTTCATCCAAAATTGCCTGATCCTGACAAAAGTATTTGTGAAGCACCGAATGGGAAGATTGGTGTTTACACCAGTTTCTTTGAGTTTGCCAATTTCCTTCTTCCCTTGTCTTATTTCCTTGTTTCAATTCTTGACTACTATCGTATTTATATCTCGCAGCTTTCCGTTATTGGTGCTGCTAAGGTTTCTCAATTTGAAATTCTTTGTTTTGCCCTTGGTATTGAACCCTCAATTGGTTTGTTTAGGTGTTTTTATGCCTTGTCTCGGAGTCATGGCTGGCTTTCTTTTAGTAAACGTGCTGATAGCTTTGGTGTTTGCTATACCAAGCCCCTTGATTGTCTTAAAAGTTGGAATGATCACTTTTTCTGGATTGACACATTTGCTTGTTCTTCTATTTATCCTTTTTGGATTGGCGGCGTCTTCCTAAGGATGGTTCCTAGGAATACCGAATTTGATCTTTGGACACGTTGCTTTCTTGTTACCAATGCTTCTTCTTTGTTAAGTTTAGGAACCTTTCCTTTGTTTGGTTGGGTTGAGCCGTAATTACACTTTGGGCAATGACTTTATCCGTGTTTTATGATCAAGATAATCGGGGTGGGTATACCATATCTATGTTTTTTCTCTTTTATTATTTTTCCTTCATTTTCTGCTGACCTATGCTTCTTTTTCGTCTGTTTGATACAACTATGGATTTGTTGTCGTTGGTTAAGAATAAGAACCCTTTGGAATTGCTTGTTGATACTCGGCCCCGGAAGGATGATGAAGTTCCTTTGTTAAAATCGACCAAAGGTCGTACTGTCCCTTTTATTCCTCCTTCCTCCAGTGGAATTGAGCATGTAGCTGCTTGTTCAGGAATTGTGGTTTCTCAACCATCGGATGGTGTTGTTTCGCGACCTGACCATTTAGGTTCTGAATTTCTGATATTGGTTTTGATAGTGCGGTGGCTTCTAGTTCTGGTAGGAAGAGGAGGAAAGTTGGTATTAACCTCGTTCATCCCCCTAAGAAGGCAAGGAGCGACCTTAACGATTCTAGTAGGGCCTCTACTGGTGGTAAGTCTTCAGAGTCTATTAAGAAGCTGCTAGCTCAAAGTTCGCACTCTCTTAAATATTGTTTAAATGCTTTGCCCACTCATTCTTCTTCTTCCTCTCCTTTATTATCAATTACTCCCCTTTATGAAGCTGGAATGCCCACTGAGTCTGGTTTTGGTTTGCTCCATCCTGATGGTTCTCCTTCGGGTTTGTTTGTTTATACTTTCATTTTCTTTATTCTTTTGTCGCTTCTTACGTTATTTACTTGTTCTTTACTTGCTTACTTGTAGTTCTCTACCCTGTTATGACGGATGCCATCATTACGCTTGCTTATTCTATTGGGAAGGGAAAAAGTCCTGTTAATGTTCCTACCTCTCTCCCAGGTGGCCTTCCGCCAGTTGGTAGTGTTTACCCTATTCTTGATGACCTTTCAGGTCTTGATGTCCCGGTTGAGGATATTCGGACTGTTGATGATCTGGACTCTAGTTCTTTATCTAGTGTTCATATTCCGAGGTGGAATGTTGCCAAGAGTTCCCTTCTTGATGATGTTGATGATTGTCGTTCTATGGTGGACGAGTTTGCTCCTCTTGCCTTCTTTTCCTCTATTCGTGATATGGGGTATGAGCATCTTGTAGGTGAGTTCAATGTTGCCATGGCGCGACAATTGAGCTTTAGTTCGAAGTCCGTCAGCTTAGAGTATAATGTTATGGAGCGAAATTTGTTTGTCTCGTTGGCGAGTAAGGATAAGGAAATTTCAACTCTGAAGTCTAAAGTTGTGATGCTATTTCTTCCAGGCATCTTCGATACGCGTCCATAGCGACTCTGCTGCTGAGCTTTCGTCCCTAAAGGAACAAAATTCTTTGCTTGAGGAGAGTGGAATCTCTTCGAGCGAGGTAGCATCCCTCACTCATCCTTGATGCCAAGGATTCTGAGTCATCCGCTTTGCGAGCTGAGATCATTGTTCTTAAGTCTCAGAATTCTAGTCTTTCCGGGCAGGTATGCATCCGTGTTTCCTCTTTTTTTTCTTTTTTTTTTTTTTTTTTAAACTTTGTATTGTTTGTAGATACGGGCTTTGGAAGAGTCATGTTTTGAGCTCCGCAGTTTGGCTCCCTCCTTTGCTGCTTTAGATGAGGAATTTTGTAAGATTCGGATGCTAAGTGGCGGGCTTATCTTGAAGGTTGATTCGGTCATTGCTAACTTGTATGCCCTGGCTAGTCATCTTGATGGGGAGTTTTATCCTCGATTCCTTACACTATTATCTGCGTCGTTGGTTATTGACGAATGGTATGAGTCTCGCGTGTTTAAGGCTTAAACTCTCCAGGTATAATCACGGCAATGGCAAAGGTTATTGAGCTTGCTGTTGATGAGGGTATGCAGGAAGGCTTAGCTGCTGGTATTATTCATGGTAAGGAGAAAAGAGAGCTTGAGGAGCTTGCTGCATATAATCCTTCCGCAGAAGATCACTATGTTTCCGCTGTGAGAGCCCTTGAAAATGTGGAGTTTTCGTTGCTTGCCGTTCTCAAGTCCAGCAAGAATGCTGGTATTGTTGAAGTTATGGATATTCTGCGTGTTGATGAGCCTTCCGCTAATGCTCCCATGATTGCGGGGTTACAGCCAGATATTGAGCAACTTATTATCCCTGTTTACGATAAGGGTAGTAACGTCATTGTTGGCAGCAGCGCTTTGTCTTGCTCTTTGGAAGTTGTTCAAAAGAGGGTTGATCAGGTTAGAAAACGCCTTGATGGTTATCGGTTGTCTCTTACCGATGTTTACAATTCTTCTATTGACCCTTTGTCCGCTCGTAATGTAACGGGTGTGGGAACATTTTCGGCTGGTGAGCCAGCCTCTGTTTGCTTGTCTTCACGGTTGTACCCTTCCCGCTAGTACTTCGGTGTTTCGCGATACCTCTTTACGTCGAAGATTATGATGTGGGTGTGTAACACTCCTTCTTTGAAGTTGCCACGACCCATCTTCGGATAAGCAAGGTCTCCATTGTGTCGTCTGGGCCTTAAGCAAATACTATCGCCTTAGTGCGGATGTTTGGTGTTTTTTTTTGTAATCATCTAAACGATGCTTGTGTTTGCTTTATGATACTTGCGATGATTGTTCCGGCCTTTTCCTTTTTTTGTATCTTATGCTGCAACTTTTCTTTATGTTCAAGTTCTTGATGCCTTCGTTGCATGTTATCTTCCTTTTTTAGTTTGTTATTTCAACGTTTATACGGATATGCACGTTTTGTAGTAGTAGTTTGCGCACATTTTTTGTATGTGCGGTGCTATTTTTAACGTTATACGTATATGCACGTTTATAATAGTCTTTTGGGCACTCTTTTTGTTTGTGCGGTGCTATTTTTAACGTTATACGGATATGCACGTTTGTAATAGTCTTTGGCGCACTCTTTTGTTTGTCGCGGTGCTATTTTTAACGTTATCGGATATGCACGTTTGTAATAGTCTTTGGATAATTTGGGCTATCCTCCCCCCAGTACGGGTTTGCAATACCTCTTACGTACTTTGGTGATTCAGTTGTTCATCAGTTGTGTTATTCGTGATAACTTTATGCTATCGGATAGCATATTCTTGCGGCAGTACCCCAATTCGTGTGCTGGTGTCTTATGCACTTTCTAAAAATAAAAAACTTTTTTAAGGAATAAAATAATGAAGGTAGCTAGTCTTCATCATTCTTTTATTAATTGACCATATTTTTTAAATTCATTACAGAAATAGGTAAATCCAAATACATTTTATACTTCCATGCTATCGGCTGTACTCTTTTATTTCTGTAGCTATGTAGGCCGTGATTCTCTTCGGAGTTATGCTAATGGCCAATGTTTTCTTTAGGAGAGTTATGGGAGCTTGTTTTGATTGTCATCCGCATGCTATTCTTTGCGCCTTGTTGATGTGGGTGGGTAACGTCTTGCAAGTACTGCGTACTTTCTTCATGAGCTAGAATCCTTTCTTGTTGTATGCTACCTTCTCTCTGAGACCTCGTGACTCTCTTCGATGATGATCCGGAATTACCAGGCTATACCTTCGTTCTTGAAAAGTTCCGTGTTTTTGAAAGTGTAGCCTGTGAAAGTAGCTTTTATATATATCCCGGCCCTTGCAAGTTGGCCATCTTTATCTTGCGCTCGGTTTGTCCGACCAGATTCGCTTTGGTCGGTAGACGTGTGCTTGCCTGAGAGCCGGGGTGCAACAACAATAGGATGTGTGCGTAGTCTGCATCCTTTGTTGCTTGCCATTGTAAGGGAAGCTTCTAATGGCTGGGGTTCTTGATATAGTTCCTTGCCCTAGCGATCCTTCTTATCCTTCCACGAGGACCCATCCCTTTTCACACTCCACCCTTCCCGCCTACCATTTCAGTTTCCGATGCCTCCTTGACCCCGGATTGTCTCGCAGTTGACCCGTGTAGCACTGCTCGATCTTATGTCCCCAACGGTGCTGGGAGTCTAATCGACAGTAGTGCTCCGGTCATGAGTGTCGCGACTCTAATTGGCAAGGAACTTGGAAACGCCGTAGGAGGAGGTTTGAATGACGGGGCGTCATGGTGGTTTGTGGTGGTGGGTGGTTAGCCGTTATTTTAGAACGGCTGAGTGTTAGCAATCATTTAAGAACATGTTTTGTACTCTCCGTACTCTCCTTCATTTTTCCCTTATGATAGTGATGAAGGATTAGGTTGTTGTTTTTTTTTGTAAGCTAAGCTGGCCGATATATTGCCAGGGGACTAACTTCTTGAGATTTTCTATTTAGGGATGTTTGACCTTGGAGGGCTGCGATTATTGCATTTGCTTTTACGGCCTTCTTTTTTCTTACTTGGCGTATTTATAGCGAAGATTTTATCTATTTCCACGGCTGGCGTTTGTCTTTTTCTACCAGTTGGTGGGTTATTATATGCCTAGGCTCGTAGCCTGGGTATATTTTTCTGTTTGATTTGATGTGATATTCCTTGGGAAGGAACGCGTATATGTACTTGCTGATTTCGTCCTTTACTAGTTGTCTGGATAAGGTTTATCATTTTATTTCCGCACTTGCCTGTTTTGTTATCATGTCCGCCACGACTTTCTGCCCTCTTCTCTGGTGTGTTATCCCTTCCAGAGTTAATTTTGCCAGGTTGCTGGTTCCTGTGTTTTTCTATTCTATGGGAATTGTTTTCGCGCTGTATTTTCCTTCGTCTTCCTAATATCCTTCCGTGCTTTTTATTACTCCTTGCTACGTTTATTTATTTATTTTTTTTACTGTGCCGTTTATACCTGCTATTCGTCAGCTTCTACCATCGGCTATTTCCCTTTTGCTTCTCTTTGTTTCTTCAAATGCAAACATTCTTCCGTGGTATGTCTTGCTTTCCCATGGAATTCGCAGAGAACTTTCCTTGACTTTCTCTTTGACCGTCATATTTGGAGGGGACTCGGGGACCTAGCTCCTCTTGTCATTTGGGATTCCCTCGTCACGGCCTTATCGGTATCTGAAACCTTGTTGTCTTTCCTTGGCTCTTGATTTATTTTCATGCTCTTTCCGGGAATACCGTCGATGCTTGATTGTTGCTTGTTCTTTTGGTCTTTGTATCACTTTGCTTTTTCCTATGGCGTCTTCCCCGCTGTTCTCCCTCTAAGAAAGAAGTAGTGCGTTCATTACCTCCGCCATTGACTTTGGGATCGTGTCATGTAGCCACTTAAATGATTGGGTCGGTAATCGCGTGAATCGAGAGATTTTCATGATTTCGGGCTCCTTTACGTTCCTTGTTTCTTCTTTGAATCGTTGTAAGAAATCTTCGTAGTTCCCGTCCTTTTGCTTGATGTGGTGAATCTCCACAGGGTCCTTGATGCATTTCTTTTGTTGCAGGAAGTTAGTCAAGAAAGCCTCTTTTAACTTGTCGTAGATGTCTATTGATTCGGGCGGAAGGTCATCAAACCGGAACCTAGCGCGGATCAGGTGAGTGGAGTTGAACATGTGGCACCATGTTGGCATAGCCCATCGTTTCACCTTTGCCGCCGCTTGGAAGATTTTTAGATGATCCTCGTGGTCTCCGCTTCCATCGTATGTTTTCACGCTGGTTGGCATCCGCTTTCATAGGCATTTAGTAGCGGATACTGAGTGAACGGATCGGTTTCTGGCGGACCCGAGGGGTTGGCGGTCACGTATAATCATTTGGCTTTCGCTTTTTAACTTTGGGTCCTCGGCCTTTTCTTTCATGAGATTCATCGTCTAAATGGTTATTCGCCTTCCACGACCGAGTTTCGGTTTCGACTTCTCATTCTTGATCCCGTCTTACGGTTGAGAACCCTTGTGGTTGTCCCTCTTTCTTTCGGTATCATCGAAGTACTTGTTGCTGCGGTCACGGGGACGAGATGGAAACACCTCCTTTCCTATCTCCATTCGTGGAACACACTTTGGCGCAATCTTTTGAATACCGCTCTCCCTCCGTCCTCCTTTCTTTTGGGTGACCTGGATCGGGTGTGACCTTGGCTGCCGTTATTTTGCGTGTTCCTCCGCTTTGCTTTTTCGATTGTTTCGTAGGTCTTCACTTGCGTTTTGCTCTGTGGCGTGCGAGGTTTCATGATGATCCTCGGATTCACGCTATCTTGGCTCTTCCTTCACGCTTTTGAGCTTTCTCCGCGGGCGGATCTTGTCGAAATGCCTCCGGTTTGCGTCGGACATAGGTCCCTCGGGTCCGTCGAGGCCGTTTGATCTCCTCTTTCTACCGTACTCTCCAAGCGTGGACAGCGGAGTTGGTCCGATCTAGTGCTCATGGTGAGTATTTTCTCGAGCGCAGTTGTGTACCGGTCCTGGATGGTGCCAACTTGTTAGTACAATTTGTGCAATGGGTTACATAAAGTCCGGGCGTAAGCTGGGGGTAAGCAAGCCTTTGGTGGATTGATCTTGTACTAATTCAAGTGATTTGGATGAGATCCCCGCGAAGAAAGGTAAACTTAGTCTTACGTGGGGACCGGACCACGATTAGACTCCGCGTGAGAGTAAGTATGCATTCTTGAGAGAGAAAGTAATAGTATGTGTGTAATTATGAGAGAGAAAGTTGTGCTACCTTGTATGGGGATTAGAGCCCTTTTATAGGCGAGGGGTTTGCCGTTGGGGCTCCTGGATTATCTCATATAGTGGTTAGTTGGGAGTCGGACCCTGGCGGACAAGGGTTCCGTGTTATTCATGGGTATGGGCCGAGGCGGCGGTTGGAAGTTCAGCCCGTTAGGCATCGTGCATCCCAAGGCCTAGGCGCCAACTTAGTCATTGGGCTTCTTGTTGGCGGGTCTTTGGTTATCGGTCCCGAGTCCGTTTGCGGTCATTGGTCCAGGCACGGAGTGGACGTAGAGTATGTTTTGGGCTTAGTGGGCCTGATATACATACTATACGTCATCAAGTATACTTAACTATATAGTTGTGATGAAGTGTGCTTGCAATTATCATAAACGCTTTGTATACTTTTAAAGTGAATTTACTTTATAAACTTAGCATCACACTAGTCAACGGTGAATAGAAGACCGGTAAGTATTTTTACACCTAAATTTAGGATGTTTATACATTACTAATTTTTAAGTGAAGGGAGCAACCACAGGCCATACCTTTGTAGAACTAAAGTTTATTGTTTATAACTTAAGTTAGGTTTTGCTTGTTTTTTGTGAATAAGAGCTTTTTACCTCTTATATCTGCAAGCACACATACATTTTGAAATAAGAGTGTTTGTTTTTCGGATTATAAGAGTCCAAAAGCTCTTTTGCTTTTCGATTTTCAGACAAAACAAAGTCTTATTGCCTCTGCAAATCTTATTCCCTTTTGACAAATAACAAACTTACACTCTTATAATCATCTTCGCTTTTCTTCAAACATATTCCTCATACTTGACCTCCAAACCACACCATAGACCACCCATATAGTTGTAGCCTCCATATCTACAGTCACCCAACTAATTTTGGTGGTTTTTAGACTCGATTGAAGTACCTTTTTCCTCTAAAAAAACATCGTTTCTCTTCCACATAAATCACTTTTGACCACCTCTTATCAAGTAGTGATGGTAAAAGTTAATGGTGGCAATTTGGGTCGTATTCGAGTTGGCGGGATTGGGTTAACAGGTTGGCAGGTTCAAATATCTCAACCAAAACCTGACCTGTTTAGTTAATCGTGTCAAAAAATTCAACCCTAACATGAAGATGATTATTAAACAAGTTAGTTTTGTCGACCCGTTTATAATTTGAATATGAATTTAATGAAACATATTAAAAATATTAAGGCCTATTTTAGGAACTTTTCAAACAGCATGATATATATAAAATTCAAAAATCGATGATATATCATAAGATAGAGACACAAAATAGTTGGGTGTTATTATAATGAAACTAAACACATAGCTTTTAATATTTAATACTCTGATTGTATTTTTAAATGGGTTGATGGGTTAGAATCTGATTAAGGATCTCAACCCAGACATAACCTATTATAAAACAGGTAAATCGTGTCGACCCATTTTCAACACGAACTTGTTTAGTCTCAAACTTAACTCGTTAATTTTTATGTCTGTTTCAGATTGTGTTTCGTGTAGTGTCAGGAACCGACACTCCTATTAAAATTGATAAGAATATTGGTTCAAACTTAAAAAATACTTTGAAGGAAATTTTAAAGAGTATTATATGTGCCAATAAAATTTAAAACGACGCTTTAGAAAATCGGGCTTTAAGTCATTAGGTGTATTTGGCGGAAATTTTGCTTTAAGTTTGCCATAGTTTATTTCTTTCTTGGATCTTAATAAACTGTTTTTTCTCACTTTATTGTTGGTTAAAACGGATTAGAGAAGCAACCTACTTAGACTAACCTAGGCTTTCGATTTATTTTTTTTTGTATAGACTTTTCATGGTTTTAAAATGCTAAACCTATATAAGTGTATGCATCATACATTACTACTGATGCAAGTAGCGTTGCATGTGAGCGTCATACAATTAAAATATTCACGAATTTTTTAGATCTATATTTGACAATACAATAGATATCTGAGACGGCGATAATTTTAGTTTTGAATACTATTATCGATAACAAAAATTTTCATATAAAAATTGTAGATTATCCACGTGATGTGGTGACAATAATGAGTTGGTAGTAGACATATTGTAAAGGTATGAGATAAAAGTAGTTAAATAATAGCAGAAGTCATAAATTATCATTTAATAATAACACCATAGCTACTTTTAAAAATCACTTACATTATACTAAGAAAATTTAGTTCTCAAAAATAATGTTTGTTAAATTTGTCTCACATAGATGGATGATACAAGTAAAAGATTACTTATAAAGATAAAGTAATAATAAATATTCAATAAATCATGTGGGTTAATTTAAAGAATATAATTATTAATATTCAAATATACATATAATTAGCACTTAGCACTTTGCACCTTTGCATCATTTGCTTTGAAAAAATCGTCTAATTTTTATAAAACAAAGTTTTTAGATTTTACGGAAAGTTTATTAAAAAATTCTAAAATGCGATATGTTGATTCTCGGGCACTGCGATTTATAATATTATTTTTGAACATTGTATTTTAACATGCATTTTAAACTCTATTGATTTAACAATATCGTTTTGGACGACTTTTATAAAATTTGGCCGAACCGGTGGTGACTCCAGGTTAGGTTGAACCCGTTGGTAGGTCCTTTTTTAAATCCATATATACCATGAGCTTGTTTTACATATAAATTGCATGTAGATTTGTGTGTTTTATTAGTTTGTACAATATGTATAATAACATGTATTTTTCATATTAGGGGTGTTTTAAAACTAACATTTATTAGGTATTTATTGTTATGGACATATATTAAATTACTTTGTATTTTAAAAAAAAAAAAACATGTTTATAAAAAGTGCTTTAAAGTGTTGCAACAAATGCTATTTTAGATGTACTTATTAAAATATGTCATTATTAGCAAGTGTTGAATCTTAATTTTTAAGCTCTTTTAGGAATGTAAATCTTTTATAATATAGTATATATAGGATGCATAGGCTTCCTTTATATACAAGTTTAAGTGAAATACAAGTAGCGAAATGTCGAAATGTAAATCAATCGGTTATACTCTGTAATCACAAATGCATCCTCATAAACATCATATATTATCAAACTACCTAGCTAAAATCAAACTACCTATTGATAAAGTTTTGATCAAACTACCTAGCTAACTTCAATGTTTAACCAGTAACAATGAGAATGATAATCTGATTTAGGCAGTGTTGAGTGTCTACTACGGAATAATAGGCACGAAAAAAAAAGATGAATAGTACGAGTAATTGTGGTTGTTTAGTTTGGTTTACTATTGCACAACAGTGGCAGTTACACAGAAAACCATATTAACAATCATGGGTCCCCATTTTTGAGTTTTGACATTTCACCACGCTACCCATTTCTTGACATGCCAACACTCCAATGAAACATTACAACATTTGAATGTGAGTTTTTATCTACGTTTTTCGAACATTATGAAAGACGATTCTTTGTTGAGTTATTCACTTATGCGAGCTCGACATGTGGCCTATAGAGTAAGTTGTTTTGAAAAGAGTAAATCACAGCATCTGTCTTTGCGGCAGGAGCGGCTTAATTTCCACGGAGACCAAAAACGAACTTAAAAACAAGTTATATTTATCAAAGTTATATGCCGAAAAATCTTTTATATATAATTTTTTCTGGCATTTTTTTATTCAAAATCTTTGTATAGGTTTCTAAAATCAATATGGTATAATATTTCATATTCAATCGACAAATGAGCAATCTATTTAATATTTCTTTTGTCATTTTTGATCTTGAAGAATTTTTTATTAACTTTTGTTTCGGAAACTATAAGTCTCGAAAGCAACTTTCGATTGAAGAATGATATATGAACCTAGGAGAAGATGAAAGAGAATCAGGGAGTGAAAGTATTATTGTGAAAACTAAACATCGATTCATTAACGCAAACGGTTAAATGTTATTAATAACAATATTATAACCATTTGTTAAATAGGCTTATTAACTTAATCTTTACTTTTTTATGCATTAATGGGCTTTTTATATACTTAATATTTTGAGTTAAATATTTACAACATGTAGGCTTAAAAAGTAGAAACAAAAGAGACCCAAAATTTCTTTGTTTAAAATTTATCAAAGAATTAGGGTCTTATGTAATCGGATCTTTAAGGATGATAACCAAAAACGCATGAGATTGGCTTTATATATATACAAAGTCCTAATAAATTAGGAGTCTTAGAAAATTAAGGGCCTATATCTTTACTTGCTTTTACTTAAGCCCACGTGCTTTGGGTTTGACACGATAACATATGAAACAATAAAAGAAACGCTAGCCATCATAATACACTCATGAACCATGTTACTCTTTACGTGCCAAAAATTGTCGCTTAACAAAAGACACATAGTTTTAAAACCATAATTATCAACATTTTCCCTTTCACACTTTTTGCATTAACTTTTTACCTTTAGTTAGTTATTTTTTTTTAATCTTATAATAATAATTTTAATAAGGTAATATGATAAACTCGATCAAACTTAAATACTTATATTTAGTAGTAGACAATTAAATTAGAGCATACGTAAACTATTAATTTAAGACAAAAAAGTAACATTTTTCAAGTTATGAGAAATTAGCATCTGCAACTTGACCAAACCAGGAAACAATTTTTCAATTTACTCTTTTTGTTACCAACTTTTCGAATTAAGCTTGTTGTTAGTCATCTTTATAGTGTTTTTTTTATATCTTAATTATTATTTTAGCTATTAGATTACACTAGAAGTCGGCAGGTAGAAATAAATAATTAAAGCCATGAAATTAGCTGAAAAAAGTGGAAAAAAGGCATTAATTGGTAAATAAGAGTAATGGAGAATGCTCCCCTTCCTGACAATTATGTCACCATCTCACACACCACGCCTAGAATTACTATTTGTGTTTCTTTATAGGGAGTGTCTAACTGGTTAAGATTTGTCATTTTGTGGTTTTTAGTTACACAAATGGTCCTTATAGTTGACACATAATTACATATTTGGACGGAGGACCCACATGAATAGTTATTATAAACCACAAAATGACAAATCTTAACCAATGCCCTAAGGGCATTGGTTAGACATTCCTTTCTTTATTTAGGTTCGTATTGTTACCAAAGTTATCAATTGTTCAAAAGTTGCTTTTCCAGAAAAAAAAAAAAAAAAAAAAAGAGAGGTTCAAAAGTCTTTTTTGTGGTAATTAAAAAAACAAAGGCTTTTCTACACTATTGAGTTACAATCTCGAAGACGTGATTTTAATACTTATGTGATATCAAGTCTTTATAATTCACAGGAAACAACTGAACATTAGATGATATGTGGTTTTTGAGAAAAAGGTCACATCATGTTTGAAATACGTAGTAGATCCATGTTAGAGTTGCTCGTTCAACCAACATTTTTGTAAATGCTTATGTGATGCCAAAAGTAAACTTGACTCATTCTCATAGAATTAATCGGACAAAAGTTTAAAAACCAAAGTTAAAGACGTGAAGAAATATTTCATTGGTGCTAGTGGTACTACAGATTTCAGTTTACGTTTATCTAATACTCATTTAATTCGTCTGGTGAACTAAATAAAACATAACACATCAAATATCCAAAAATAATTTGGAAGTTGTTATAATCTAAAGCACTTATCTGGAAGTTTTGTTTACGGGTTCTTGGTATGATACTTTTTAATTGGGATAATTATATTTACCTCTAAACATAAAGAATGTTATATACTCAAAATACAACTTTTAAATGCATGATATACAATGAATTTAAAGCGTGTTTTGGAGTAAATATGACATTAGATGTTTAAGTTGGGTAAATATGAAATTGCCCCTTTTTAATTTAAATATTTGCCAGACTTTTGTATTAATAACACGTATGTATCACTAACGTTGAGAACATAACTCTTTTTAATTTCTTTCATTTTTTTTTTCTTTTCTCTGGTATATCAATCTCAAAAACAGTGTGTAAGAGCTTTGTGAAAGTAAGTTATGAGTTTAATCTCATATCCGGAGTCAATGTCATTAGAACATGCACTAATTGTTTGAGGCTAGTTTCTGGACAATCTTTTCGTTTTGCTTAGTAGAAGCTAACAAAGTCATAGCTACTAACAATCTCAATCTTCAAGTACTGTAATATAATTCTTAAATACAATACATAAAGTAATACAGTAACATTTTTGAAATACATATTGCTTTATAAAGTAACATTGTATAAGATTTTACCGAATAATTAGAAGAAGAAAAAAAACGTGTCTTTTTGCCCTTTCCCAATCGATGAGCATCTATTATAGGAACTGTAGATATCTCACGCTGTGTTCTATTTCTGTGGCATAGAAACTAATTGCATATCTCAAATCTCTAACGAATATCTTATCTCAAATCTCTTAATTTGTCAATTTGTAGGCTACCATATATCTATCCATATTTACAAACAAAATTGCAAATGCAAGTGTTTTTCCTGGTACTTTAAAAGAAAATTAATGAACACAATTATTTCTTGAAATAAACTTATTTCTATATTTAACAATGTCGAATTTGGTAAAGAAAGGTAATAAAAGAAAATATAATGTCTACTAACATATAAATAAGCCAATTTAAGTTTAGGGATTTGCTAAACATTACCCACTGGATAATGTTTAAACCAACAATTAATATGAATATAAAAATAAATTTGAATTTTGTTAAATAAAAATGATATTTATTTAAATTAATTTTTATGTTAATTTATTATGCATTTAATGCATAATCACTTATAATATGAAAAGAAAAGACCTTTTTTTTTTTTTTTTGCAAAAGTGATTGATATTGAATTGATAAAAGATAAAAAAAATGATCTTGAGAATACATTGAAGGTTTGCCGAAAGCAAACGAGTTGAAAAATAAAACTTAAGATCTTGAAAGTGAAACATACAACAATTGAATACTTGAAATTTGACTATTGAACATAACCACACGCATCCTCCTGCATTGAAGACCTTCAATCTTCATCATCAATAAAGGAACGAATGCTTGCCGATAACTTGATGGCTTGAGCATAGATCCAAAGATGAATATGATGAACTTCCCTGCAAGAAAACTCAAGAAACACAAACTCCTATACCAAACCCACCGAACACAAAGACCACATGATAAGGGCAAAACAACCACGTGAGACATTCAATCGGTTTGAACGTAATCTTGAATACCGAGTGTCGGCCAAATGCGGAGTGTGTGATGCAACCCAAGTGGGTGGTGGTTTGAGATATGGGAACGGAAACGAGATGTACACATTACCGCGAGAAACTTGATAGATGATACATCATTGTTGAAAAGATGTCAGATCTAGAAGAAGCTTTGGTTATTTTTTGAAAAGCCACTTGATAAGATTGAAAATTGAAACTGAGAATTGAAAAAAACTAGGTATGATGGTGAGTTATCCGGACCACCGGCATATAGCCGGTAGCCGGAGGCGGTGGCGGCTTAGATCTAGGGTTAAGAAAGGCGGTGGGTTTTTATATGACACTACTCAAACAAATGATTATTTAAGGGTCCTCCTATGCAGGCACCCCATAGTGGTGCGCATTTTTTTTCTCATTTCCGTGCAATCATGGGTATTCAATCATTGGTAATGATTGGTTTCTCGATTCGGTACCAAGTTTTTTACAACTTATTTTTTTTTACCACTTATACCACTTATTTTTTTACAAGTTTTTTATACACTGTACACTTTTTTTTACATATATTTTTTTTACAAGTTTTTTTTATAACTTATACCACTTTTTTACAATTTTTTTTTTGGTTTTACAATTTTACAAGTTATTTTTTGGTTTTACAAGTTTTTTATGATATAAATTCGTTTAAAACTTTTAAAAACCGTAGTCGGAAAAATTTTGAGGCTCGGTTCGAAGGTTGCAAAAGTGAGATTTTATCCCACTTTGCCGTCCATTCGGTTTTCATCATCGCCTCGGAAAGTTTTAGGCTCAAAAATCATCATCGCCTCGAAAATTTTTAGGCTCAAAGAAGGTTGCAAAGTGAGATTTGATCTCACTTTAGCCCATTCGGTTTTATCATCATCGCCTCGGAAAGTTTTAAAGTTTTAGGCTCAAAAATCATCATCGCCTCGGAAAAGTTTTAGTCACTTTAAAGTCAGGTTGTTATTGTTATTGGAAAAGTAAAACAAATAGGGGTATAAGTACTCTATCAATTTTTGTGTTCTAGACATGGGGCGCCTTCCGCGTGAAGGTTTAGAAGATGAACTTCAACGTGCTAAATGCGACAAATGTAATTGCCCATTCGATTAGAGCCGGCAAATCGGTCTTAACTTAAGTCTTATAGGTCGGTCTTGTATGAATAACATAAGTTTCAAACATGAAAACAACTCGTTTAATACTTAGCTTTGGCGGTTTGAGTATGGCAGGATATACGCTTTATTTATCAAAAAGTTAAATATTGAACCCTAAAATACTAAAACAAATATTTTAAAAATAAAAAATTGCATAGTACATTTTTCTCTTAAATCTTAAAGATACCTAATTTGCATTTCTAATTCGTTACATAAAGAAATTTATAAAACGTTTAATGGTTGGATATTGAAGGTTAAGTGTTCGGGCATAATCATAATTTTCCGACTCGTGCATGGTTTTTCAGGCCATGCGATTAAATGAAAGTGAGTTAGTTTTTGTGAGGCGGATGACAAAACAGTGTAGCACCACGAATTATACTTTCTTCAATAAAAGAGATGGATCCAAATAACGTGTCAACCATTAAAATGGTGTATAATGCACAAGAAAGAGATACATGCCGCTGTGCGTGGTGATTTGACTCGATACAAGCGCTTTTAGTACATTTGCGGCGTAAAGGTTATACATATTACCCTAGGATAAATGACCACACAAATGAGCTCTATGAAATATTTTTTGTTCACCCGACGCCATATGCCCCGTGGACAACATATCCGAAATCATGCCGATGGACTCCACATACAACACCAACATGTTTAAACCGTCATTCTTCACAGTTGTTGGGGTTACTCCAACAAACACAACATTCTTCAATGGCGTTTAGCTTTTGGACAAGGAAAAAGCCAAATTTCAAATGGGTGTTGGAATGTGTTAAGTTGGTGATACAAGAACAATATTACCCACGGGTTATCGTCACCGACAGAGAGATTTAGCTTTGCTTGGGGCATGCGAGAAGAATTCCCAAACGCTAATGTTACTCTTGCCGATGGCATATCAATCAAAATGTCCTAAAGCATTGCAAGGAGTATGAGTCCGTTAGATTGACATGGGATTCGATGATTACAGACTCAGAAGTAGAAGTGTTCACGCATTATTATCAGCACCTACGTGGTTTATTGGTCCGAAAAAAGGGTACTCGAATTGTTATTTAATAATACATTTTTTTGATATTATTTAATAAATAACTACTCGAATTGTTTTCTCACTTTAGTAATTCTTTGTTTTCTCAGATGTTTTCCGGTATTTTAGTAACTGGGCAGGATTACGATCGCATGTTTGTGTACATTACACGATCAATATCGCAGCACCGCCGCAACAACAACATGTAGAGTTGAGGGTCAACACCTGTTGAAGTTATACTTGGGCTCCACAGTCCAAATTAGACACGTTGTTGTGTTCGGTCAACAAGATTATAGGCTAAGGAAAGCGTCTGAGCCTCTTTGAATACAAGCAAAATCAAGAAACTGCATGCTTGTAAGAGCACTCTATTTAGCGAATTGCGGTATAATGTTTCAATGGATACTTTAAGGCTCATACCGCATAGAAGGATGTTGACCCACATGCATATGGTCATCAGATGCGGTTATTGTATGGTTTACCATGCTATCACCAACCTGTATTATTGGCTTCACAAACGGTATGTATTTTAAAATTTATGCCTATCAAGTTATTCTTCTGGTCAATACCGATAATTTTAACAAGTTCTTTTTTCGAATACAGGATTGCCAATTCCGCTTGATTATGTTGATAATTTTTGGAGAACACTAAGCTCCTGGCCCGTTGTCCGAATACTCAAGAGCCTCAAGAGCTGATGAGCCTGAATATCCTCAAGAGCCTCAAGGGCTGAAGAGCTCGAATATTTTTCTTGTCAAGATGACGTACAAAAATTCCAAAGTGTTTATACCTGAGCATCGTCGTTTGTCAAAAAATATGTTATACTGCTCTCGGTATATACGCCTGAATCTCTCGCCCCAACAACCTCTTTGTTAAAAAATCGTGGACGTCCGAAGCGAAGGACAACAAATCCAAGTCTAAACCAAATATCCCGGATTTGAACGAAGAACCCCCCAAAGGCCGCAGAAGCTACATAAAACCTAAAAAGTCCTGTATAAATAAAGAATCTGCGAGACCACGTTCTTATGTGGGAGAGCCTTCTAATGTCCCAGACTTAAACGAAGGACTAACGGAAGGACCTAGTGGCGACTTAAGACACCACTTGTGCGCTCAGTTACTTTAGCGAATATTGTATGGTGAAATTCCAGCTCTTTCCGACTGGATCCTAGGGATCTTTAACGTGGATGGTGATGGAAATTGTGGCTATCGAGCTCTTGCCGTAGGTCTTGGCCATCATCAAGAAATGTGGCTGTGATGAAATCTTGCCGTGGGGAAGGTAGACAATAACGAGGAAGTTTGGGGAAATGTGGGGTGATTCTTTTACATCTACACGTAACTCGATGAATTGGTTTAACGGTGTAGCAAAGTTATTGGATGACTATGCGAAAACGGAGTGGTTATTACTCGACTCTTAACCGTCCCTTGTATGTATAACCAATTCACAATCTCTTTTGTGTCTTCCACGAGAGGTTCTCCGATTCGCCAGAAATATTGTCGGTTGTGATTCTTCGTGTGGGGAACAACGAATGTGCTCACTTCGTTCTTGCGGTTCTTGATGAAGACTCACCACTCCTGTATAATCACCCACAATAAGTTATTTTGGAAATGAGGGCCGCGCCATGGGAACATATGTTTACTCAACGACAGAGGATGTTTAGATATACGTAAAACGATTATTGATTTATATTGTAAATGACAAAACATGTATAGACGATTCCTGATTTATATTGTAAATGACAAAACATGTATAGACGATTACTAATTTATATTGTAAACGACAAAACATGTATATCGACATCGATTTATATTGTAAATGACAAAACATGTATAGACGACTGATTTATAGCAAACGACTGCGTCATCTTTTGTTACAGATTTCGCTCTCGCTCCGGTTCTTCCTCATATTTTGTTACAGAATGGATGACATTGGAGGGACATTCATTGTGTCAACCACACACGCCGTGTTTGAGAGTCCGTTATGTGCTTTCTTCACAATCTTATGTGCCTCCTCTCCAGCTATATCTCAGGCTGCGATGAGGACAATTTTATACACCGTCCTCCGTTCTTCCTCATCTTTTGTTACGTACCGCCTCGCTGACAAGTACGAGCGAGAGATTGACGGATTGAGGGAGACGCATTTCGAGTTAGAGTCTGTGGGACGGATGGCAACATCATTGGGCGACTACGCGATCAGGCGTGATTGATCTTAGTTTCTAGTTATATTGTAATTTTTTGAACCATGTATCAACTATTAATCTATAACAAGATTGGTTATTTATGTATTCCAAGCTTCTAATTTTGTGAACCATGATATTACTAATTTATGTTGTGAATAATTATACAAATTCTTTTGGTCAGATGCAACAAGAAAATCCTTTCTTGTGTCGTTGTCAACGTGGATTAATAATTGAAAGAACATCTCACAAGCCCAAACTTGGTGCAAGTAAGTTATGCATGTCCTTTGTCAAAGGTAAATAATTAAACGTTTGCTTATTTGCGTAAATATATCAATAACTTGTTTGTTTAGAATACATTTCTTATACTTGTTTCGTCATGTAAGTAGGGGACTAAAGACTATGGGTGTCGATACTTCATGTGGAAGGAAATATTTCAACAAAAGTACTTTGGTCGAGCCTCTTCTTCAACGCGCTCAAACTCACGAAACTAAAGATACAACGATCAACATGCTATTGGTGAAAACAATTTGTTGCGTGAAAAATAAAGGCGTTGAGGCATCTGGAATTAAGAAATCCAGGTTGATCACGCATGTCACCGGTAGTGGAATACTCTATGAGCTTATAGATGACATTAATAATCTTCATGTGGAGTAGATTTCGTTGTAATATTGAAAACATTGTTGTTTTACTTGTTTAATGTTTTATTGTTATTGTTTAATTAAATGGAAACAAACACACAATTAAAAAGCATAACGTAAAATAAATATCATATAAAAACATTATACAATTAAATACACTATACATATAAAAACACTACACAAATTAAATACACTATACAATATACATAAATTAAACACTACACACACAATTAAAAAAAAAAAACGCAGCGTCGGAAGAGGGACCCACACTATTTGAGGTCTGCCAAGGAGAACGTAGAGCCTGCATAGACTGGCCTTATTTAATGGACCTTAAGCATTATGTAGTGGACATTGTTTATGTGACACATTTTAAAAAATCCTTAAAAGTTAGGAGATTTGTAACTTGTGCCATAATGGCATGGGCTAAGAAATGTTTAATAAACGCAATTATTTTTTGAAATAAGCTCATTTCTATGTTTAACAATGTTAATGGCATGGGCTAAGAAATGTTTAATAAACGTAATTATTTTTTGAAATAAGCTCATTTCTATGTTTAACAATGTTAAATTTGGCTAATACATGTAATTTAAGAAAATATTAATGTCTGCTAACATATAAATAAGGCAACTTAAGTTTAACGAATGTACTTTATCATCTACCATCATGGCACTATTTTTTTAAAAATCCCTTAAAATTGTGATTTTTGCTTATTTTGGGTTTATGTTGTAATGTTAGTTTCATTAGTGTTTAATAATTTTAGTTTGACTTTAGTATTTAACGTGTAAAAGAATGAGAGGGTGAGCATGATGCGGTTAAATGTGGTTTTGGGTAAAAATCAAACCGCATTCATATTTATGTTTCTACACAAAATGAGAAATTGAAACCGTGTAGTTTTTCGTTTTGTTTTTGGGTTTCGATTTGTTCGGTTTTTAGGTTTTAAAAGTTTTGCTTTTCAATTTACCTTTTTAGTATACATTTATTATAGAATAAATATAGTACAAAATTACATAATGAGTTGAAACATACATAAAAAATATTGTGTATTAGTATAAAATTATAAATTTAGACAATAGTAAAAGTCAAATGAAGAATTTTTAAAATTTCGATGATAAAGGGAAAGAAAAAAAAACATGCCTAAAAACTAAAAACAATAATTAACCAATAAAATATGTTTGAAACAATTAATTATAAAGTATAAACAAAGCATTGTATCATACAAAAATTATAAAATGTAGTGGGTTTATTTGACCAAAAAAAAAGAGGAATTTGGCGGAGTGGTTTGGTGTGGTTATTTCAGTTTGGTTTTTTGGTGGAAACCGAAACCACACTGCAAAAGTTGGTATTTCTATTTTTCAAAACCACACCATCAGTTTTTGCTTTGGATCGGGTTTTCCGGTTTGATTTTATTCAGTTTGCAGTTCGGTTTATGCTCACCCCTAAATTTAAGCTTTAAAAGAGGAAAACAAATAAAATGATCCACTAAAAATTGAGAATTAGACATCATTAAAAAAAGGCAAAATGGGGTAAACAGATGAAAGCTTTTATGAAGGCGTTTTTGACTCGATGTACATGACATAAGTGAAGTATCCACGTAATCATTTACGACCCTACATGACCATCCTCAAAAGCGAACCTAGTGGTGTTTGAACTATAGACCTCTGGTGGTGATGCAGAGGCTTTACGAGTAGATCATTTTACAATATATAGTTTCAAGCATCATTCCAAATTTCCAAGAATTGTTACAAATTGTTCTGTGTGATAGATATAAAGTAGTTTTCTACCTTATGCTATTAGGTCACGTTTTAGACTAGGTGCAATTGGTGTGACCCATCACCTATGGTCGGTGATAGCCACGCGCCACCCTAGTGCACACTTTCACTTTCAGGGCAAGCCAAAATAGGATGAATTGGTAAGTGGCTCACACTCGGTGCACCGTGCAAAATGAGTGTTTTATTATTTTTATTTGATTTGTGAGTGTGTGGGGGGTATTTTGTAGGCTATGTTTGAAAGATGTGGGAGTGGTGACCATTGCACTTGAAAGGTGGGTGGAGTGGTGATGTGGCCTGAGGTGAAAGGTAAGGGAGTGGAAGTGAATGGTGACCATTGCACCTATTATTAGACTACCCGGAGTGGTGGGTGACCCCTAACCACAAAACCCCTCGTCCACCCCATTTCCTTGGACAATTCCCATGCGTGAGATACAAGAAAAAAAGGAGATAGAGGTGACTCGATCACCTCTTGGTTCTTGTGCATAAAGTGGGTATTTTATTGTTTTTTTGTTTGGTTATGAGTGTATGTGAGGTATATTTGTATAAAGTGTGTATTTTAATGAAAGGTGAGGGATTGGTGTGACCACTAGGGGTGAAATGTGAGGCGAGTGAGGGAAAGAGAAATGGTGACAGCTGATGTGTAAGATGAGGGAGTCTTGTGTCCACTCTCTAGTCTTAGACGCTAATGGTCACCTTCCTATCACCTTCCACCTAGCCATAATCACCATTCAACACATCAGCCCTCCCTCACCTTCCCAGCACATCACCACTCCCTCTTCAATTTCAATGGTCACCACCTCACTCACCACCTCTTATTAAATACATACTTTATACAAACCTCACAAATACCCACAACACTCTCTAAAACAAACAATAATAAAAACATTTACGGGGGGCCACAAACACTCATTACCCAAGTGGTGAGGAGGCTCACCCTTTTTTTTTTTTTTTTCCTCAGTAGAGAGGAAGACTCCACAGTGGAGTCAATGTGATGAGAGACACGAAGTTACCATCGTGAGTAGCCTAAGAACAATTTAAGTTACTTAACAAGAGCATATACACTTTCGTTTACTTATTCATTTCCAATTACATGTATTTTCAAGATTTAAAGAAAGTACAACTGTATAAGTATGTCAATTTGACTTAATATGTGCATTACGTCATAAGTTATACAAACTCTAAGTTATTTATTTTCCTTTGTTGGAACTATAGTTATTAAGATTTGTGTTCTAGCATTAAACTCAAATGCTCCAAAATTATACTTGCTAAATTACAATTTGTTATCATGAGAATTTATCAAAACGGTCACACAAGGTTTTGATAAAGCTATGGGCCAAAGCTTTTATATTGAAGCTAGAGGCCGCATATAATGCTCTATCTAGCCCAAGTTCAAAGGAACTAAATTGATGGACCCTGTCTTACACTCATGAACATGAATGGTCTTTATAGGGCAGTCAAGGATTATTACACAAGAAAATGTTAGATTTAGAATTTTTTTTTACAAAAGTAATTCTACAAATGTGTAAAGAGTCAGAAAAAAGAAAGTTAAAACGCAATACAAATTATGCAACTCACTTGACAGTTGACATGTATGTTTGTCCATTTCTTTTCTTTTTTCTTTAAAAAACTTTATGAGTCTAACATTTCTTTTATTACATACCCATGAACCAATGAGCGACACACTTTGAGACTCAATGGTGGACTATTATGACCGGACTGGACCGAGCAGAAGATCGAATATGAGGGAAAAGGTGGATCCAGGACTAGATCGAAATGTGTGCATTCCGGTTGGGGTCGGCCTGGTTCGGTCCGGTTTGTGTCCAATTCAGGTATGTGGGCCATTGTCTCAACCCTACTTTGATTATGTGATGATGGACATGGTTCGTGGTTTGTTCAATTTAGGTATGTGGTCCATTGTCTCAGCCCATTTGGTGTGATTGTTTACGTCAAAGGCGTGCAATTTGTTAAACACAATTCTTAGTGTATGTCATCGTTAGAGGAGATAATGACTTGCCGCAAACAATGGGTTTTTATGGTGTGGTTT
>OU343224.1:72327503-72535657 GCA_910596185.1 Chrysanthemum makinoi | reverse complement strand
TTCTTCACCTTTCGAAGAATAACTTGTCATTCTAATTTTACTTCACCCAATTTATATTTATAAATAAATAAATAAAATTTTGTTTGAAAAATGTACTTCTCTATTTAAGATGATAAACATTTTGTTAAACTTCATAATTTTTTTTAAAGATCAAAACAAATAATGTATTGTTAGTAAGGCTAGCCCCAATGAGGGTGAATCCCCATCGATCGAAGGACATGGACGATCGATTGTGTGTCGATCGTGTCAATGTGAAGACAATCGATCGCCTCCATCTTTGCCCAATCCAATCGTGATGCCGATCGAATATGTAACGTTAATATATTGTGTACGTTGCAATCCAAAAAAAAAACATTACCCTATAAATACAACTAAAATCTCATCACAAATCTCACAACATATTTACACACTAAACTCACAAATCTCACAATCCTTTCTATCAAAAATCTCACAATCCTCTTTATCAAAAATGTCTAAGAAAACACTACCAACCAAAGGCCGAAAATCCCGTTTGTCACAAAACGTCCCGCATATTTTAACACCGGATCCGAATTTCCGGTTAACCGGTGTCTCACCAATAATCAATTTCCAACCCCCTTGCGAATATGAATCCCAACAAGCTCCACAACAACACCCTAACAATCCATTTAGTATGAATCGTCCATTTGTTCCACCGCAACAAAACATCCACTACCAACAACAACAAAGCTACTCCCGTCGAAGCAACCAATCTATGTATGGGTCACAATAATAATGTACCGCCCAACAATGGATTCATCAACGTCTTCATATTCAAATTATCAACAATATTCTCCGGTTAACCGTATCAATCTTGAGGGTTTTGATTTCGACGACCAATTGTACAACAATCCTAATTTTATCTTTGGAACCGGATCGGGTTATCCGGCCAAGAGTATCACGGTTCGCACCGGTTCGCTCATGGATCGATCATTCTTGGTCAACCTTGATGCGTGAAGAAGAAGAATGTCGGAAGAGACGCCACCGGCCAAACCAAAGAAACGCTACAAAAGGCAGAAGGTACCGAGAAAGAAGGCAAGAATGATTCGTTGCCTTGGACCAAAGAAGAAGAGATCCTTGGCAACGGTTGTGGGATGTATCCGAATAGTGTATTCGAAATAACCAAAATGCTAAAGGATTTTGGCAGAAAGTCATTACATACTTTGAGAAGGAGGTTGCTGGAGAAAACGCACAACTCTATCATTACAAAGTGGAAAAATAGGATTAGCCCTAGAGTTGGTCATTTTGTGCCATTTACAACAATGCTGCCGGGAATTACGGAAGTGGTGAGAATGACCTCACCGCTTATACACGCGTGTGATGAATACCAAGTAGTGTGGTCATCCGTTTGTTTTGGATCATTGTTGGCGATTTTGAGGACCATTCTCGCTTGGAAGGATAATGAGATGCCGCTTTTAAGCCAAGATGAAGTATAAAAAGCAAAGGACTTCAACCGACTTGATGTGACGGATGCCTTCGTTGTGCCTAATAGACCAATTGGTCGTGGATGCCGCAAAGAAGAATAAAAGAAATCTCTGAGTCTTCGAAATCTATGATTATGGAAGGTGTTGCCGAGAAATGGGGCAAGATCAAGTCCAAGGCATTCGCGTAAGGCTGAAAAGGAGTGTGACCTGAGTTCTATGGTTGAAGAAGAAAGAGCTTGAACAACGGAAATCGAGTTGAGCTACAACAACAAAGAAGCAAGGGAAGACAAAATTTGGGACGAAGAACTAAAGTTGAATTAGAGGCTCAAAAGAAATATGATGCATCTCATGTTCTATTGACGCTAATCGACACCTTGCCGCAAGAATAACGCCAAGCAAACAATGCAGAAACTCAAAGATGCCGCAAGACGCCACAACTTAGATTTTGAATAAGTGTTGTAATGTTTTAATAAGTTTAAGAATGTTTAATTTTATTTGAAATATTATGTAACGTTTTAATTATTAATGAAATTTTATTTTGTGTTAAAAAATGTTTAAAAAAAAAAAAAAAAAATTGAACAGCTCTTATCGGCACCTAATCGCCTGAAAGTTGAGAGAAAGTTCGACGTGCTAGAAAATGAGGGGGATTGAATCCCCTCATTGGGGCTAGCCTAAATAAAAACCAAAACCTAAAATGTTTGGTGGAGCTCAATATTATGCGTCAATCAAGTCACCACTCAGAAAAATTCTTCAGCCATTGACCAAGCCAAAAACTTGCGTTGACTAAGTTATGTCATAAATATGGGCCTCTACAAAAAAAGTGCCATACACAAACAAAAACTTTTCTTTAGCACTAAGATTAGAAATTTTGTATAAACTTAATGGCTTTTACTAAATTTAGAATAAGTATAACGATTTGTTAACCTTGTAAGTGGTATGTCTTGGCAGAAAGTGCTACCAACTGGTCATAATTTCGTAATCACAATAACGTGAATTAGTTATGTCATTTTCTTGCATTAAAGTTAGCAAATTTATATGTGAGAAAAGGACAAAAGATAAATCTTCATTTTTTGGTTGCTCAGACAATTATTTATGTTTATACTCTTTTGTTTAATACGTTATGTATTTAAGGCTTTGCTTAACGGGTGCTTATAAAGTACTGATTAAATGTTATTAGCTATACGCTAAAATTGTGATTTAATACACATGAATTAGACATATAAATTATGTTAATTACATGTGATTTTTAAGTTAATGAACTTAACCTTTTTTTTATGCATTTAAGTAAATGTCATATGGGTGTTGTTAGACAAACCATGCATTAATTATTACTCATTACTATGTATGATTTTAAAGCACCAACTTCGATTTTGTTCTATATTTTGTAAAATATGTTTAAATACTTCAACTGAATATTTGTAAACTATTTTAGATTACATACAAAGTCAAATGGCAGGGTACATAGGTAGGTGGTGCATTTGATTCTTATTTACATTCGTCCTATATTTAAGTTTAGTTTTTATGGTTTTCCTTTTCATAAAAATCTCGTTTCTTGTCAAGTGCTCAACTCAAGTATGTTAGAACTACAATCGGTTACATTTTCACTATAGGATTGGGCTTCAGGCCCAACTTCATTTTGGTTCTTCTATTTCTATGAATGATCAATATTCATAAAAAGTGTGTTTGTTTTTTAAAAAAAAGTCTTACTAAATTCCCTCTTACCTACCGCAGTTATGAGGCAGACGTTTTCATTGCTTTTTTTTGTTTTTTGAGTAAGACCCTGTTAGACATATAACATCTTACTCAGTAAGAGGTGGGAGACTTGTCTTACTGACTCTTACTCGTTTTGTAAACTTTATATAATATATTTGTTTATTTATTAACTATGTTATATTTATGATAAAAAGTCTTATTTCATATTTACATAAGTTACTTATTATCGTATTGAGTTGGTTTAATAAATAAATTGCAAAACGAAAGCACTTAAAATCATTCGGACAATTATACAAAACAAACAACATTATTTCGTTCGATGGAGACTTTCTACTACCTCTTACCGTAAGATGTAGTAATATATTCGATTCAAAACATCTTAATGAAACAAACACAACCTTAACACTTGTTACTGTATATGTTTTGGTAAATCTTTTTTTTTTTTTTTTTTTTTCCTTTTTTGCAAGTATTTTGCAAACATATATAACCACTAAAACTTGTATATTTGTATATTTACTCAAAATGTGCTTAAACATCATTATACATTATGTATCAAGAACTTGTATTTTGAAAAAATATGCAATTATACAAGTTTTATTAAGTATTTATGCAATTCCTCCTTTAATTAATCTACTAAGACAAAACAACCCCTATCGGGCTAGGCTCATTTACGTAAGTAAAGCTGATTTATTGGACGATATACCTCTGGCAGTTACCAAGAGCGGGCCTGGATCTTATTCGAATTAATTTTGGAGACCCACTTAAATTTGTATAGCACCTGTGAAATTGTCAATTTGTTGAAAAAAAACATAGAAAAATTTGTCACAAAATACCAAAAATAACGGAAAATGTGACAATCAAATTCAGATGGAACAAATATCTCTTTGCTTTCAGTCCACATCTGAATACGTTTAGGCCCGTTTTTTTTTTTTTTTTTTTTTTAATGAATGTTAAATCAAAAGGTGATAGTTGGCCACTTTGGTGGGTTTCAAGTAGGTTTGTGAACCATATTCATTTTTTTTCTCTATATATGTGAATCCTTTTATATTTATCATTTATTTTTATTTTTACTTTTTCATAATTTATCGTTTAACTAATATATTTTATTTAAAATTTAATATAAAATACACTTAAAAAATATAATTTCTTTTTACTAAACCTACCTCAAATCCAAATCCACTTATAAACCAACCGAACCCTTATTAGTCCTAACTTATATTTTACACTTTTTTTTATTTTTATTTTTTTTTTCGTAGCTAGTCATAGAAGTAATAATCTAGATAAAACGATGTCAACCGCTGTATAGTCCGATTCGTCTTGTTCCAAAAGAAAACCAACCGAGCCCTCGTGTCAATCTTAACATCATGTTATTTTGTATAACTAAATCATTGTTACATTAACAATGAATACTTTTGTGTACTTGAATTAATCTAATATCATATGATGAAAAGCTATTTTGGAATTCATCTATAATGTTCAATATATCATTAATCATTTTATATATCGCCATCGCTAGGCGTATCTAGGTATCGCCTCATGGCGTGAGTAGCCTAAATTCACATGTCACACCCCACTACACCCTACTTGGTCACACATGAAAAATGATAATAATGCCTGGGTCACCATTATGACTAAACCAAAAAAGAGATGATTGTGTGTTTACGAGTGTTAAGCGTGTATGTAGTGTTATTTATTTTATTTGTTTATTTATTTATTTCATATTTTAGATCAATATTGAGTGTAAGTAAATGGTGAATAAGAGTTGTAGAAATCAACGGAATACTGAAATTTGTATTATCATATTCAATGAACAAAACAATAGTACAAGAAATTAAAATA
The DNA here is from genome assembly GCA_910596185.1 of Chrysanthemum makinoi. Lineage (NCBI taxonomy): Eukaryota > Viridiplantae > Streptophyta > Magnoliopsida > Asterales > Asteraceae > Chrysanthemum > Chrysanthemum makinoi. The sequence continues at coordinate 72,530,663 of OU343224.1, read as the reverse complement.
GAAAAATAAGAGACTAAACCCAAAAACCTAGACGGGCCTAAATGGCTATGGGCTAATGAGCCTTATTAAATTAAAACCCCCTCTCAAACTCACAATGTCAAGTAGGTAAACATTGAGAGTTTGTCAACAAAACTAAACTAAAACCTAAAAGCAAACAAAAACGAGTGTCACATAGTGCACTTCGGCTAGATGAAGTCTCAATACGATGCAATCCAAAATCCACAAGATCAAATCATGTCCGAAAAACGGACTGGTCGATGCAAAACCAAAACGACAGAAAATCAAAGGAGAAACACAAATACGAGATGAATGAGAGCATATTTAAGGCCTGCATGTATTCGTGCATAGCAACAAAATACGAAGATGAACGAGAATATTCGATGCAGATATGCAGATTCGCATGGTGGATGCAAATAAAATTAGGCGGAATCACACGCAGAACCATGTGTGAAATCAGATGCAAAACCACATAAAGTTTTAGACAAAGAAATTCCGGCAGACAGATGCAGACAAACAGATTCAATCAGACAGATGGAGATAAAACCAGACGGAACCAGATCATGTTGATCCCGAGATACTACACATAACTACTCAAGACATAGTCGGATTAGTTAAGAATATAACATCACAAACACCATCAACCTACAATACCCGTTGACCAATACTATTACCGATGCAAACAATCAAAACCATACACCATACTTTTACCTTGCATAAACATTAGCTTAGAATCAAAAGAGGATTTCATATACAATTACTTGATTGCCGTAGGAACAAATGAAACAAAACCACACTATCTTATTGAAACCAAAACCCAACGATCGATTAACTTTTCCTCCAATCAATGTTCACCTCCTCACTCTTTAATTAAAAAGATCCATCCAAGTAAATAATCAATATGACAAATGGACAAGTACTACAAACAAGACACGAAAATCATACCGTATGCATGAACGGAAATATATTATCAGATCATATTTTCTTTTGAGAATACTCACAAACTGCTCAGAAGCACACTTTTCGAATCAAGGCGTTTTTTCTCTTCATCTTCATGTAAAAGGGAATGCCAAAATGTGATATCGATGCAATGAACCAAACAATAATACAAGATATTAAATGAAAAAATAACATACTAAACCCTAAAAATATACAAGCCTAAATGGCTATGGGTCAATAGGCCTTATTAAACTAACAAGAGTTACCCGCTCTTAGAGCATGCCCAATGATAACACAAGTTCAAGTTTAACCAAGCGGACCTAGAGCCAAATCTAAGGTGTTTCCTTAATTTCGCCAAGAAAAAAAACGACGGTCAACAAGTCAATGAGTCGATCGGGTCGAAGTTGGGTCCGCTTTGGTACAGAAAAAGTAGCTAAAACACATAAAATTTAATACGGTCATACGAGTTCGGATGTTCTTCCAATAATGAAAATGAGAATATATTTGCTATAATCACGATATGTATTTATGTATAATGAAAATGCATATTCTTTTTAAACTTAATAAAAACACATCAAATTCAATAATGGTATCTTTTTAAGGGTCATACTATTCCTACGGGGTCTACCCGTAGGAATTTATACGGTCAATGATAGGTACTGTGAGCAACAAAGATTTTGCAGCTTTTTGTCTTTTGTCATATTGTTGGGTTTGTGGTATATTTTGTCCCAAAATGTATTTTTGTCCAAGGATTACAAAGCAGCCATTATAAGTTTTTGTCCAAGTGCATTAGCACACAAAGCGATGCACAAAGCGCTTTTGTCCAAGTGCATTAGCAAACAAGAAGATTGAATAAAGGTCCATTAGAGTTCATCATCGCCAAGTTTTTTGTCCAAGTGCATAAGCACACAAGGATTGGACACGTGCTCGACATCATTGCCTAGTTTTTTGTCCAAGTGCATAAGAACACGCTGCATTGCACACAGGTTCGGATATGAAGTGCTTTTGTCCAAGTGCATTAGCACACAAAATTGTGCAAGTGCGCAGATAGAAAAGTGTTAGGCTCGGATATGAAGGTTGCAAAGTGATAAAATCACTCTCTTTGTCCGTTCAGTTATAAAACCAATCACATCGCTTTTTGAAAAAAATTTTTGTCCAATTGTTAGACACACAAGTGCACGATCGATTGCACAATACCAGATTGCAACCAAGTTAACAAGCAAGTACCAAAAGCAAAAGCAAGATTCCCAAAGTCACAAGTGAAACCTCCCATCTGTAGGATTGGTAGGTAGTCACAAGAAAGTCACAAGTGAATAGTCACAAGTGAAGAATCTCAATATATTCAAACCTCAAACATCACCAAGTTACAACATCACAAACTCACCATTATACAAACATCATCAAGTTATTTATACAAGGGGCTATAATTTTAGTGAAAACACAAGCTGCAAGTGAAAGCCGCAACTAACAAACCACAAAGAAACCTCAAATATCTCAGGTCAGCACTCACCATCATACAAACATCATCAAGATATTTATACGGTGGCTATAATTTTAGTGAAACACAAGCCGCAAGTGAAAGCCGAACTAACAAACCACAAAGAAACCTCAAATATCTCAGGCCGATATGTCTCAATCACTGAGAGGTAACAATTTTACACATTAATAATAGAGATAACATTAGGCTTAGATTAAGTATCACATATTATCATATATGGTCGCAACATCAAAGGTTGCAAAATAAAATAAAAAAATTTTGCCGTCCATTCGGAAATGCCAAGCCAAAATCATATTTATCATATATGGCTTAAATATCAGGTTGCAAAATAATTTTTTTTTTGCAAAATCATCATTATTTTATCTCGCTTTAAAAAAAAACAAATCAATTTATAAGAATAAACCGCTTATCAAGCATATAAGCGCTTTGTTATATAAAATTGTAGCCACAGTATGAATAAAACATAGCCTATGAATAACCCCACTGTAATGTAGTATTGGAACGGGTCTAATTGAAGCCCCGTGTGCAATCCGCTTGTGTGCAATAAGCAGCTTTGCCAAGAAACCACAGCCTGCAGGGACTGTAGGCTGAGCGGTATTCATACCACTCAATGGTGGTAGATCAAGGTGTTAACCTACCCTTTTGCACCCACAAAACTCAGTAGCTTCAATAAGCACATAAGCACATGAGTACTATTTGTGTCATACCTATGTCATAGCCACATAAGCACATAAGCAATTTCCCAAAGAAACCACAAGCAGCCCTGGGTGGACCGGTAGCCGATGTATTCATACCACTCAATAGTGGCAGATCAAGGTGTTAACCTACCCGTTTGCACCCACACAACTCATGCGCCACATGCTAACATCACATAATCAGCCTCTCACATAAGCAGCTTTGTAATCGCTTAATTCCTAAACAAAAAAAAATTAGGCTATTTATTTTTTTACAAATCCATGAAATTAAACCCACAATCTACCCATAAATGATAGGAACATCACAAAATCACCATCAAAGTACCCAGATTTACCAAACCCTAAAAAAAAAAATAGGCGTTTTTTATTTTTTTTACAAATCCATGAAATTAAACCCACAATCTACCCATAAATGATAGGAACATCACAAAATCACCATCAAAGTACCCAGATTTACCAAACCCTAAAAAAAAAATAGGCGTTTTTTTATTTTTTTTACAAATCCATGAAATTAAACCCACAATCTACCCATAAATGATAGGAACATCACAAAATCACCATCAAAGTACCCAGATTTACCAAACCCTAAAAAAAAAATAGCGCTTTTTTATTTTTTACAAATCCATGAAATTAAACCCACAATCTACCCATAAATGATGGGAACATCACAAAATCACCATCAAAGTACCCAGATTTACCAAACCCTAAAAAAAAATAGGCGTTTTTTATTTTTTACAAATCCATTAAATTAAACCCACAATCTACCCATAAATGATAGGAACATCACAAAATCACCATCAAAGTACCCGAGATTTACAAAACCCTAAAAAAAAATAGGCATTTTTTTATTTTTTTTACAAATCCATGAAATTAAACCCACAATCTACCCATAAATGATAGGAACATCACAAACTCACCATCAAAGTACCCAGATTTACCCAAACATCACAAACTCAACATCACAAACTCACCATCAAAGAACCACAGTAGCAATATCACCACAACATAACCAAAAACACCACGATCTTATATGTTTATAGATCTAAATCTAAAAACTTTTAGAGAGATAGAGATAGTGAGAGAGAAACAGAGTTGAATGAATGAGATAGTGAGAGAGAGAGGACAAGATATCAACTCAGAGAGAAAACGCGTACCACACTCAAATCTAACGCTGCACCACACTCAACAACTGTCACACCTCACGGAGGCGAACACGAGGTGTAACGGAATGGAACATAAGCACAAGATAATAGAACATACCAACGTTAATATTTAAAAGAAAGAATACACCATTACAATACTTTAGCCAGTCATCGGCAAATATATTACAAAGTTTAGTTCCCAAAATATTACGTTCTATTACATAATGATTTGTAGCGACAAGTAAAAACTTCATTATGCAAAACCTGGTAGAAAAAGCTTACTAACGATCACCAGAAATGCATGAGAGAAAAACGGGTCAACTATGAAAATAGTTGGTGAGTAAACACGCTTAATAAAATAAGAAAACTCGTAAGAAAGAGTCCAAGGTTTCGGTCATCGGAAAATAGTCCACAAAGCAAAGGCATTGTGTATTCACTCAGTTCCAAGTTCCGCCCATACAAAACTTGCAACCTGTGTGTACACAACCCATTGCACAAAATATAGTGTGTCAAGTAGTCAAGTGTAAGTGGTCATAATAGTTCACAATATAGTACCAAGTATATAATAATAATTTAGAGATGCTCCGAACATGGGAGACTTTGCACCGTCCAACAGGAGACTTAAATTGAAAATGCCCGCTCCCATAGGGAGACATTTTGCTCCGGACCGGGAGGCTTTAAGTTGATGTCTCAACATGGGAGACTTTAAAGTGATGCTCCGAACATGGGAGACTTTATAGTGATGCTCCGAACATGGGAGACTCCTTTGTCACTCGACCACCTAGGCGAGAATTATTGAGAACGCTCCACCAATAAGGCGAGACTTTGCACGCTCCACCCATAAGGCGAGACTTAGAACGCTCCACCGATACGGCGAGACTTTGGGTCAAGAACGCTCCACCAAAACGGCGAGACTTTTAGGTCATAACACGTACGGTTCAATATATTCAAACAAGTCATAAGTTCATAATTAAGTCCAAGAGTCTAAGTCAAGTTCAAAAGTTCAAGTCTAAAGAGTTCATAGAAGTAATAATCAATTTAGTTCAAATATGGTTCATGCATTTCGCCCCAAAAATATAGTAAAACTGTAAAAAGGGGATGTGATTACTCACTTGATGAATCGGTATGATGACAAGAGTGAGTACACCGAAATATAGCGTGAATCTCGAAACTGACCTATTATGAATGATATGATATGAAATAAGTCATGGTGTAATGTTATGCACGCAATTCGGATGATATTTATACCATTTGTGAGTTTTGAAAATAATACTTATCGTCGAAAAAATACTCGTTTGACGTCTTGACCATTCTTAAATTACTTTACAAGTATTTACGTCAAAATGTCATCCTACAATGGTTTTATAATGATTTATAGTGAAATTTTCACTTTTCGTCGTAAAACAATGTCGTCGGAATTTTCATGAAAGTGACAAAAATGGCTTTGGAAAACTAGTCGTAAAATGGTGTACGTCGAACGTTAGAGAACGAACTCGACGGTTTTGGAAAGTTTGTATCGAAATCTAGAAGTTTCAGTTCAGGAGTTTTCGACATAAAGGTCTCGAACATAAAGATAATAAGGGTTAAAGATGGTGATTTTGTCGAATTGTGGTTCAAAAAGTGAGTTTCAGCAAAGTTTAAACATCCATAAATAATTTACTACAACTCCGCTACACAAACGGTTGGTTGTTTTGAAAAATATGCTCGATGATCTCAATTTTATTAGAAGACATTTCGTTACAAAAAGTTCTACATCATAGTTAAAAACAGCCTCCAACATGGTCGCTTTAGTTACCGTAACACTTGTCTCGTAAAAATAATATAGTTTTTCAGAAAATAATAGTTACGACAATTTTATGAAAACGCATATCTTAGTCGTTTCAAACCGCTTTCTACGTATTATAACGCCCTTAGCTTCGTATCATAGTATACTAATATATTTTTGATAAGTCGAAATAATTTGTAAAGCTTAAGGCTCGTTTTTGACTCGAATAAAGTAAAAATAGTATGCTGAAATTTCGTAAAAATATATATATTCGTGCGTCAAACTTGAAAATAGCATAACTTCTTCGTTATAACTCCGTTTTAATCCGTTCAAGCGGCCACGGATTCGTTTTAAAGTATATTTTCTAAATATCAAGGCCAAAAATTCGTGCCTACTGTCGGATTTTCCAGAAAATCAGAACAAGGACAGAACACTTTTTATACGTATCGAAAATAGTTTTTCTCGTACTAAACTTATTCCAATCCCTTCAAAACAACTCCAAAGCTATTCTAATCCTACCATACACCTTCTTAGGGTGTCATGGGTTCCTAGACATCATCAAGACCAATATATACCAAGAGAATAATTATAGGATGACTTTATATATATATCAAACACTTAAAATCAATGTAAAATGGTATAAATCAACATAAGTCTTGCATGTTGTTGCTCAAAATGATGAGATGAGTATGAAATGAATATGTAAGATGAAAAATAAACATGAGATGCTTACTAGTGATATGATGAGGTGATTAGAACAAGGATTAACCTATTCACCCTAGGTTTTTATTTCAAAACCTTAAATAAGAGTGTAATCTAGAGTGTTTTAACTTGAGCTTTGGAAAAACTTGATGATCTTATGCACTCCTTAATGGTGATCGGTTTGGAAGGAAGAAACAAAGAGAGAACAAACTTTGGTAGCTTTGAAAAAATGAGATGAATGATTGAAGTGAAATTATTACATGGAGTATAGATATATATTATCACAAGAAAATCTTTACCAACCCATAAATGCTACCCCTCCCCTCATGAACCGGTTTTGGGGGAAGGATGTCTCTCAAATACATTTTTTTTTATTGTGTATATATATAAAATGTGTAAGTCAAAATGTAAGTGTATTGAGATAAATGGTAACTTGTATACATTTGTGAAACTATAGTAGTTTTAGTTAAAATAAATTTTAATGGACCAAAGTAAATTATATTAAGATCATAAAAATTGTAAAAATATTTTTCTTGCATAATTTGAGTGATAATATAATTATCGTGTAGTTTTTAAGAAAACCGTCGTAATAATATCAATTTAACAATTTGTATACCTAAATAAATTTAAAGAACTAGGTAAACTCAAAATATAGTTTTTATAAACTAAATGTAAGTATAAAAATATGTCGGGATAATTTTTAGAAGTATCGGATTAAATGTTCAAAATAATAACTCACGCGATAACGTTTATTTAATATAAAATTTACGCGTTTAATGTGAAATGCAAAAATCATGAATGAACCGTTATGAAATGATGAATATGGAGTATCAGAAATGACCGGAAAATGAGAATTGTGACATTCTTCCCATGTCAATGAATCACGTCCTCGTTATTCGATTAACGATACTATGGTCCGAACCTCGACAAGAGTTCTAAAAGTTCATGCTCGTGCATTTAACAGTCTAAATGATCATATCAATGCCCATGCGTATAGGTTCCCATTCAACTAAGTGCGTGCGGTGATTAGATTTAATAAGGTAAACTTACCCAATATCGAACGTAGCTCTCAAAAGACCTTTAGGTAGTCGATTCTAATTTAATCTCACAACTCATCAAACAAGAACTGTCATGAGATTAAACTAAACCGACTTGAGTAAACTTGTCTCTTAGCTTGATTTTCGCAACTCATCAAACAAGAACTGCCACTAGATCAAGCTAGGAAACAAGTTGTTAGAAAGGTAGGATGCCACATCCTTGAATGAGGTCTTTTGAAAGATTCGCTCGATATTGGATTTGCTTACACAAATCAAATCAAATCAACAAAATATATATAACAATTAAGGTCGATATCAATAGGTCTCAAATTAATCAAGGTCGTGAACGTGGTAAGAATTGGAAGGAAGTTATGCACTCAAAATTATGTCGCATACGTAAATAAGGTAGTTGTTCGAAAGAATGTACCCGTTAAGCGCTGCGGGCTTCCTCGGTACCCGATAGAATGCTCGACCACGCTGGGGAACTTCAATGTTCTGATCTTGTGGGCCTTCTATTGCCAATGCCAGGTTTGAACGATTACCTCCTGAGCGTGTGTTTCTTGCAGCCATGATCTTACAAAGGACCAAAACATCGGGTTGAGTAAACGACATTCGAACGAAGTCGATGAGGTGCGAACGGTGGTAATGTGTGTTATAGTGATCGAAATATGACAGGATCAGGGACATGCTATGTCTAACAAGTCGAAAGATGGAAAAGAGAAGATATGAACAAGGTACGGTAATGTAGACGTAACATAAAACATACTATGCATACCCACCCGACCAATGCAACTTCAGTGACCGGACTCTAAAGACTCACTAAACATGATTTAAATTTACCCTTCTTATCATTGATATTCTTCATAAATTAGACATAGTTGATCAGGATATGTATAATTTATGATTAACGATGCAACGATAGGACTAGATGACTCGGATGATGTTCAATGTTTAAAATTTTTATTTATTTTTTTATTTTTATTTTATTTTTATTTTTATTTTTTTATTTTTTTTCGGTTATAGTGTGATTTTTTATTTTTGAAAAATCGGCATTCTCTATAACCTTTGGCTCTGATACCAATCTGTCACACCGCCGGAGGGAACACGAGGTGTAACGAAAGGGAACATAAGCACAAGATAATAGAACATACCAACGTTAATATTTAAAAGAAAGAATACACCATTACAATACGCTTTAGCCGCCATCAAGCAAATATATTACAAAGTTTAGTTCCCAAAATATTGCGTTCTATTACATAATGATTTGTAGCGACAAGTAAAAACTTCATTATGCAAAACTCAGTAGAAAAGCTTACTAACGATCACCAAATGCATGAGAGAAAACGGTCAACTATGAAAATAGTTGGTGAGTAAACACGCTTAATAAAATAAGAAAACTCGTAAGAAAGAGTCCAAGGTTTCGGTCATCGGAAAATAGTCCACAAAGCAAAGGCATTGTGTATTCACTCATTCCAAGTTCCCCATACAAAACTTGCGACCTGTGTGTACACAACCCATTGCACAAAAATATAGTGTGTCAAGTAGTCAAGTGTAAGTGGTCATAATAGTTCACAATATAGTACCAAGTATATAATAATTTAGAGATGCTCCGAACATGGGAGACTTTGCACCGCCCGAACAGGGAGACTTAAATTGAAAATGCTCCGTTCCATAGGGAGACATTTTGCTTCGGACCGGAGGCTTTAAGTTGATGTCTCAACATGGGAGACTTTATAGTGATGTTCAACATGGGAGACTCCTTTGTCACTCGACCACCTAGGCGAGAATTATTGAGAACGCTCCACCAATAAGGCGAGACTTTGCACGCCCACCCATAAGGCGAGCCTTAGAACGCTCCACCGATACGGCGAGACTTTGGGTCAAGAACGCTCCACCAAAACGGCGAGACTTTTAGGTCATAACACGTACGGTTCAATATATTCAAACAAGTCATAAGTTCATAATTAAGTCCAAGAGTCTAAGTCAAGTTCAAAAGTTCAAGTCTAAAGAGTTCATAGAAGTAATAATCAATTTAGTTCAAATATGGTTCATGCATTTACCCAAAAATATAGTAAAATCAGAAAGGGGATGTGATTACTCACTTGATGAATCGGTATGATGACAAGAGTGAGTACAATCAAATATAGCGTGAATCGCGAAACTGACCTATTATGAATGATATGATATGAAATAAGTCATGGTGTAATGTTATGCACGCAATTCGGATGATATTTATACCATTTGTGAGTTTTGAAAATAATACTTATCGTCGAAAAAATACTCGTTTGACGTCTTGACCATTCTTAAATTACTTTACAAGTATTTACGTCAAAATGTCATCCTACAATGGTTTTATAATGATTTATAGTGAAATTTTCACTTTTCGTCGTAAAACAATGTCGGAATTTTCATGAAATTAACAAAAATGGCTTTGGAAAACTAGTCGTAAAATGGTGTACGTCGAACGTTAGAGAACGAACTCGACGGTTTTGGAAAGTTTGTATCGAAATCTAGAAGTTTCAGTTCAGGAGTTTTCGACATAAAGGTCTCGAACATAAAGATAATAAGGGTTAAAGAAGGTGATTTTGTCGAATTGTGGTTCAAAAAGTGAGTTTCGGCAAAGTTTAAACATCCATAAATAATTTACTACAACTCCGCTACACAAACGGTTGGTTGTTTTGAAAAATATGCTCGATGATCTCAATTTTATTAGAAGACATTTCGCTACAAAAGTTCTACATCATGGTAAAAAACAGCCTCCAACATGGTCGTTTTAGTTACCGTAACACTTGTCTCGTAAAAATAATATAGTTTTTCAGAAAATAATAGTTACGGCAATTTTATGAAAACGTGCATATCTTAGTCGTTTCAAATCCGCTTTCTACGTATTATACGTCCTTAGCTTCGTATCAAAGTATACTAATATATTTTTGACAAGTCGAAATAATTTGTGAAGCTTAAGGCTCGTTTTTGACTCGTACAAACTAAAAATAGTATGCTGAAATTTCAGAAAAATATATATTTCGTCGCCAAACTTGAAAAATTCATAACTTCTTCGTTATAACTCCGTTTTAATCCGTTCAAGCGGCCACGGATTCGTTTTAAAGTATATTTTCTAAATATCAAGGCCAAAAATTCGTGCCTACTGTCGGATTTTCCAGAAAATCAGAACAAGGACAGAACACTTTTTATACGTATCGAAAATAGTTTTTCTCGTACTAAACTTATTCCAATCCCTTCAAATCAACTCCAAAGCTAATCTAATCCTACCATACACCTTCTTAGGGTGTCATGGGTTCCTAAACATCATCAAGACCAATATATACCAAGGGAATAATTATAGGATGACTTTATATATATCAAACACTTAAAATCAATGTAAAATGGTATAAATCAACATAAGTCTTGCATGTTGTTGCTCAAAATGATGAGATGAGTATGAAATGAATATGTAAGATGAAAAATAAACATGAGATGCTTACTAGTGATATGATGAGGTGATTAGAACAAGGATTAACCTATTCACCCTAGGTTTTTATTTCAAAACCTTAAATAAGAGTGTAATCTAGAGTGTTTTAACTTGAGCTTTGGAAAAACTTGATGATCTTATGCACTCCTTAATGGTGATCGGTTTGGAAGGAAGAAACAAAGAGAGAACAAACTTTGGTAGCTTTGAAAAAATGAGATGAATGATTGAAGTGAAATTATTACATGGAGTATAGATATATACTATCACAAGAAAATCTTTACCAACCCATAAATGCTACCCCTCCCCTCATGAACCGGTTTTGGGGGAAGGATGTCTCTCAAATACATTTTTTTTTATTGTGTATATATATAAAATGTGTAAGTCAAAATGTAAGTGTATTGAGATAAATGGTAACTTGTATACATTTGTGAAACTATAGTAGTTTTAGTTAAAATAAATTTTAATGGACCAAAGTAAATTATATTAAGATCATAAAAATTGTAAAAATATTTTTCTTGCATAATTTGAGTGATAATATAATTATCGTGTAGTTTTTAAGAAAACCGTCGTAATAATATCAATTTAACAATTTGTATACGAAATAAATTTAAAACACTGGGTAAACTCAAAATATAGTTTTTATAAACTAAATGTAAGTATAAAAATATGTCGGGATAATTTTTAGAAGTATCGGATTAAATGTTCAAAATAATAACTCACGCGATAACGTTTATTTAATATAAAATTTACGCGTTTAATGTGAAATGCAAAAATCATGAATGAACCGTTATGAAATGATGAATATGGAGTATCAGAAATGACCGGAAAATGAGAATTGTGACACAACCACACACTTATAATCTTTATAAAAGTAGTATTATTAAAAGTTTTAATAAAAGTATTAGTTTTAAAAGTTTTAAAAGTTTGTATTAGATTTAAAACTTTGTATTAGTTTTAAAAGTTTGTATTAGATTTAAAAGTATTAATAAAATTGTGTATTAGTTTTAAAAGTATTAATAAAACTTTGTTAAAAAAATTATTTATAAAAAAATTATTTATAAAATTGTGTATTAGTTTTAAATGTTGTGTTTTTTATTTTTCAGGCTTTCCGTTTTCACGAGGAAGTATCAGAGGATTGCCCATTTATCGCACAAGTGGTAAATATAGCCTCGGGGCTTTCCATTATAAAAGTATTAAAAAAGTATTAGTTAAAAAAAAGTGTGTTATAAAATTTGTTATGTATTTTCAGGCTTTCCGTTCTCACGAGGAAATAACTGAGTGGGTGCAAAATATAGCCTCGGGCTCGTTTTGTCATTGTTAAAAAGAGAACCAAATCATAAAATGGTCAGATGATGGAAATTAATTATATGTGTACAAAGAGCGGGATTTATGAATATCACGGTAGTGGGAAACGGAAAACCAAAACAAAAAAAGCAATTGTCCATTCAGATTAGTTGCGAAATATAGACTGTAGCCACCTGTAAAATTTCACTATCATCAACCTTCATATTAATAAACTAGATTGTTTATCAAAACTTATTTGAGCTAAGTTGAGCATTTTAGCATGAACGTTTCATTTTATTGCATAAAAATTTATGCAACTCCGAGTAGTCTTATTTAATCATGCCCGATAATTACTGATAATCAAATCGGCTCACAAGAAATCTTCTTGTCTTACGAGCCGCACGCTGCACCGACACTAAATTAGTCATGGCTAAAGTCAAATAAATATTTCTACGAGTTAGAATTAATATTTTATTTTATTTTATTTGTTACCTTTATAAAAACATGCCAAAAATTATATATTACACGTTAGTCCAAAAACATCAAACCGGGACACCGTGACTCACATTTAAGCTCAAACGGGACACGATATACATAACAAAAAAATTTGAGATCCCTTCTCTCTTTTTCCTTGTAACCGAATATGCCCACAAGAGGTACACCCATCTCTTCCAAATCTTGCAAATACATTAATCTTGAAACATATTTTGAGAAGTAAACTAAAAACCCAACATGTAACTAAGCATTTGACTTTGAAACATGATGAAACATATTTCCCATGCACACACAACACATCTCACTCTTTTCTTGTCCTTGTGGCTGCCGTATAACCCCCCTAAAACCACAAACCATTTGCTTGTTTCTTAAATACTTCCTAGGTGCAAGTAAAATCAAGATTGCATGTATCCAAGCTCAACATAAACCCTTGGTCTTTAACCAAAGGCTCTCCTCCTTTTCTTCTTAAAAACCCACGAGCCACAACTCCATCACACATCTCATTTACAAAATCTCATTCAAAAACCTCTAAGTGTATGCAAAGTTTAGCATTGGAAGTTTGGTTTTCTCTTGGTTTGCTCTAAGCTCCCTTCGACACATACTCTTCCACACCCTCTTCGAGCTCATTAAACTCTCAAACACTCAAAGGGAAACTAAGGTTACTTGGAAACGAGCATAAGGGTTTTGGAAGCAAGGTAATCGGGTTCACTTTGGAAAGTATATCGGGTCTCTTTCTCATCCTTGTCCGTGCGTATTCTTCCCCACCATTCTTGGTGTCGTAAGTCTTTCCTCCCTTTTTTTTCCGTATGTAGGACGATGTAGTTTCCTAACCATTCATAACACATCGATTCATTGTCACGACACTTATACACGACCTCGTTATAAAAAGCTACGTTGTCAACCCATTTTGAAACCAACTATATTTCGAAAACTAACTACAAACTCAAATGTGATACTTATATTTCGAAAACTAACTACAAACTCAAATGTGATACTTATATTTCGAAACTAACTACAAACTCAAATGTGATACTTATATTTCGAAACTAACTATAAACGCAAATGTAAGGCTTAGATTGTTTCCTTGGTCCACTCGGCAACGTTGTTAAAAATCACGGACAAAAGAAAATGTATTGCATAAGCATGCAAACTTTCGAACATGGCTTACTGTGAAGAAATGCATAACAAATATGAAACAAATCGAATTACCCATTAAATAGACTTACACTGCGAGAACTAACACAAAAAGACCCTTGGCTCAGTTGGAGGGAGCTGGGATTGACCGGGAGGTTGTGAGTTCGAATCTCATGGCGCTTATTTTTTTGTTATAATAGTAACTTTCGTAACTTGACAAATCCAGTCCCCCAACTTCGCACCTCTTGTCATTTTCCTCAAGATCTTTTATAAGCCTTGTAAACTCATATTGATATCTACGATTTCAACCCTCGACTTTGAACCACTTGACACATTTCTTAAAATCCTTATAAAGTTTGAAACTTATATAAATCTTTACAACTTTGATCCCTCCAAGTTCTACACTTAACGTTTTCCATCCTAAGAACTTCTATAAGACAATAAATTTATATTTTCTACGAGTCTTCGTCACATAAATATAATTGATACATATTTCTATTTGACAATCACATTTGCATAAACTAGAAAATATTATACTTTTCTAAATATAATATTTTCCCACAACTTAGATAAATATATATTGTACATATACCTATACTTTTCAAAACTAAACAAAATCAAATAAATACAAGTTGATTTGTAATTATTTCCACTTTAATAAATATACTCGAGCCAACTCTTATACGAATGTTTCGTAAACTGTCCCACTCACTTTTCCAAGAGCCAAAGACTTATAAGCATTTCGAAACTTATTTAAACTTACTCGTTGCCACACAAGTTAAAACGATACGAGTGTCTCATAGCAAATCATTTTTTTTCAAACATTACCATTTAGGTCTTAAACGAATATATTATCTAAGACTTGCCATATTACATCTAGGTTTCGTGTTGAAGCCGTTGTCATATCGTACTTGCTATTGTTGTGCATTTCCTACCGTAGACGCTAAGGTGAGTTCATAGCCCCACTTTTACTCTTTTAACTGTTTTATAAACTCCTTGGGGAGAATACATGCTACTACTGCTTTTATGATCACAATTGCTTGAAAACTGCTTTGTACTCTTGATATTATGACTCTGCCTAAGTTGTTTGCCAAAAGTCCCCTACATCATGAACCATTAATCACTTGCGAGTGAACGCAAATATCGTGGATAGTACTATGGGAATTGACGACCCTCACTGGTTATCGGAAATAACCGGGGCGCACTATATTTGGTATCTCTATGTAATTGGCTATTACATCTCGAGGGCAATTTTATTTACTTACACCAGTAATTTAGGTGTATGCAGTTAGTTTGGTTTCATGAGCTTAGTGCAATAATATCAACTATCTTTTATGGGCGTATAACAACGTAGCCCATGGCTTATCTTAAACTTGAAAATCTTGTGATCAACTGTTTATTTACTAAACCTATGAATTCACTCAACCATTGTGTTGACTTTTTAGCATGTATTTTCAGGATGAAAAGGCAATAGCTAACTCTGGAGGCGCTTGGGCATTGGCATGGCATGGTCATAGATGACTCTGATATAATGATGGGGACCATACTTTATTAATGGGCCATTTTTCCGCAACAAATCAACCTTTGTAAACTTGATTTTACTTCAATAAATGAAGTCTTTTAAGAAAAATCTATATTTTTCACTTTCTGTTATGATCCAATTGAGTAGCATCCCAAAAACCTTTTCTTCCGATGCAAACCATTTTTGGGGGTGTTACAGTTGGCATCAGAGCCAAGGTTATAGGGAACTAGGAAATTTTCAAAACCTAGACTATAACCACTTTTACAAAACTTAATCCTATGACTGCCACATGCCTGCCTGCCAAGCTGATTGCCTCACTTATGACTCGTTGAAATCATCTTTGATAAGATATGTGTTTTATTACCGACAATTTAGTCTCACTATCAGCTATGATTGCCTTACTTATACGTATGTTTACGCATCACAAATACACGCCTTCTCCCCCACGTAAATGAAATATTTGTTCAATCTTTCATACCAAACTTTAAAGGCATTAGGACATGTGACTAGTATAACTAAGATAAGCATTGCAAGATTCATTGAACCTCGGGTGAATATAGCCTGATCACCTATATTCAGCCAGGGACAGTGAGACATAGCCTGATCACCTATGTCTGACTCAGAGGTGAATGTTGCAATGCTGAAAGTAGTTATAATAGTGGTATGTCCACTCGACCTCCTGATTGACTTCTAAAAATGATAAAACTTTCATTTGTGTTCATCAAAAGAGTTATAAAGGTTTTACTCCTACACATCACACACTGACGTCACAACATTTTCTCACTACGCTACTTATTTCCTAAGTGGAACGCCTTTCTCATTACTACCTCTCTAAACTGACCATTTTACACCACTACCTTACGCCTCCGCGTCTACATCTTACTAGCAACGTGCATGGAGATTTTCCTGACAGATGATGCACACTACCACTTCGCACAAGGACATCACAGTGATCCATGTTGAAATGGACCACTTTACGCCACCACTTCCGCGCCTACGTTATGTATGAGATTTATCGAGCAGATAATACATAACCAGCAAAAACGTTGCATGATGCGAGTTAATGATTCTAATTACCATTTAGACTTGCTTAGCACATTACGCGCGACTAACTAAATCTTAATTACCACACGACGTTACTCTAGGTTTAGATCTTATTCTGGGTTGCTACATTGCCATGTCTTCTGTTTTCCTCGTCCCATCGACTTATCGTCTTCGCATTCGGATCATTAAACTTTTTTTTACGGGACCATTGCAACCCACGTCTTCATAAACCCACCCTATCATTATTCTCTCATACGTTGAGATTGAAGTAATCTCGTCATCTATTGCGATAACAAAGGTCACATCTACCCTAAAACTCGTACTCAGCGATGAACCGATTACATCTCTAGCCATTCTAGGAACCACACACCTCGACATCTACAAAGGGAACCCTTCGCTAAAAATAAATAATAAATGAACGACTAAAAGATCTAAAAATATACCAAGAGTCAACTTGCAACTCAAGCCACTTTTCTGGAAACAGATCCCTAATCTTCCACTCATCCCTTTGAAATATTAACTGTCCGTCCTACTACCCTCTTATGAAATAATAAACTTTGTCGTTGTCTAACGCAAACTGCTTTCAACTATTCTACCGACTATTTCATGGTCATTTTACAAAAGCCTTATTATCTGTGCCATTAAACAAAAAAATTCACAACCTTACTCATACTTCATAAACAATGACCTTATTAATGCTTTGCTAACTATTTTCTATAGAGTAATAAACCGATTAATTACCTTACTACTATTTTATGAAACAACAAACAATTCGATAACAATTTGTAAACTACGTTGCAAAATTTTTCCTTCAAATTATATTACGGTTTTATAAACTATTTTACCCTTTTAGTGAGTTGTTTTAGCCAGCTTTGATTTAAAACCATAAAACTTGGTACTCTTACCTCACAAACCATTTTGCCTTTACCGTACTAAGTATTTTACTACCACCTATTAATTGAACTACGAAATCTTCTTCTATTGGACAAACAATAAATTGTTTTCTTATAAGCTATTTTACAAATTATTTCACGAGTTATCTTACAACCTGAATTGTTGTATTACCAAAATATCACAAGGTTAATTACGATTTCACTACTACCCTATAAATAATAAATAAATCGTTTTCTATTACCTTGTAAGTCGCTTTTAACAATCACCTTACTAAGTGTTGCTTTAACACAAAACCGCAAACTACGATTTATCTTAATAGAAATGTTTTCTCCTTACTCAATAAAGTGGTTTTACGAACCATTTCATAAACTTTACTGCAATTTCCTCATAAAATATTTACTCCCTTGAAAAACTTTAAAGGATAACCGATGTTTTCTTTTGAAAATAAACCAAATTTTCGGAGTAAAAATAAGCGCCTTGTTTTGAAAACATGAAAGCTGAAATTGCAACGTACGTTGGGAAATGTCTCACCTGTTCTCGAGTCAAAGCCGAATGTCAAAAGCCCTCCGGATTGTTAACTCAACCCGAACTCCCAGTTTGGAAATGGGAAAGAATTACCATGGATTTCATAACCAAACTACCAAAGACTGCTAGAGGTTACGACACCATTTGGGTCATCATTGATCGCCTTACCAAATCCGCTCATTTCCTACCCATCAAGGAGAATGATGAAATGGAAACCCTTGCTCAACTATACCTGAAGGAAATTGTATCCTGTCATGGAGTACCAATTTCCATCATTTCTGATCGTGACAGTCGTTTTACTTCACACTTCTGGAAATCTCTCCAAAAGGCCTTAGGTACTCGTTTGGATATGAGTACCGCATATCACCCTCAAATCGATGGCCAAAGCGAAAGGACTATCCAAACCTTGGAAGACATGCTTCGAGCATTGCGATCGATTTTGGGAAAGGTTGGGATAAACACTACAAGTTGGCGAATTCTCCTACAACAATAGTTACCATGCTAGCATCAAGGCGTTCCATTCGAGGCACTCTATGGTCGAAAGTGTCGATCACCTGTTTGTTGGGCCGAGGTTGGAGATGCCCAACTCATCGACCTGAGCTTGTCCAAGAAACAACCGAGAAGATTGTACAAATTCGTCAACGACTTCAAGCCGCTAGAGATCGACAAAAGAGTTACGCCGATGTTAGAAGGAAACCCATGGAGTTTCAAGTTGGTGATCGAGTTATGTTGAAAGTGTCACCTTGGAAAGGAAAGGTTCGATTTGGAAAACGAGGAAAGTTACACCCTCGATACATTGGCCCTTTCAAAATTCTCGAAAGAATTGGCCCGGTTGCTTACAAGCTAGATCTCCCGGAAGAACTTAGTAGAGTACACCCTACCTTTCACGTCTCAAATCTGAAGAAATGCTTGTCGGATGAATCTCTTGTCGTTTCACTAAAAGAGATTAAACTCGATGACAAGCTCAACTTTGTCGAAGAACCAATTGAAATCATGGATAGGGAAGCCGCGACTTAAGCAAAGTCGCATCCCTATCGCCAAAGTTAGATGGAACTCAAGAGAGGACCGGAGTTCACGTGGGAGCCGAAGACACCATGCGTATTAAGTACCAAGCATCTCTTTGCAAATTGAACTCCGACAACCACCGTAAACTAAAATTCCGCGGACGGAATTCTCTTAAGGGGTTGGTATCAGTAGCCACCGTAAAATTTCACTATCATCAACCTTCATATTAATAAACTAGATTGTTTATCAAAACTTATTTGAGCTAAGTTGAGCATTTTAGCATGAACGTTTCATTTTATTGCATAAAATTTATGCAACTCAGTAGTCTTATTTAATCATGCCCGATAATTACCGATAATCGAAATCAGTCTCACAAGAAATCTTCTTGTCTTACGAGCCGCAAGCGTACCGACACTAAATTAGTTATGGCTAAAGTCAAATAAATATTTCTACGAGTTAGAATTAATATTTTATTTTATTTTATTTGTTACCTTTATAAAAACATGCCAAAAATTATATATTACACGTTAGTCCAAAAACATCAAACCGGGACACCGTGACTCACATTTAAGCTCAAACGGGACACGATATACATAACAAAAAAATTTGAGATCCCTTCTTTCTTTTTCCTTGTAACCGAATATGCCCACAAGAGGTACACCCATCTCTTCCAAAACTTGCAAATACATTAATCTTGAAACATATTTTGAGAAGTAAACTAAAAACCCAACATGTAACTAAGCATTTGACTTTGAAACATGATGAAACATATTTCCCATGCACACACAACACATCTCACTCTTTTCTTGTCCTTGTGGCTGCCGTATAACCCCCCTAAAACCACAAACCATTTGCTTGTTTCTTAAATACTTCCTAGGTGCAAGTAAAATCAAGATTGCATGTATCCAAGCTCAACATAAACCCTTGGTCTTTAACCAAAGGCTCTCCTCCTTTTCTTCTTAAAAACCCACGAGCCACAACTCCATCACACATCTCATTTACAAAATCTCATTCAAAAACCTCTAAGTGTATGCAAAGTTTAGCATTGGAAGTTTGGTTTTCTCTTGGTTTGCTCTAAGCTCCCTTCGACACATACTCTTCCACACCCTCTTCGAGCTCATTAAACTCTCAAACACTCAAAGGGAAACTAAGGTTACTTGGAAACGAGCATAAGGGTTTTGGAAGCAAGGTAATCGGGTTCACTTTGGAAAGTATATCGGGTCTCTTTCTCATCCTTGTCCGTGCGTATTCTTCCCCACCATTCTTGGTGTCGTAAGTCTTTCCTCCCTTTTTTTTCCGTATGTAGGACGATGTAGTTTCCTAACCATTCATAACACATCGATTCATTGTCACGACACTTATACACGACCTCGTTATAAAAAGCTACGTTGTCAACCCATTTTGAAACCAACTATATTTCGAAAACTAACTACAAACTCAAATGTGATACTTATATTTCGAAACTAACTACAAACTCAAATGTGATACTTATATTTCGAAACTAACTACAAACTCAAATGTGATACTTATATTTCGAAACTAACTATAAACGCAAATGTAAGGCTTAGATTGTTTCCTTGGTCCACTCGGCAACGTTGTTAAAAATCACGGACAAAAGAAAATGTATTGCATAAGCATGCAAACTTTCGAACATGGCTTACTGTGAAGAAATGCATAACAAATATGAAACAGTCGAATTACCCATTAAATAGACTTACACTGCGAGAACTAACACAAAAAGACCCTTGGCTCAGTTGGAGGGAGCGCTTGGGATTGACTGGGGAGGTTGTGAGTTCGAATCTGCCTCATGGCAGTTATTTTTTTTGTTATAATTGTAACTTTCGTAACTTGACAAATCCAGTCCCCCAACTTCGCACCTCTTGTCATTTTCCTCAAGATCTTTTATAAGCCTTGTAAACTCATATTGATATCTACGATTTCAACCCTCGACTTTGAACCACTTGACACATTTCTTAAAATCCTTATAAAGTTTGAAACTTATATAAATCTTTACAACTTTGATCCCTCCAAGTTCTACACTTAACGTTTTCCCATCCTAAGAACTTCTATAAGATAATAAATTTATATTTTCTACGAGTCTTCGTCACATAAATATAATTGATACATATTTCTATTTGACAATCACATTTGCATAAACTAGAAAATATTATACTTTTCTAAATATAATATTTTCCCACAACTTAGATAAATATATATTGTACATATACCTATACTTTTCAAAACTAAACAAAATCAAATAAATACAAGTTGATTTGTAATTATTTCTACTTTAATAAATATACTCGAGCCAACTCTTATACGAATGTTTCGTAAACTGTCCCACTCACTTTTCCAAGAGCCAAAGACTTATAAGCATTTCGAAACTTATTTAAACTTACTCGTTGCCACACAAGTTAAAACGATACGAGTGTCTCATAGCAAATCATTTTTTTTAAACATTACCATTTAGGGTCTTAAACGGAATATATTATCTAAGACTTGCCATATTACATCTAGGTTTCGTGTTGAAGCCGTTGTCATATCGTACTTGCTATTGTTGTGCATTTCCTACCGTATCGCTAAGGTGAGTTCATAGCCCCACTTTTACTCTTTTAACTATTTTATAAACTCCTTGGGGGAGAATACATGCTACTACTGCTTTTATGATCACAATTGCTTGAAAACTGTTTGCTGTACTCTTGATATTATGACTCTGCCTAAGTTGTTTGCCAAAAGTCCCCTACATCATGAACCATTAATCACTTGCGAGTGAACGCAAATATCGTGGATAGTACTATGGGAATTGACGACTCCAACTGGTTATCGGAAATAACCGGGGCGCACTATATTTGGTATCTCTATGTAATTGGCTATTACATCTCGAGGGCAATTTTATTTACTTACACCAGTAATTTAGGTGTATGCAGTTAGTTTGGTTTCATGAGCTTAGTGCAATAATATCAACTATCTTTTATGGGCGATAACAACGTAGCCATGGCTTATCTTAAACTTGAAAATCTTGTGATCAAGCTTATTTACTAAACCTATGAATTCACTCAACCATTGTGTTGACTTTTTAGCATGTATTTTCGGGATGAAAAGGCGATAGCTAACTCTGGAGGCGCTTGGGCATCGGCATGGCATGGTCATAGATTACTCGATATACATGATAGGGACCATACTTTATTAATGGGCCATTTTTCCGCAACAAATCAACCTTTGTAAACTTTATTTTACTTCAATAAATGAAGTCTTTTAAGAAAAATCTATATTTTTCACTTTCTGTTATGATCCAATTGAGTAGCATCCCAAAAACCTTTTCTTCCGCTGCAAACCATTTTTGGGGGTGTTACATAGACCAACACAATATAATTGGATTTTGAGGGTGAAGTGTGATAGCCATAATCATGAGTTGCTAGAGTCGTTGCATGGTATGCCATATGCAATGCGATTAAAAGATGATGAGTTGAGTTTGGTCAAAGAATTGTCAGAGTATAGCGTACCACCACGTAATATACTTTCGACAATAAAGGGACGTAATCCGGATAACGTGTCTAGCGTTAGAACTATTTATAACGCACTTGATAAGTTCCGGAGAGCCAGAGTAGGTGATAGAACTCAAATTCAAGTCCTTTACTCGCATCTGACGGATTCATGTTATGCATATTACCCGAGGGTGAATGACCATAATGAGCTTGAGGAGCTATTTTTTGTTCACCCCACTTCAAATGCTCTATGGCGTACGCTCCCTGAAATCATGTTGATGGACTCCACGCACAATACCACAACGCTTTAAATTGCCATTGTTGGAAATTGTTGGAGTAACTCCAACGAATAAAACATTTTCAATGGCGTCTGAGTTTATATACACGGTGAAAAGGGCCATAATTTTGAATGGGTATTGCAACGCATAAAAGAGGTGATAGACGAAAGATACTACCCACGTGTTATTGTCACCGACAGAGATTTAGCGTTGGTTGGGGCATGTAGAGAGAATTCCCTACCGCTCGCAAATTACTCTGTCGATGGCATATGAGCAAAATTTGATGAGGTTTATGAGAAACAGATGCGGTGGGTTAGATGAGTATGACTCCATTAAAAAGAGATGGGATTGGTTGGTTAAAGCTCCGACCGCGCCCGCTTTGTTCGAAAGCAACGATGTATGAGCCTACGACAACGCTTGGTCAACCATGCGCGTAATAAATTGTTAATTATATATTTTTTATTATTATTCAATTAATAAGCACCCGAATGACCTTTGATTAATTCACTGTTTTTTTCAACATCGCCGAGTATCCGGATAATCGGGCTGCGAGATTACGCACATGTTTGTCTCGTATATCACCGATGAATATCGCTCCTTCGGCCAGACAACAACGTGTAGAGTTGAGGCTCACCACGCGTTGTTGAAATTATATTTGGGCGGCACACAGTCCAATTTAGACAAGTTGTTGAGTGCAATCGATAAGATTATCTTTGCGCAAGAAAATTCGATAAAAGAGAGTTTAAATAGAAGCATCGGCGGGAAAATAAATGATTGTAATTTTCTACTATTTCAAGAATTGTGGTATAAAGTTTCTCACCATGCTTTCCAACTCATGCACAAAGAACTCCATCGGTCTATCACCGTAGAAGATTGTAGCCATAAGTTGCGTACAATTTACGGACCGCCATGCTTTCACGAGATGCAATACTATGTGATTCATGGTAAGTACATTTATAACTATCAAGTTGTTTTCCCATTAATATCAGTGATTTACGGGCGTCATTGTAATATACCACTTTTAATGATTTCGGGACTCCCATTCCACTAGAAGAACTTAATATTTTTTGGAGAACCCTACATGTTCCGTGGCCTAATATCAATAGGCCACCACCTGAAGATGGCTCTTCCAGTAATGATGATGATGATGATGATACTTCGTTTAGAGATGACATTCGACAATTCAGGAATGTTTTTACCAAAGCGTCGTCGTTTGTCAAGAATAATATGCTAACGAAGTTGAGATCGATATACCAACCTCAGCATCCGATGACACACGGGAACCTGTTATTCAGAAAAATACCCGTGGACGTCCAAGCGCAAAGGACAAAATGGGCAAGGCTACACAAGTCCCGGACTTGAATGAAGTTCCAACCGTAGATCACCGAAGAAGCACCGCTACAAGATCTACACAAGTCCCGAACTTCAACAAAGAACTTGCCCGACATAGTTCTTTCACGGGTCCTAGTGATCACCGAAGAAGCACCGCTATAAGACACATGTTGTGCGATGGAGATGCAAAGCGAAATGCTTATGAGTATGCTTCCGGTCCTTTGGCATCCATACATAATCGGATATATAATGTGATGGGTGACGGAAATTGTGGGTTTCGGTGCGTTGCCCATGGTGTTTGGGAACAACAAGATTGGTGGCGCCAAGTTAGCATGTTATTGCAAACAGATGGACCTAAATTGGCAGGTTTACATGGGTTTGTGGTAGGAAGATGGTTTTAACGAACTTCGCAGGTACATAGACTGGTCCGGAGAAGGAAATGCACCGACTGATCGCTATATGGACATGCCAAACACGGGGTTGGTTATTGCGAACCGATTAGGACGACCCGTTGCATTTATATCTCACGGGGTTGGAATATGTGTTTCCGCTTATCAATGGTCCGCTTCTCACAAAGAATCGACCCCTTGTGATAGCCCGTGTGGGGAACGGTAGGTCATTACATTGTTCGACGCTAGGCGAACATTCTCCACTTCATCTCCACCCACAATGGAGGAGGCACAAATCCGCCGCATCCCGTGGGAATCATTATATAGGCATCGACAATCATAGTGAATGATTCATGTTGTAAATAATTATAAACATAGTGACCGACATTCTTGATTTATGTTGAAAGTAATTGATTAATGATTTATGTTGTAAACATAGTGATTGATTACTGATTTATGTTGAAAATGATTGATTACTGTTTATATTTAAATTAATAATAACATTGTAAATGATACATGTTTTCTGTTGTAAATGATTGATTACTGATTCATGCAAATTCTTTTGTCAGTGGGCCAGGAAATCCTTTCGGTGTCGATGTAATAGAGGATTTATTATAGAACGGAAATCCACGAAATCCTTTCCCGGCCGACCGTATTATGCATGTCCTCTTTCAGTGGTAAATAATCATACGTTTGCTTAGGGTTTTATGTAAATAGTTTGTTTGTTAAAAATACATTTCTTATTATTTTCTTAACATGTAACCGGTACAAATGACTATGGGTGTCGATACTTCAGTTGGAAATATGAATTTGAAAGACGGTACTTAAGTCGAGCCTCATCTTCAACGCATTGCTCAAACTGCGTTGCTAAAGATAATGAGATCAAGCTGTTAAAGACAAAAATAAAGACGCTGGAGATGGAGTTAGAATTGGCAAGGAATCTTGAGGATCACGCTTGTCAGTCGGTGCAAGGCTCCATGATCTTTTAAACGAGATGAATAATCTTCATATGTAGTAGATGTTGGTGTATTTAAATAATTTGTTAACGCTGACGTTTAATTTAATAATAAAAGTTGTTGTTGCAGTTATTTAATGTGGTAATATTTAGCGTGCTATTATACAAACTAAATAATTATACATGTACAATACTTTATTATACACACACTAATTATTATACACACACTTATTATATACATTATTATACACTCACATATTATACACACACTTATTTCTATTAAAAAAAAAAAAAAAAAAAAAAAGTGAAAAGACAAGACAAGGACAAGGTACTATTTGTGTCATACCTACTTCATAGCCACCGTTGAAATAAAAACATAGCCACCGTATTAATAACTTGACCCCTTTTTAAAAAGATAGCGAGAACATCTTTTTATTTAAAATAATGTAAAACAAATTAAATGATAGAAAACTAAAATGTTGTAAATAAAAGGTTAATTAAATTATCTATAAATAAATACTACAGTACATTGTAACTTTGAAAGTCAAACAATGTACATGAAAATCTGACAGAAAAAATACTTTAACCACACCACCTAAAAGCATCAATTAATGTTTTACACACTAAAAGTACTTCAACCAAACCTAAAAAATGACTATTTTCAGAAACATCAAACTCCTTCAATAAACTACACATAGCTTATCGTCTTCTCTAACTCTCCGAGTCTCCGACATCAATGTCCGGTCAAAATATTTTCCCATTCTTGTTTCTTTTTCTTTTTCTCTCCCGATTTAGATCCAAGGTGGTTCCTACTGTGTTTCCAAGGTAGGTCCCAGAAAATAACTACACATAGCTTCTAAACAAATTCGTCTTCCAAGGTGGTTCCCGGGAACCACCTTGTTAAGCCTAGGTCCGCCCCTGAGTTTAACACCGTGACACGTCAGTGCCACACCAGCTTTAACATTTCACCTTAACTCATTCAAAAAACACCCACAATCATAACATCCAAGTTAAACTTTAACATTTCATATTTTTAATTTCAACCCCTAAACTAAAACAAACACTTCATTTATTAAAAAACATATTACATTTAACATTAAAACACAGTACATTAACCGTTAAACACGAATTACATTAAACATTAAAACTACAACGAGATTGATGAAAATAAAACTACTAAAACTTAATAAAACGAATCACTAGAGTCCCAACCCTCGTCACTTGAAGAGGAATAAAACTCGCCATTAACGAGCCGAGTCTCCATTATGTCAAAGTAGTTATCTCGAAGATATTGAGTTTCCCTTGCTTCTTGTTCACGGCGAGCAGCTTCCATGCGTGCCTGCTCTTCAATAATCTCCCTATAGTTTTCTTCGTCCTGCTCAAGTTGAAGAAGGGAAGCCTCACTTAACCCGAATGGGTTATTTTCAAGATCCACCGTGGATGTTAGCGACTTGATTGTTACGCTGAGTGTTAACAATTGGATTGTTCACGGTGGAGAGTTTAAAAATACATTTTCCGGTTGGAAAACCGGAAAGACAGATTCAAGTGGTGTTGAGTAAACTTCAAATTCTTCCGAGTTGGAAAGTCGGTTTCCTGGCTGAATGTTGTGGACTTGGGAATTGCTAAGAAAAATCTTTGCGATACATTTTTTGTGTGTGTGAGTTGTGTGTGTAACTTGTGTGTGTTGTGTGTTCAAAACAACTCTGGTAGAGTTGTATATATAGGCAGAGTTGATTTTGAATTTGAATAAATCCCGCTCATATTTGATTTTTAAATTTAAAATTTGAATTTGAATTTATCCCGTCTAGAATTAACCAGTATAATTTAAATTTGAAATTGAATAGGTTGAGGGGGTGTAAATGAAAATTTATTTGAAATGGTTTAAGGGGGTGAAATGATTTTTTTTTTTTAATTTATTTATTTATTTTTATTGCAGGTTAACGCCCGTTGAGGGGCTAACTTCGCCCCAATAACGCCGTTTTAACGCGAGGGCTCCAACGGCTAACGCCGGGTAACGGGCTCCAAGGCCCAATAACGCAGGTTGGGGCGTTGATTGATGGAGATGCTCTTAGTGATGAGGTAGTAAGAGGAAAGAAGTATAATGTGGCGCTAGTTACACTAAGACTAACATTTTCAAGATTTAATCTTACAATACAACTTCAACCAATTAAATAAATTGTTCTTTTAATTTTATTTTTATTTATTTATTTATTTATTATTATTATTATTTAGAATCACTTGAAATCAGTGAAGAATCCACTTCTTTTTTGTTGCCCGTACTATGATTTCGATTGGTGGCATTGTGCACTAAAAAAAAGTGGCCTAAAATCCAAGAAACGTATTGGGCTGAAGAGGGGCACCCTCCTTAGTGAATATCAGAATCTAAATCCATACAACCCAACATACTTATCGTGACTTCCATTATAGACCACTTTCAATATTGTGGTTCATGTAGATCATTAATGTTTTACCCCTCATTTCTACTGTACTGTTTGTATGCTTAATACGTATATTTAACGAGTTAAAACGTGATTTGCATATAACAAGTACACAAATTTTTTGTAAGCTGTTATTCGTATTATCGGTGAAAGTGATTTGCACACAAATACGAAAAGTAAACAACACATGGTAGTTTGTTGTGTTTGTGTTAATCTGTTGCACTGTACACTCAGTTAACAGATGTAGACAAAAATATGTCAATACCCTATTTTATACAACCAAGGTTATAAATAGCAAGAACTGTGGTATATCGTCATGACTAAGCTTTACGCCTTTGCAGCTAAGGCGAAACTTTTGCGTTTATAAAGCATGTCATAAGGCGGCACAAAATATGAAAATATTTATATATTTATATCATATTTCATATATATTAAGTTTAGAAAAAGACGTGACATAAAGCGGTGTGACGATATAACGTGACGACATTACCAAAGCTAATATTTTTGCGAGGCTTTTACAAGACGTTTGCGAGCTTTTAAGAATCATGTATACAACTTTTAACATCAAATTATTTATTTTCCAACGAAAATTGTCACATGCAACATATAATTTAGTTGTTAAATACTTGATGATACTGAAATTTAGGCATCTCCTGTTTGAAGAAATATATATTATTGAGAGAAACAAAAGTTGCCTCCAACATTATCCAAGCAAATAAGGAAAGGTGTCAAGGATTACAACTTTCAAAGCAAAATTTAAAATTAACCCTGACGCTCTGTTTTCGAGTTTTCTTTTGTGGGAATAGAAATGATAGGTAAAGAAAAGTAAAGAAAAGAAAGTAACATTTATATTACATGTTCTCGAGTTGAAAGAAAATGAACGGAAATGGAAGGAAAATAAACAAAGTCGTGTTCTCGAGTTGGAGAGAAAAGAAAGAAAAAAAGAAAAAATTATAGTTATGACTTTTTAAACATACAAATATATCTATAACAAAAGATATATAAAATAACGAAGGTTATATAACTTAGTTTATAACAAATAGTTTATGTGTAAATTTGTTTCCTTCCAAATCCGCCCATATTTGACCGGAAAATTTGGTAGGAAAAAACTTCTTAATTTTCCTATCAAATCCTTCCTATTTTTTTTCCTTTCTGTTTGATAAAACTCGAGAAACACACAATTTTTCTATTTCCTTTCATTTTTTTTTTCCTTCAAAACAAAACTCGGCAAATAAAGGAGGAAGAGCACAAGCCCTGAGGCTACTTGCCTTAAAAGTTCAGATTATAATAGTAATATGCTTTAATATTCACTAATGTCACATCTTTTTTCCTTGAAATACCTCAAGTACCCTTCAGTCTTTGATTAGAAGGTTTCCGTGATCAAAGGTTTAAATATCATGATTATGTGAAATGCAATTAACAAAATATATAAAAAAAAACTAGCAATATACAAGGAGCACTACTCAGTACTCATACTAATATATAACTTCGACCACAAAAGTGGAAGACTCTAAAAATAATATGATCTTCCAACAAGTCGACGACACACAATGATAATACAAAACATGTACACGACCTTAAAACTAAAGTGATTTTTTTACAAATGTGATAAAACTGCAATGTAATAAAACGAAGATGTTCCATTAGATGTCATAATTCTATTACCCGAAGCTTTAGTTTGGCCTATAAACAATAGACACCACCAAGGGTAAATTGGTACTATTTCACTAATATGGTACTAATATCAAGATAGACCACTTACCAAAATAGTTCTAAATTTGTCAATAACAATGATTTAGACAAGGATTAGATCATATTAGGGTTGGGAGGTTTGCTTCAAACATAACTTACAAGCGTTGAACTCCCTAAACTACCCCCAAGAACTTGATCACCTTGAAGTAAGTATACGAGAACTAGAAAGGCCCATATTGGTATTTCACTTGGGAGTTTCTAATATAAGAAAGATCCATGACCCACTAAAGCTACGTTACAAAAAATCAAATGATTGGAAGGCGGATTATAGATAGAATAAAGTTGAGAGATTGCTTCAATAAAAATTCATTAATTAGTTGTGAGTGCTAACTAGCCTTGTGAATTCGAAACCATGCACCAACAAGGGGAAGTGCCACGCATAGAGGTCATAAAATGATTAATGTGTCTAATCAATCGACCTTAATAATTGATTGTTATTTGTAAGTTCCCCTTCTAGTTTTTCTTAAATACATGCGCTGATATGTATGTCTATGTGCTGTTTTAAGATGAGAACAAATGCAATGATTAGGTCGAGGACAATGAGAATAGATTAGGTTAGGGTTATGGGGTTTGCTTCAAACAAAATACAAAGGTGTAAATGCCAACTACCATAATTAATTTGGTAGCAAGGCAAGTGTGTGCTCTTCTGCCATGCACATTACTTCCCTGCAAATAAGGGACCAAAGTCTCCATAAATGAATCAAAACAAAATTTGGTTAAATCACACTTCATTTTGGTCACTTGAGCATAGCTTTGACTTGGTCATCTTTTTTGAATTGGTAAACCTATTCATAATTTCATCTACCACAAGTCCAAAACTCATAAAGGTATCACAATATCATCACATATTGAAGATAAATACCATGGAGAATAATATTCAACTATGTTTAAATCTAGATTCAACTCCTTTTAAATTTATATCTATAGGGTAACTTGGGGGTTGTTTCTTTTGTAAGTCTCGGGTTCGAGGCTTGTCAATAAGGTTTTCCTACTAGGCGAAGCGGAACCTTAAGGCGAAAGTTCGAATAAGGAATATTGACCGTTTGAATGTCACTGCACAACTTAAATCACTAACTACTAATTAGCCGTTCTAAGCAAAACGTGAATCCATAATTAAATGCACTAGTGAACATATCTAGTCGACAAGAAATAGGGATAATTCCAAACCTTGCTTTATACATTAGTATATAAATGTTCATATTACCTCGTGTAGGGAGCATAAGAATCTCTATATAATAACATTTGTTCGTTCATTTTGAGTTGGTCTTTACATCGACTTCATTTACCCGTATGGATAATAAGTTCGTGACCTAAACTTTAATACCTTTTTAGAGATATACGTATTTCACAAAAAGATGTAGATGAGCGGGAATACCCTGACCCCG
Source organism: Chrysanthemum makinoi (assembly GCA_910596185.1). NCBI lineage: Eukaryota > Viridiplantae > Streptophyta > Magnoliopsida > Asterales > Asteraceae > Chrysanthemum > Chrysanthemum makinoi. Next base: position 72,499,502 of record OU343224.1, on the reverse strand, counting down.
GGTGCTTTTTGGCATCAGTCATTATCCACTTCATAAGGAATAGCTCTGGCAATTCTTTTGGTCTAGTGAGGCACCAAATGAAGTGAGCACGAGCCGAGACTCGGACCCCTGAGATTTTTTATTCCACAGAGTCTTTTCAGTGTGCCCATAGGTTTTGCGGAGATGGGTACCTATATGAAGCAAATACCAATGATAGGACTTGAACCCCGATCTATTGACTAAAGGACAAGTGCTCCAATCATTGGACTAATGCCTTCATTGATTTTAGAGATATACGTATACATGGATATGGATACGAACTTCTATCTCTTTTGCGAAGTTCAACTAATTGTTGCACAAATAGAATTTAGGAATATGAAGGAGTTTATTTTTCTGATAAAATAAGTGATCAAAACTCCTCTTGACATGTCATTGATAGCGGTTATGTCTTTATGAACATTAAACCTTTTCGAGAAAAAGAAGAAAATATCAACTCAATACAATCATATTCATTCATTAAAAATTCAATGCATTTTTGTAAAGTAAAACTTGGATTAGATTTTTAACTTTTTTATTCAAATTATACTAAAAATCCTCAATTAGAGTTGTTAATACAAACCAAAGATAGTACTCCTATGAATAAACTTTTCTCACTTAACACAAGTTAACATCAAACTCAACAATCAACATGAAGAAGATGATCCATTATTAGAAACTAGTAAACCACCATCACCACCACCACCACCATTTTCTTGATGATCACAACTAGTAGTACTATTATGACCACCATTAACATTAGCATCCTCATGAGAATGACCATGATCACCATTACTATAAACACCATCAACCCTTTTGTCACCATCACCCATGGTGTCCATACCACCACCATTTCCGGTGGTTGGAGACATAGTAACAAAATCTTTATTATCTTTCTTGTTACCAAAAGTGTTCTTATTATTATGCATCCATACTTTAAATATCCCTCTTCTTATCCCAATCCCATTACAAAAATCCATCACCATTTTATCATCACATCTTTGCATCTTCCATCCAATCTTTTCAGCAAAAACATTCATTTTCTCCTTTTGTTCTTGACTAAACTTTGTCCTAAACCTTTTTCTCCCATTAGGGTAATTTTCCACCTTCATAGCTGCTGGTGTGCCTGGTGTAGCTACATGGTGATGATCACCTGAGGTTAATGTAAGCATCACGTGTGGTGCACTTGCATGGTGGAAGTCAAGAAAGTTGGTGGTGGTGGTGGTGGGTTCACGGCGGTGGAAGTTACGGTGGCAGCCACAAGCTGCGCATGTTAGTGAAGTTGGTTGTGATGGTGTGTGAGATGGTGATGGCATGAACTCACCACAACCATCTAAAGCATGGCTTCCAATGGTGGCTGCATGGTTTTTTAGACATTCTTTGTATGATATGACCACAGTTGGTGGTGGTGCATGGTGGTGCTTTGTGTTGGTTGGATATGGTGAAAATGGTGTGATTAGTTGGGAATGTAGTGGTGTTTCACCGTCGGTTTCGGGGCTATCGGCGGTGGTAGTGGTGGTGGTGGCAGCGATGGTGGTTGGAGTGGTGTGTTTAAGGTCCATTGTTGTATTATCCTAAAACACAAAAATGTTAGAAAGTTGAAGGGATGGTTTTGGGATGATTAATGATTTGAAATGTTAAGGTGTGTTGTTACTTTAGGGACTTTATATATCATGAAAATGAAAAGCACTTTGGGTCATAAAAGTGGTCTTGGGGGCAATTATGCCTCTTATACCAGTTTTAGGAAAGTTGATGATTGTCGCTTTTTCTTTGTAAAATGACACTTTAACTCCTCTTAATCTCGACTAGTTTTCATTGGGTTTATGCATGGAGTTATCGTAATTCTGGTTTAAACTTAATGAAATCCATGACTTAATAATTGGCAAAGACAAGCCGAAACTCCAAGAAGACGTACAATAATTCGTCATGTGAATTCGTCATATCTCTTGCGACTACTAGGTGTCACACAACTTTGTTTTTTGTTTCTTCTAAGTAATTATAGTTTCGGAACTTTTGACCGACTAATCCATGAAATTTGAGCCCACCGCCACACAGACTCTATTAGTTGTGCATTACTTCTAGCTCATTGGGTTTATGTCGTCAATATTGTGTTAGGCCCATTAAGGGTTATTTGTGTTACACGACAATTGTATAGGCAATGTTTGGTACATGAGATTATGATTATTTTTTCAAAAAATAAGCTACTTGAAAAATAATCTTTGTTTGGCAGACAAAACTTATAAGAGATTATAAAAAAAAAAAAATCTTCCATAATCTCTGAAAATAAATTGTTACTCCATGTAACTTATAAAAATAATCTTTTTTTATAATATTTTCCAGCAACAGCATCAGCCTTCAACACAATATATTTTTGTCAAACATACCCTATATATTCATTCGGTTGTTAATGTAAACAGTTAAGGGGATTAATCTAAATCTAATACGGTATCACAGCATCAAGATCCTCCACCTAAACCCTAAAAAAAAATTTACGTATGTTATTGCTTCTTTACTGCTGCTGCCGATTGCATTCTATCTTTTTTTGTTTGCTTTGCTTTGTTTTCTCCTTGTCGTAGCATCATGACGGGAGACAATATACCACAAAAACAACCAATTGATAAAGCCTATTCAATCGCTAGCATAAAGGCGTGTATCCCTTCACCCTTGATATAGATTAACTAAACTCTAACTCCTGGGGCAATCTTTTTAAACGATTTTGTAGGACCTATGATGTCATTCATCATCTTGACAAAACGGCGTCTACTGGCACCTCACAAATTAATCCCAATCATGAGACCAATGATTCCCTCGTGGTCATGTGGATGTATTCCACAATCTCTCCTAAGTTGGTTGACATGGTCATTGATGACACCACCAAGGCTCATGAGGTTCGGGCCGGCTACAGGCTCTTTTTCATGATAATAAAGTCGCTCGTATCATACAACTCGACAACGAGATACGTAATATGGTCATTGGCACTTTGTATGTTACTGATTACTTCTAAGAAATCAAGTCGAAAGCTGATTGTTTTGCTATCTAGGCTCTACGGTGAGTGATTCGAGGCTCGCCACATATACCATTAATGGTCTTCCTGCTAGGTTTCTCGAACTTATTTGCATTATTCGTCATAAAGAACCTCTTCCCGCGTTTGATCAAGTGTGGTCAATGGTGCCTTTGGAAGAAAGTGATATGAAGCAACTCACTAATGCCCTATCCTCGACTCACTTTACTTCGAATTCACCTACTGTTTTGGTTGCTACCAACACTAGTGATACTAAAACAAGTTCCATGCAAAACTCACAACTTGAATTATGCCGTAATTTTCAATGAGGATCGTGCACATATGGTTCTCGTTGTAAATTTCTTCATGGCTCTAATGACACGCGGCATCGTTCATCTACCAATGTTGCAAACTTCAACAACAAACAGACCGAAAATACTTTTGCTCGTGCATATCAGCCTGCTCGTGACTCTGTTCCATCAACTAAATCCACTACACAGCCTGTTGCCCAACCTATACCGTTTTCTGTCTTTGGATTGGCAAGGTTAAATTATGTTAACCCTTTTTTTTAATTAGTCCGCCTGGTGTAGGATTTGCACTGCCCAATATGGGACTGTCTGGTTATGGTGCGGCCCAGCCCAGGTTTGTGAACCCTGGTTACAATAACTTTTCCAAATTTACCACAAGCCAACATTGCAACAAGTGGATTCCCTTTGGCCCAACAGGCCCACTACCCGGTAACCAACACCCAGTAGGCCTAATACCCGGTGCACACCACTCAGCAGGCCCTCGGCAATCATGTCCAATACTCGGCTCAACCCGGTAACATTTTTACTTGGTAAGTATGCTTACACGATAGTGGGTGCTCTTCAGACTCAGGCTACAATGCTTCCTCAAATGTTTCAGCTGATGACTCTTCTGGATCCCGCTTGAAATATGGATACTGGTGCATCCTCTCACTTGGCTGAAAACATAGGTATTCTGAAAACCGTTAGTAATTCATACATTTATCCATCTGTGTATGTTAGAAACGGTGCATTTATACCTGTTGCACATACTGGACATAGCTTATTGTATACTTCCCATAAGAAACTGCAACTTAATCATATACTTGTCACACCGCACATAATTAAAAATTTAATTTATGTTCGCAAATTTATGAGCGATAATGACGTTTCTGTTAAGTTTGACGCTTACGGTTTTTCTGTGAAGAATTACCAGACGGGCAAACTACTTCTCCGTTGTGATAGCACGGGAGCTCTACCCGGTTACGTAACAATCATCTACGCACCCTCCTTTTGATTTGCTTTCATTCAGTCATACTACGTGGCATAGATGCCTCAGGCATCCCGGTGAAGATGTGATTCATCGTTTGGAGTCTAGCAATTTCATTTCTTGTAATAAGTTAAAGTTGTCCGCTTTATGTCATGCTCGTCAATTAGGTAAAAAATTAAAGCTTCCTTTTTATACTTCAGAGTCGAATGTTGCGTCTGTCTTTGACATTCTTCACTCGGATTTATAGACTTCCCCTATTTCGAGTGAAAGTGGTATTAAATATTATGCTATCTTTTTGGATCATTTTTCGCACTTTGTTTGGGTTTATCCGTTGCATAAAAAATCTGACTTGTATGATTATTTTGTTATTTTTCGTGCTTATGTAAACAAACAATTCGATGTAGACATAAAGGCTTTACAATGTGATCATGGGGGTGAATATGACAATGCCCGCTTTCATGAGCTTTTTCGCAAAATCGGCATCCAATTTCATTTTTCTTGCTCGCACACATCACAGCAAAATGGAAAATCTGAGCGTATGTTGCGTACCATTAATAACCTAAGACGCACATTGCTTCTTCAAGCTCATATTCCTCCTTCTTATTGGGTGGAAGCTGTTAAATATGGTTGCTTATATATTTAACATTTTTCCATCAAACACCATTAAAAAATGAAGTTCCATTCACTAAACTATATAACAAACAACCCTTGTACGATAATTTACGTGTATTTGGGTGTCTTAGCTATCCCTACATACATGTTGACCACAAACTGCAACCACGCTCCACTCCTTGTATGTTTCTTCGATACCCCGCCAACCATCGCGGGTACCGATGTCTTGTTTTATATACGAACGAAATCAAGCTCTCAAGACATCTTAGATTTGACAAGGACATTTTTCCCTTTGAAGCTTTACAAAATTTTACGGCTCCCACATATGAATTTTTATCTAATATACCACTCCCTATACATGTTACTCATGAAACGCATACGCTTGGCCCAACACCTGCTCCCCATCACCAGCCCAACAGCCCAACCAATGCTACCCATCACCAGCCCAACACCACTACTACTGGCCCAATATCCCATGTTATACCCGAGCCCACTGCTACCACCCTCTGACAGCCCAATACCCATACTCCCGACCCATTTACTACTTCACAACCCCATACCCCTATACCTTCCATGCAAATACACGAGCCCAATGCCTCTTCTGAAGCCCAATCGGAACAACACATATGCCCATTGCTCACAATATAATACCTCTAAACATCAACAACACTCATCCCATGGTCACATGTGCTAAAGCTGGTATTTCTACACCTCTCGAGCGTATGAATTGTTATGTCACCACTATCTCTCACTTCTTCGGTTTCATGTTCATGCTCTTCATGATCATCAGTGGAAAAAAGTTAAATTAGATGAATATAATGCATTAATTACTAACAGTGCGTGGGTACTTGTGCCCGTCCAGCTAATGTGAATATTGTTCGGTCTATGTGGCTTTTCAGTCATAAGTTTCATGCAGATGGTTCCTTAAGCATGTATAAGGCGCGACTTGTTGCATATGGTCACAGTCAGCAACAGGGGATTGATTTTAATGAGACTTTTAGTCATGTGGCTAAACCTGCTACTATTTGTACTGTATTGAGCCTAGCAGTTTCTCGTGATTGGCCTATTCATCAGTTTGACGTGAAGAATGCTTTTATTCATGGTTACTTATCGAAGATAGTTTATATGCATCAGCCGCCTGGGTTTGTAGATCCCGCGCGCCCAAATTATGTTTGTCATTTGCAACGATTATTGTATGGGCTTAAGCAAGCCCCTAGAGTTTGGTTTCCGTGGTTTGCAGGATTTGTTACTCGCATTGGTTTTATGCCTAGCATAACTGATGCGTCGCTTTTTGTCTTTAATCGTGGTGCTGTTATGGCTTATTTTGCTATTATATGTGGACGATATTATCTTAAATGCTTCTTCCACTGCCTTCCTACAACGCATTGTTACTGTCTACATTGAGAATTTGAAATGACATATCTTGGCCCTCTTAATTATTTTCTTGGTGCTTCTGATACCCGCACAACATCTGGTATTTTATTTATCGCAACCCAAGTTTCTTTGAAGAGACTATTGAGAGAGCTCATATGCAGAAATCTAATCCGTGTCGCACTCTTGTTGATACAGAGTCCAAGCTTGGACATGATGGTACGCCATTTGATGATCCTACCTTATATCGAAGCTTAGTTGGTGCCCTTTAGTATCTTAGCTTTACGCGCCTGGATATTTCATACGCAGTTCATAAGGTTTGTATGTATATGCATGACCCTTGTGACACACATTTTCATGATTGAAGCGTATATTACGCTATATTCGTGTTACTCTTTATCATGGTCTTCAGTTACATGTTTCTTCTACTGCTTGGCTTACTGCATACACGGATGCAGATTGGGCGGGTTGCCCTGTCACTCGCACGTCGACTTCAGGTTATCATGTTTTTCTTGGTTACAATCTGTTATCTAGGTTTTCTAAACATCAGGTGACGTTGTATCGGTCGAGTGCTGAGGCCAAATATCGTGGTGTTGCTAATGTGGTGGTTGAGACAACTTGGATTCAAAATATGTTGCGTGAGTAAAATACCCCCTTGTCTACTGCTACTATTGTTTATTGTGATAATGTTAGTGCCGTATATTTATCTACCAATCCCGTTCAAACACATTGAGATTGACATTCATTTCATTCGTGATTATGTTACATCGGGACAAGTTCGTATGCTTCATGTTCTGTCTCATTTTCAGTATGCGGATATATTTACTAAGGGACTTCCTGCTGCATTGTTTATTGATTTTAGATCTAGTTTGAACATTTGAAGGTCTCCCTATCAAACTTTGGGTGAGTATTAGCTGTGCATTACTTCTAGCCCATTGGGTTTATGTCGTTAGTATTGTGTTAGGCCCATTAAGGGTTATTTGTGTTACATGAAAATTGTATTATATAATCATTCGATTGTTATTGTAAGCGATTAAGGGGATTAACCAAAATCTAATAAACTCAAACCGTGTGAAACACTTATTTTTACACAAATCTTGGAGTGAACACTTAGAGTTGTTTGCACATATCAGAAATTGAACTTGAGACATCTTAGTAGTTACTCTTGTTACTTAACACTAGGCCACCTTAAAGTGGTTATCACGCAACTTTGTTTTAAAAAACATTGTGAGAACTTGCCGAGAGGTCACTCAATCTGATAAAAAGTCTTAAATGAGTATTGTTAGTACAATTTGTGCGATGGGTTACATAAAGTCTGGACGTAGCTTCGAACTGGGCCGGCAAGCCTTTGGTGGATTGATCTTGTACTAAATCAAGTGATTTGGATGAGATCCCTGCACAAGAAAGGTAAACCGTTAGTCTTACCGTGGGGACGGACCCCACGATTAGACTCCGGCGTGAGAGTAAGTATGCATTCTTGAGAGAGAAAGTAATAGTATGTGTGTAATTATGAGAGAGAAAGTTGTTCTACCTTGTATGGGGATTAGAGCCCTTTTTATAGGCGAGGTTTGCCGCTGGGGCTCCCTGGATTATCGCATATAGTGGTTAGTTGCCGGAGTCGGACCCTTGGCGGACAAGGGTTCCATGTTATTCACGGGTATGGGCCAGAGAGCTGACGGCGTTGGAAGTTCACCGTTAGGCATCTCGTGCACATCCCAAGGCGTAGCCAACTTAGTCATTGGGCTTCTTGTTGGCCCGGGGTCTTTGGTTATCGGTCCCTGAGTCCGGATTTGCGGTCATTGGTCCTGAGCCTGGAGTGGACGTAGAGTATGTTTTGGGCTTAGTGGGCCTGTTATACATAGTATACGTCATCAAGTCCCCCCAGTCTAGTATGTTCATTGCGTGCGGATATTGTCGTGTGCAGTGAATGTCACTAGACTTGAGTTGACTAAGCGTTTCGTCATGCGTTTTTCTTTAAGTACTTTCTTCCTTTAGGGGCCGCTGTACCATCCAGTCCCCCCAGTCTAGTATGTGCACTGCGTGAGGATTTTGTCGCATGCGGTGTATGTACTTGACTTTATCTTGTGGCGTTTTTTCTTCCGTATTCATGAAGCGTTCCTTTGACGCTTTCTTTCCTTGGGGAGTGTTATTTATAACGTGGGCGTTTTTCACTTTTTCATGTTTTGGTTAATTTGACTTCGTGGGCCCTTGGTCTTGCACCATCCTTATCCATGTGGCTTTGATTCTGACCGTTGGATTAGATTTTATTTTGGACGTGTGTCCTCTCCTATTGTTTTCTAGGTTAATCGTCGTTTCGTTTGTATAAATACCCCACATTTTGACCTTCGCCATTTTTTATTGTTCTTCTGTTGCGAACGCTATTCTTCAATCTGGTGTTGCCCTTGGTTGTGTCCGTTTTCCATCTTCCGTTGTCAGGTTAGGCTCTTGATTCCTTTTTTTTTTTTTTTTTTTTTTTTTTTTTTTTTTGCTATGGGTACTTTTTCTTCTACTAAGTCTAAATTATCCCAGAAGGCACTTGACCGTTTCTGTATTAATTATTCGATTCCGAGCTGTGTTCATCCAAAATTGCCTGATCCTGACAAAAGTATTTGTGAAGCACCGAATGGGAAGATTGGTGTTTAGACCCGTTTCTTTGAGTTTGCCAATTTCAGTCTTCCCTTGTCTTATTTCCTTGTTTCAATTCTTGACTACTATCGTATTTATATCTCGACTTTCCGTTATTGGTGCTGCTAAGGTTTCTCAATTTGAAATTCTTTGTTTTGCCCTTGGTATTGAACCCTCAATTGGTTTGTTTAGGTGTTTTTATGCCTTGTCTCGGAGTCATGGCTGGCTTTCTTTTAGTAAATGTGCTGATAGCTTTGGTGTTTGCTATACCAAGCCCCTTGATTGTCTTAAAAGTTGGAATGATCACTTTTTCTGGATTGACACATTTGCTTGTTCTTCTATTTATCCTTTTTTCGTTAGCGGACGTCTTCCTAAGGATGCCGTTCCTAGGAATACCGAATTTGATCTTTGGACACGTTGCTTCTCTTGTTACCAATGCTTCTTCTTTTGTTAAGTTTCCGGAACCTTTCCTTTGTTTGGTTGGGTTGAGCCGTAATTACACTTTGGGCAATGACTTTTATCCCGTGTTTTATGATCAAGATAATCGGGGTGGGTATACCATATCTATGTTTTTTCTCTTTTATTATTTTTCCTTCATTTTCTGCTGACCTATGCTTCTTTTTCGTCTGTTTGATACAACTATGGATTTGTTGTCGTTGGTTAAGAATAAGAACCCTTTGGAATTGCTTGTTGATACTCGGCCCCGGAAGGATGATGAAGTTCCTTTGTTAAAATTGACCGAAGGTCGTACTGTCCCTTTTATTCCTCCTTCCTCCAGTGGAGTTGAGCGTGTAGCTGCTTGTTCGGGAATTGTGGTTTCTCAACCATCGGATGGTGTTGTTTCGCGACCTGACCATTTAGGTTCTGATATTGGTTTTGATAGTGCGGTGGCTTCTAGTTCTGGTAGGAAGAGGAGGAAAGTTGGTATTAACCTCGTTCATCCCCCTAAGAAGGCAAGGAGCGACCTTAACGATTCTAGTAGGGCCTCTACTGGTGGTAAGTCTTCAGAGTCTATTAAGAAGCTGCTAGCTCAAAGTTCGCACTCTCTTAAATATTGTTTAAATGCTTTGCCCACTCATTCTTCTTCTTCCTCTCCTTTATTATCAATTACTCCCCTTTATGAAGCGGAATGCCCACTCGAGTCGGTTTTGGTTTGCTCCATCCTGATGGTTCTCCTTCCAGGTTTGTTTGTTTATACTTTCATTTTTCTTTATTCTTTTGTCGCTTCTTCCTGTTATTTACTTGTTCTTTACTTGCTTACTTGTAGTTCTCCTACGCCTGTTATGACGGATGCCATCATTACCGCTGCTTATTCTATTGGGAAGGGAAAAAGTCCTGTTAATGTTCCTACCTCTCTCCCAGGTGGCCTTCCGCCAGTTGGTAGTGTTTACCCTATTCTTGATGACCTTTCAGGTCTTGATGTCCCGGTTGAGGATATTCGGACTGTTGATGATCTGGACTCTAGTTCTTTATCTAGTGTTCATATTCCGAGGTGGAATGTTGCCAAGAGTTCCCTTCTTGATGATGTTGATGATTGTCGTTCTATGGTGGACGAGTTTGCTCCTCTTGCCTTCTTTTCCTCTATTCGTGATATGGGGTATGAGCATCTTGTAGGTGAGTTCAATGTTGCCATGGCGCGACAATTGAGCTTTAGTTCTGAAGTCCGTCAGCGCTTAGAGTATAATGTTATGGAGCGGAAACGCTGTTTGTCTCTGTTGGCGAGTAAGGATAAGGAAATTTCAACTCTGAAGTCTAAAGTTGCTGATGCTATTTCTTCCCAGGCATCTTCTGATACTGCGTCCATAGCAGCTTCTGCTGCTGAGCTTTCGTCCCTAAAGGAACAAAATTCTTTGCTTGAGGGAGAGTGGAATTCTCTTCGAGCCGAGGTAGCATCCCTTCACTCATCCCTTGATGCCAAGGATTCTGAGTCATCCGCTTTGCGAGCTGAGATCATTGTTCTTAAGTCTCAGAATTCTAGTCTTTCCAGGCAGGTATGCATCCGTGTTTCCTCTTTTCTTTTTTTTTTTTAAACTTTGTATTGTTTGTAGATACGGGCTTTGGAAGAGTCATGTTTTGAGCTCCGCAGTTTGGCTCCCTCCTTTCTTTGCTTTAGATGAGGAATTTTGTAAGATTCAGGATGCTAAGGTGGCCGGGCTTATGCGGAAGGTTGATTCGGTCATTGCTAACTTGTATGCCCTGGCTAGTCATCTTGATGGGGAGTTTTATCCTCGATTCCTTACACTATTATCTAGCCGTCGTTGGTTATTGACGAATGGTATGAGTCTCGCCGTGTTTAAGTGCTTAAACTCTCCAGAGTATAATGCGGCAATGGCAAAGGTTATTGAGCTTGCTGTTGATGAGGGTATGCAGGAAGGCTTAGCTGCTGGTATTATTCATGGTAAGGAGAAAAGAGAGCTTGAGGAGCTTGCTGCATATAATCCTTCCGCAGAAGATCACTATGTTTCCGCTGTGAGAGCCCTTGAAAATGTGGAGTTTTCGTTGCTTGCCGTTCTCAAGTCCAAAGAAGAATCGGTATTGTTGAAGTTATGGATATTCTGCGTGTTGATGAGCCTTCCGCTAATGCTCCCATGATTGCGGGGTTACAGCCAGATATTGAGCAACTTATTATCCCTGTTTACGATAAGGGTAGTAACGTCATTGTTGGCAGCAGCGCTTTGTCTTGCTCTTTGGAAGTTGTTCAAAAGAGGGTTGATCAGGTTAGAAAACGCCTTGATGGTTATCGGTTGTCTCTTACCGATGTTTACAATTCTTCTATTGACCCTTTGTCCGCTCGTAATGTAACGGGTGTGGGAACATTTTCGGCTGGTGAGCCAGCCTCTGTTTGCACTGCTCCTTCACCGGTTGTACCCCTTCCCGCTAGTACTTCTGGTGTTTCCGCGATACCTCTTTCTGTCGAAGATTATGATGTGGGTGTGTCTAACACCCTTGCTGAAGTTGCCACTGACCCATCTTCTGGAGTAAGCAAGGTCTCCATTGTGTCGTCTGGGCCTTAAGCAAATACTATCGCCTTAGTGCGGATGTTTGGTGTTTTTTTTTGTAATCATCTAAACGATGCTTGTGTTTGCTTTATGATACTTGCGATGATTGTTTCCAGCCTTTTTCCTTTTGTTTTGTATCTTATGCTGCAACTTTTCTTTATGTTCAAGTTCTTGATGCCTTCGTTGCATGTTATCTTCCTTTTTTCGTTTGTTATTTCAACGTTTATACGGATATGCACGTTTTGTAGTAGTAGTTTGCGCACATTTTTTGTATGTGCGGTGCTATTTTTAACGTTATACGTATATGCACGTTTATAATAGTCTTTTGGGCACTCTTTTTGTTTGTGCGGTGCTATTTTTAACGTTATACGGATATGCACGTTTGTAATAGTCTTTTGCGCACTCTTTTTGTTTGTGCGGTGCTATTTTTAACGTTATACGGATATGCACGTTTGTAATAGTCTTTGGATAATTTTGGGCTATCCTCCCAGTACTGGGTTTGCAATACCTCTTACGTACTTTGGTGATTCAGTTGTTCATCAGTTGTGTTATTCGTGATAACTTTATGCTATTCGGAAATAGCATATTCTTGCGCCGTACCCAATTCGTGTGCTTGCGCGTCTTATGCACTTTATAAAAATAAAAAACTTTTTTAAGGAATAAAATAATGAAGGTAGCTAGTCTTCATCATTCTTTTATTAATTGACCATATTTTTTAAATTCATTACAGAAATAGGTAAATCCAAATACATTTTATACTTCCATGCTATCGGCTGTACTCTTTTATTTCTGTAGCTATGTAGGCCGTGATTCTCTTCGGAGTTATGCTAATGGCCAATGTTTTCTTTAGGAGAGTTATGGGAGCTTGTTTTGATTGTCATCCGCATGCTATTCTTCTGGCCTTGTTGATGTGGGTAACGTCTTTGCAAGTACGCGTACTTTCTTCATGAGCTAGAATCCTTTCCTTGTATGCTACCTTCTCCTCTGAGACCTCGTGTCACTCTCTTCTGATGATGATCCCGGGGGAATTACCAGGCTATTACCTTTCGTTCTTCGAAAAGTTCCGTGTTTTTGAAAGTGTAGCCTGTGAAAGTAGCTTTTATATATATCCCGGCCCTTGCAAGTTGGCCATCTTTATCTTGCGCTCGGTTTGTCCGACCAGATTCGCTTTGGTCGGTAGACGTGTGCTTGCCTGAGAGCCGGGGTGCAACAACAATAGGATGTGTGCGTAGTCTGCATCCTTTGTTGCTTGTCGTTGTAAGGGAAGCTTCCTAATGGCTAGGGGCTTCTTGATATAGTTCCTTGCCCCTAGCGATCCTTCTTATCCTTTCCTGAGGACCCATCCCTTTTCACACTCCACCCTTCCCGCCCCTACCATTTCAGTTTCCGCATGCCTCCTTGACCCGGCTGTCTCCGCAGTTGACCCGTGAGCACCTGCTCGATCTTATTTCCCAACGGCTGCTGGGAGTCTAATCGACAGTAGTGCTCCGGTCATGAGTGTCGCGACTCTAATTGGCAAGGAACTTGGAAACGCCGTAGGAGGAGGTTTGAATGACGGGGCGTCATGGTGGTTTGTGGTGGTGGGTGGTTAGCCGTTATTTTAGAACGGCTGAGTGTTATTAGCAGTCATTTAAGAACATGTTTTTGTACTCTCCGTACTCTCCTTCATTTTTCCCTTATGATAGTGATGAAGGATTAGGTTGTTTGTTTTTTCGCTGTCGCTAACTGGCCGATATATTGCCATGGGGACTAACTTCTTCAGACTTTTCTATTTAGGGATGTTTGACCTTGGAGGGCTGCGATTATTGCATTTGCTTTTCTGGCGCCTTCTTTTTTTCTTACATCGCGTATTTATAGCGAAGATTTTACTGTTTTCCACGCGCTGGTGTTTGTCTTTTTCTACCAGTTGGTGGGTTATTATATGCCTAGGCTCGTAGCCTGGGTATATTTTTCTGTTTGATTTGATGTGATATTCCTTGGGAAGGAACGCGTATCTGTACTTGCTGATTTCGTCCTTTACTAGTTGTCTGGATAAGGTTTATCCTTTTATTTCCGCACTTTCCTGTTTTGTTATCATGTCCGCCACGACTTTCTGCCCGCTTCTCTGGTGTGTTATCCCTTCCAGAGTTAATTTTGCCAGGTTGCTGGTTCCTGTGTTTTTCTATTCTATGGGAATTGTTTCCGCGCTGTATTTTCCTTCGTCTTCCTAATATCCTTCCGTGCTTTTTATTACTCCTTACAACGGTTATTTATTTATTTTTTTTACTGTGCCGTTTATACCTGCTATTCGTCAGCTTCTACCATCGGCTATTTCCCTTTTGCTTCTCTTTGTTTCTTCAAATGCAAACATTCTTCCGTGGTATGTCTTGCTTTCCCATGGAATTCGCAGAACTTTCCTTCGGCTTTCTCTTTGACCGTCATATTTGGAGGCGGACTCGGGGACCTAGCTCCTCTTGTCGCTGGGATTCCCTCGTACGGCCTTATCAGTATGCGGAAACCTTGTTGTCTTTCCTTGGCTCTTGATTTATTTTCATGCTCTTTCCGGGAATACCGTCGATGCTTGATTGTTGCTTGTTCTTTTGGTCTTTGTATCCACGGCTTTTTCCTATGACGTCTTCCCACCGTTGCTTCCCCTCTAAGAAAGGAAGTAGTCACGTTCATTACCTCCGCCATTGACTTTGGGACTGTGTCATGTAGCCACTTAATCAGTTCTGGGTCAGTAATCGCGTGCATGAATCCAGAGATTTTCATGATTTCCGGGGCTCCTTTTACGTTCCTTGTTTCTTCTTTGAATCGTTGTAAGAAATCTTCTGTTAGTTCCCCGTCCTTTTGCTTGATGTGGTGAATCTCCGCAGGGTCCTTGATGCATTTCTTTTGTGTCACACCCCCAAATTACCTGTTTTGCAGCGAAATGGAATTCCTGGGGATTGACTGTCATAGCATCACAATCACAGTTATATTGAACGACCTAATGTGTCATTTGGAAAGAACATCGTTTGATTTAATAAAACAATCAGAGTTTACAAAGTATAGGTCCCAAATGTAAATCAACTTGTGCGGAAATAAGTTTGTTACAATTCAAACGATGTTTTAATGTGCGAAAAACCCAAGTGAGACGAGTCGTCATCGCGACTCCATGATGTTTCCAAATGCATGCCATGAAGTGAATGTCTTAGTTACCTGAAAATACATTGCTAAAAGTGTCAACACAATGGTTGAGTGAGTTCATAGAGTTTATGTAAATGTTAATACGACTACCACAAGTATAAATTATGTATGACAATAATGTCACAAAATGATGTTACAATTGCTTAAGCACATTACAAAGCTCGACTGTTCATGATGTTCGCCCCAACAGAGTGTCTTGCCAAAACAACTCAAATAATGTTTATGAAATGAAATGCATCCAGATGACTAGTTGGGATTCACCAACCCGGATGGAGGCGTCACCCTCGATAGATCTATCCACTCACCCACGCTTCTAGGAAATTAACGGTTCATGCTTATGAAATGGGGACATTTAACTGGCAATGCGGTAACTTAAGCAATACAATGAATTTGACATACTTGGTAGCGTAACAAAAATGGTGTGCAATGTATTCTCCCCCGTAGGTTTGAAATAAAGTAAAAACTTGAATAAAATCGGGGCTATGAAACTCACCTGTTGCAATGATTATGATGATATAATGGCAATACTGAAATGAGGCGCAACCTCTGACCGTGACCTATTGTGAATGTTATGATACGCAATGAGTTATGATGTAATGTTATGCATGCAATTCGGATGATATTTATACCACTTGTGAATTTTGAAATTAATACTCTTCGTCGAAAAATACTCTTTTAACGTCTTGACCATTCTTAAATTACTTTGCAAGTATTTACGTCAAAATGTCATCCTACAATGGTTTCTTAATGATTTATTGCAAAATTTTAACTTTTCGTCGTAAAATAATGTCGTTGGAAATTTCATGAAAGTGACAAAAATGGCCTCGAAAAGCTAGTCGTAAAATGGTGTACGTCGAACGTTAGGAAACGAACTCAACGGTTTTGGAAAGCTTGTATCAAAATCTCAAAGTTTTGGCATTTAAGTTTTTATCCTAGAGGTCTCGTTCATAAAGAAAAACATAGGTTAAGTAGGGTGATTTTGTCCAAAATGTAGTTTAAAAGTGAATTTCGGCAAAGTTTAAGAAACCGTAAATAATTCATTACAACTCCGCTATACAAACGGTTGGTCGTTTTGGAAAATATGCTTGATGATCTCAATTTTATTAGAAGACATCTCTTTACAAAAAGTTCTACGTCAATGTTAAAAATAGCCTTCAATATGGTCACTTGTTTATCCGTAACACTTGTCTAATAAAAATAATATAGTTTTCTTAAATAATAAAGTTACGGCAATTTTGTGAAAACGTGTATATTTTAGTCGTTACAAATCCGTTTTCTACATATTATACGTCCTTAGCTTCGTATCAAAGTATACTAATATATTTTTGATAAGTCGAAATAATTTATAACGCTTAAGACTCGTTTTTGACTCGTACAAAACAAAAACAAATTTTGCTTGAAATTTTCAGGATTAATATATTTCGTCGTCAAACTTGAAAAATTCATAACTTCTTCGTTATAGCTCCGTTTTAATCCGTTCAAGCTGCCACGGTTTCGTTTTAAAGTATATTTTCTAAATATCTAGGCCAAAAATTTATGTCTACTGTCGTATTTTCCAGAATTACAAAATAAGATCAGACCCTTTTTGTGACTTGTCAAAAAGTGTTTTTCTCGTACTAAACCTATTCCAATCCCTTCAAAACAACTCCAAAGCTATTCTAATCCTACCATACACCTTCTTAGGGTGTCATGGGTTCCTAGACATCACCAAAACTAATATATAACAAGGGGTAAATTATAGGATGACTTATATTTGTATAACTCTAAAAACAATGTAAAAATGGTATAAATATCCATAAGTCTTGCATGCTTTGCTCAAAAATGATGAAATAGATATGAAATGATAATGAAAGATGTAAAATGAAAATGATATGTGATCGGTGCTAAACAGTCAAGTCTAAAAGACTAAAAACTGCTCAAACACTAATGCAATTAAGATCAGAGGAGTATAGAGTCTCCCCGGGTCGTTATGTCCCAGCGAGCTATGCAATGGATCAATCAACGTCTAGTGATCGAGAAATTTGAATGATAAAGGGAATTGTGAATATTATGACTACAGAAATATCAAACAAATTAAAAACGCCTTAAATGCAAATTAAAGAAAATTAAAAAGATAAAACCTATTAAATAAACGCTATCACTATAATTAAAGTGATGAACGTTTAAAACCTAAAACGTACGTTAAAATTAAAATCTACGCGACGTACAAAATAAAAAGTGAAACTAAATCAGTATTAGCCCTAAAAATATGAAAATGATGTTTTTACAAACCTAAAGATATAAGAAAATTTTTAGAAAAAGAAAAATATTTTTAAAACTAATTATCTAATTAAAAACTATTTTTTAACTATTAATTAATTACCTAAATTACAAGAAAATAGGAAATTAAGCTAGAAAAATAAGATTAAGACTTAGAAAAATCTAAAATATTATAAAACTAATTTTAAAACTGAAAATATATTTTTTGACTTTTTATATATTTATTATTAATTAATTACTATTTAAAACTAATTAAAATGCTAAAAATACTTTTTAAGCTAAGAAAGTTATGGAAAAATACTTTTTAGGCTATTTATATTTATCTAAACTTAATAAAATTGAAAAATTATTTTTTTGAGACTTTTCTTAATTATTTGTATTAAATGCTATTTAAAAGTGCTTAAAAACTAATTTAAATTAAGAAAAATAGCAAATGAACTTGGAAAAATCTGAAAATTGCAGGAAAAGTCTAAAATGATATAAGGAAGCTAGGAAAAATAGAAAAACATGGGCTTGTATGCAAGATACTGAAACTGATGTGTCAAGTGCTTGAAAATAAGCACTTGAATAAGCTAGATGAGGACCAATCAAGCACCAACTGAAAACAGGGACTATAATAAGCTAAAAGAACTAGATTGCAACAAATCTCAACAAGCCTAAACCACAGAAACAACAAGCTCAACAGATTTGATGTTGTGAGCTTTTTGATAAAACAGGATTGGGGGGGGCAACTTGCACCCTCCAAATAAGCAACCAAATAAGCTAGTTAGCAAAAACTAATTATGGAGATCTAAAGTAGACCTAGGTAAGACCTTGCAATCCAAAAATTAGACCTAGAGGTGCTCTGATGAGCCTTGTGGAAAACTTGCAAGAATGCAAAACCCCTGCAGTGGGTTTGATGCCACTGCACAAGGGCAACCGACCTCATTTAGAACAGCTGATTTGGGGCTTAAATAAATTCAACAAAATTTGACAAAATTGATATTCATAAAATAGACCAAGAGAAGTTCTAAATACAATAAGTTACACTGAAATTGGCCAAGATATAAGCTCATGAAAATTCCTACTAGAATGCCTCAAAACAGATTTTTCATTTTGACTTTTTGAGCAAACATGAAAAGTTGACTTAAATAAAATTTAAACTAATCCTAAGCACTAATTATGTTATGTTAAGGTGATAAAAGACTGATTTGATCAAAAGTAACAACTTGTAAACACAACAACAAGATCTGCTATCCGAAATTCCAACAAGAAACATCTAAGACATGTTTAAGCGAAAATTTGACTTTTTGCTAATAAAGACTTGATTTTATGACTGAACTTGGTTATTTAGACCTATTTAGACATATTTCCAACAAAGCCTATGATCAGAGAACCTTTGAATACACAAAACCAAACACCCCTATTGTTAACTGTTTAGAACTTAAAATGAGAATTCCACTGAACTAGCCAATTCAAATGATCAAACTGAGTTAATATGATCTAGTTACACCTATATAAACAAGTCTACATTAGTAATGACCACAATTACTCAAACAAGCATAGAATGCAACATTTGATTGAAAATGTAAAATTTAGACAAAACTCACAAGAGGTCCAGTTGGTATTTGCAGGCTAGAAACAAAACCCAAGACTACACTATATTAAGCTATTCCAACCCACATCCAACTCTGCAACACCCAAATTCCATTTCCAAAGCAGCTTAACCAAATTTTCAACAAAGGTTGACTTTTATTGACCAACATCCAAATTTGCTTAAACTGATTCCAAAGACATACCAAAGGCTCTAATGAGCTTAAATGAGCTTATTTGGCTACAACATGAGCTTATGAGAAGATTGAACATAAAGATTTGAAACTGCAAATTAGACAGTAAACCATAAACTGGAATTTTATAAGAAAACTTAGATTAATACTCAAAAGCTTAATACAATGGTTCTTTAACTTAAATGTGATACAAGAAAACTGAAATTATAACTTTTGGATTAAACTACAACATTTATTTAAGAAAACGACATTTAAGAAAAAAAACTAAAAACTAGCTACTCTCTCAAACTGCTTCTATCTTCTCCTTTTATAGCTTCAAAAGACTCTCTCCCATCTTCTGAGTGGATCCCACTTGGTTTTGAGCCATTGGATCTTCAAAATTGCCATATGTCGTTTTTGGCGCCAAAATGGACTTTTGCAGTTTTTGGTTGAGTGAAATGGGGAGGGGTGCAATAAATGGTTTTTGTAGTTGTGTTGAGGTGGGGGGACAAGTATGTGGAAAAAGTGAGGAGGGGGGATGGATTGCTTGGGTGAGCAGTGTATGCAGAAGCAGTTGGAGGTGGAGACTATTGGCGCCAAGTGGGTGGGTTTGACCATTTGGGTTGACTGGACCAAGGTTTAGTAATAAGGGAAGGGTCCAAAATTCTAAGTGACAGGGGGCCAGAATTGGAAAGGGTCCAAAATGGGTTTGTTGGCTTAATAATTGACAAGGACTAATTATGCAATTTTCTGAAAATCAAGGACCAATCCTGTCAACATCTCAAAGCTGCTCCAAGGACTGAAACTGACAAGTGTTAATATTATAAGGACCAAAGTTGTCATTTTCCAATTTCCCAGGGGCCAATTTTGCCAATTTTCAAACTTGGAGGACCTAACTTGCAATTTTCTCAAACTTTTAACATTTTTCACCAAAGGACTAAATTTGACAAGTTATGATTTTAAAAGGACCTTTGATGACTTTTCTTTTGAAATTTTGACTCAGGGACTATTTTTGACAATTTTAGAAACTTGGGGACTAAACCGCAATTTTTGCAAAATTGATATGTTTTTCATCTGATTTTGATATTTTTGCATTTAAAACACATAAAACACGGATTTGTGATATTTTGATCATTTTGATGTGTTTCTGAGTGTTTTCAGATGATTTTGCAGTTTAGATGGTACAAAAATGATGAGTATTTGGACACTCATCAATCCCCCACACTGAGATATTGCTAGTCCCTAGCAATGATTTGAGAAAACATAATGGATTTTATTCTCTTTACCAAAAGCCATTACTTCTGGAGTAGCCAAATGTTTCAGTTCAAGTAAGAACCATGGTACACCGATAACCATGTGATTTTGAGCAAACCACCAGCTTTCAACGGATTTGATTTTGTCTTTACCAGAAGCCGCACTTTCGGACTAGCCAACTCTTAGATAAATTATTATCTTTGGTGAGCTGATTACCAATTATGGTTTTTCCATTGCCTTTACCACAAGCCATAACCTTGCGGGCTAGCCAACTCTTCACTTTTTAGGATATGGTGAGTGAATACCATACAATTTTGGGCAAATTGCAAGCCATATAAACGGATTTGAGAAATCTTTACCAAGAGCCGTTTGCTCTAGGATTAGCCAATCCTTTTGTCTTACAGACATGGCGGACCGATAACCAAATGAGAAAGTGTAAAACACTTACTCCAAAAAAAATTTTTGGCCAAAAACGGGGAATTGGTATAATTATATGATAAAATTCGTGAGAATTCCCCCACACTTAGAAATGAATATTGCCCTCAATATTCAAAGTACCGGCGGTTATGCCGAAACAAAGAACGTAAAAGGGAAATACTACGCCATTATTTAGAAAGATTTTTTTAAACATGTGGGCAACCCCCCCCCCCCCACACTAGGGGGGTAGAAAATAGAAAGAAGTCAGAAATATGGGTGAAAACCCATATGGTGTGTGCTACTGTTTTTGTTTTCCGAGTCGCTAGCTTGACTCGATCCCCGCATTCATTTGTTCATGGGGAAAGTAACGTGGAAAACCAATCTCAATCGGACTTTCGTTCACAGTGTTAATAAACATATGAACATCAGAAAGTTCCACACCGACGAGACACGACCGCGGTATTGTTAATAGTAGAAACTATAAAGGATGATACCGGGGTCAAAGATGGTGTCCTCATTCGAAAGAGAAAAAGGGAAAGAGCAACCACACCATCGGTGAAGAATGGAATAAAGACGTACATGAGAATGCATGTCCATTCCTCGCCAGAGAGAAGCAAATCACCAGTTGTGACATCTTTAAGCTTAAACTTGAAGCTTAGATGGTGATTGTCAAGAAGATGTCCGGGAGGGAGGGTGGGAAATGGTTCTTCAATCAAGCACTTTCCGTAAAAGGATGTCTCCTCCGGATCAAGTAAGTGTTATCAATTCCCGTTGGAATTGACTCATCACTAAGAAATGCATCGACTTCATTCCAAAGTTGTCATCTTCCTCATCGAGAGTGAGAGAAGGGATGGAAGAGTAGGGAATAAGACTAGAAGATGATGGATCATTTTTGAGCAATTCATCAATGGGAAGAATGTCTCCCATTGGATCACAAACATCATCATCCAACTCGGATGAAACGAAGAGATTTTGGTTTCATCCACAGACTTAACAATATCGATGCGACAAACTGATGCCGGAGGTGGGACAAGTGGTGTGCTCTTAGAGCTAGCAGTTTCCACCACTTCCGATGAAGTCTCCGATTCTAGATCATCGTCATCATCATCAAGAACACTCTTGACTTCCCCGGTACGCTTTCAAACCATTTGTTTGAACCGGGGTGATTTTAAAGCTTTGAGCTCAGACGTTTTGAAAACTCCTCTTAACCGTGAAGTTTGAGAGTGTTGCATTGAATCTTTCGGATCTTTGATCAATTGTTGCAACACTCGTTTGTACAGAGGTTTGGAGTTCAGGTTGATATTCAATGTGAGCTCTTCGTTGTCAACCCGTATGGTCAACTCTTCAAAGAAACACATCAATCAGAACACGACTCGTTCTTAAGAAAGCTCTCCCTAAGATAAGGGGAACTCTAGGATCTGCATCGAAGTCTACTACAACAAAGTCAGATGAAAGTGAAACTTTCCCACTTTCATCACGACATCCTCGGCTATCCCGAGTGGACGAGTTACGGTACGGTCCGCTAGCTCGAGTGTCATACGAGTGGATGAAAGTTCAGGAAGAGACAGCTTTCCCATACCGAGTGGCATGAGGTTAATGCTAGCGCCAAGATCGGCCAAGGCAGAGCATTGAAACATCCCCAAGAAATCACACGGATTAAGAACCGCCGTGGTCTTCAAGCTTTTTGGGAAGCTTATTAAGAATGGCCGCTGAGCATTGCTCATTTAGAGGGGTTTTCGCCATCTCAGATAGCTTGTCTTTGTTGGTGAGTAAGCCTTTAAGTGTGGATGCAAATTTAGGCATTAGAACGAGAGCATCAACGAAGCTTATATCGAAGTGAAGCTCATTGAAGATTTGGAAAAATTTTTCCATTTGCTCTTTGTTTTTGTCTTTGAGCTTCTCATCATTCATTCTTGATGGGTAAGGAAGTTGACTAGACTTTTGAGCCGGGATGGAAGTGTTTTCTGGCTCAGGATTTTTCTTTGGAACTTCGGGTTCCGGACTTGAAGGTTGGACTACCGAAGGTGGGACGTGTCGTACTTCGGGCTTGAATAATGCACCTTGTCCGTTGTCTCCTTGGTAACTTGACTAAATGCCACAGAGGAGGGGGGCATTGGAGTCGAAGGTCCATTGTGCGTCATACCACTACGAGTGGTGACGGCTTTCAACTCGACATTGGGATTAGGAATAGTATTGCTTGGGAGTCCCCCAGAAGATGGTGAAGCTTTGTTCACATTCATGTTCATGAAACTGCTCATCATATTCTTCAACTCATTTGTCTCGCCGAGACAGGTGGTATCAATTTCCCTTTTTAGCTCACCTCTCATGTTATTGATCCGAGTTTGCATTGAACGCATGTTTGACTCAGTCATTTTCATGAAGTCATTTGGCATGAGAGCTTGAGGAGGTGGTTGATAACTTTGATGATTAGGAGCTTGAAAAGGTTGTTGATAACCTTGCTGATTTGGAGCTTGATAATGTTGGTTGACATTGTTCCTTCGATTGAAATTTTGAGAATTATTGAAGTTTTGTCCTTGATTCAGAACAAAGCGATTTTGATTGCCATGGTTTTGCACAGGAGGAAAACCAGGTGGTGTCATACCGCTAGGTGCACGGTAGTGAGGATCACTGTGGTCGGTATTGATTGTGGTTTACCGGCTACTGGGAGCTTGGTAAAAATAAGCATCGGTTGCTTGACAATCATAATACGCGTGAGGACCACTACAAATTTCACACACCTTGTTTATGGCTTTGATTGGTTCCGCTTTTGAATTTCGCTTTTGATTTCCTTTACCTCTTTTATCATACAATGGATCATATCCGTTAGAGCGCTAACGAGCGGCTAACTCGGAAGAATTACCGGATGAAGAAGCAGGAGTGTTCGGAACATTGACTTTGTTGCGAGAAAAAGGAACTTTTGATTTACTCTCGCAAATTTCAAGCACATCTTTAGGTTTGCGATTCAAGATATTGCCACCCGCGGATGCGTTCAAAGAATCTTGATCGTTACAGTTCAACCCATTATAAAAGATATTAACTTGTTGAAGCTCCGTGAATTCATGATGGGGGCATTTCCTGAGGAGATCTTTGAATCTCTCCCATGCCTCTCCAAAATTTTCATCGAAATTTTGACGAAATCCAGAAATTTCATTTTTTAGATTAGTCGTCTTTGATGGAGGGAAGAAGTAATTAACAAACTTTTGAACAAGATCCTCCCAAGTTTCGATGGATCGAGGGGGTTCTTTTTCCGCCAAACCGCCGCCCCTCAAGTGAGAATTGGAAAAGCATCAACTTGATTACTTTTTGTGGCACATCCTTGAAATTGATAGTTGAAGTCAACTTGTTAAACCAACGGATGTGTGCATACGGTCTTCTCGGTCGGACGCTGAATTGATTTGTAGACACAAGTTGGATCAAATGTGTCTTCAATTCGAAGTGATCGAGTTGATTACTGGTACAACGATGGCATCTCCATAACCCTCGGTGGGTGCCTGGAGCATTTCCGCCATGGTACGCTCGTCGCCATATCTGTTGCTCGAAATAGTACGAATCTCGGTTCGACTATTTGGGCAAAGACGCCTACAGAACGTCGTCTAGGACTTTCTGCTAGATCACGCAAAGGACTCAATGATCTAGAAGAACGAGTGCGCATGCACTAGAGATAACTCTAAGGGATCTCAGAGTTAAGAAGAGAAATGGGAATTATGAAATTCTTTCAGATGAGGATGAGAATTATGAAGACGGTTTATAAAAGTGGTGTGAGAAGAATCTTTATGGGTTTTCTGGTTTTGAAACGTCGATATCACAACAAAATCAATTAACACAAGATCGAGGCAAAACAACAGTGAACTTAACCAATAATCCAAGATGAATGGCTTCTTTGAAAAAGGTACACCAATCACAAGGACACAAAGGCAAGTTTTATATCTTTAGTTCGGGAACTTATTATGGTCGCACCCCCAGTTAGGTAGTGCACTGCCTTGGTTTGCGGTGGTAATCTTTTAAGTTGTTAATTATTAAAGAAAACGACGATTCTTTTTGTATTTTTATTTTTGATACATATATAGAAACAAAAGAGAAAATATTTTTGTGTTTTATACGTTTTTGGATGTTTTTGGGTTTTTGGATTTTTTAGAAGAAAATATGGATATATATATATACAGAAATGGATGATATAAACAAAGAGTGAGGATTCAAACAACTAATCTGCTAAAACGGAGATAAATCAGAAGCGGCGCCAAAATTTAATCGGTGCTAAACAGTCAAGTCTAAAAGACTAAAAACTGCTCAAACACTAATGCAATTAAGATCAGAGGAGTATAGAGTCTCCCCGGGTCGTTATGTCCCAGCGAGCTATGCAATGGATCAATCAACGTCTAGTGATCGAGAAATTTGAATGATAAAGGGAATTGTGAATATTATGACTACAGAAATATCAAACAAATTAAAAACGCCTTAAATGCAAATTAAAGAAAATTAAAAAGATAAAACCTATTAAATAAACGCTATCACTATAATTAAAGTGATGAACGTTTAAAACCTAAAACGTACGTTAAAATTAAAATCTACGCGACGTACAAAATAAAAAGTGAAACTAAATCAAGATTAGCCCAAAAATATGAAAATGATGTTTTTACAAACCTAAAGATATAAGAAAATTTTTAGAAAAAGAAAACTATTTTTAAAACTAATTATCTAATTAAAAACTATTTTTTAACTATTAATTAATTACCTAAATTACAAGAAAATAGGAAATTAAGCTAGAAAAATAAGATTAAGACTTAGAAAAATCTAAAATATTATAAAACTAATTTTAAAACTGAAAATATATTTTTTTGACTTTTTATATCTTTATTATTAATTAATTACTATTTAAAACTAATTAAAATGCTAAAAAATACTTTTTAAGCTAAGAAAGTTATGGAAAAATACTTTTTAGGCTATTTATATTTATCTAAACTTAATAAAAATGAAAAATTATTTTTTTGAGACTTTTCTTAATTATTTGTATTAAATGCTATTTAAAAGTGCTTAAAAACTAATTTAAATTAAGAAAAATAGCAAATGAACTTGGAAAAATCTGAAAATTGCAGGAAAAGTCTAAAATGATATTAGGAAGCTGGGAAAAATAGAAAAAACAGGGCTTGTATGCAAGATACTGAAACTGATGTGTCAAGTGCTTGAAAATAAGCACTTGAATAAGCTAGATGAGGACCAATCAAGCACCAACTGAAAACAGGGACTATAATAAGCTAAAAGAACTAGATTGCAACAAATCTCAACAAGCCTAAACCACAGAAACAACAAGCTCAACAGATTTGATGTTGTGAGCTTTTTGATAAAACAGGATTGGGGCAACTCAGACCCACCAAATAAGCAGCCAAATAAGCTAGTTAGCAAAAACTAATTATGGAGATCTAAAGTAGACCTAGGTAAGACCTTGCAATCCAAAAATTAGACCTAGAGGTGCTCTGATGAGCCTTGTGGAAAACTTGCAAGAATCTGCAAAACCCCTGCAGGTGTTTGATGCCTGCACAGGGCAACCGACCTCATTTAGAACAAATGATTTGGGGCTTAAATAAATTCAACAAAATTTGACAAAATTGATATTCATAAAATAGACCAGTAGAAGTTCTAAATACAATAAGTTACACTGAAATTGGCCAAGATATAAGCTCATGAAAATTCCTACTAGAATGCCTCAAAACAGATTTTTCATTTTGACTTTTTGAGCAAACATGAAAAGTTGACTTAAATAAAATTTAAACTAATCCTAAGCACTAATTATGTTATGTTAAGGTGATAAAAGACTGATTTGATCAAAAGTAACAACTTGTAAACACAACAACAAGATCTGCTATCCTGAAATTCCAACAGTAAACATCTAAGACATGTTTAACTGAAAATTTGACTTTTTGCTAATAAAGACTTGATTTTATGACTGAACTTGGTTATTTAGACCTATTTAGACATATTTCCAACAAAGCCTATGATCAGAGAACCTTTGAATACACAAAACCAAACACCCCTATTGTTAACTGTTTAGAACTTAAAATGAGAATTCCACTGAACTAGCCAATTCAAATGATCAAACTGAGTTAATATGATCTAGTTACACCTATATAAACAAGTCTACATTAGTAATGACCACAATTACTCAAACAAGCATAGAATGCAACATTTGATTGAAAATGTAAAATTTAGACAAAACTCACAAGAGGTCCAGTTGGTATTTGCAGGCTAGAAACAAAACCCAAGACTACACTATATTAAGCTATTCCAACCCACATCCAACTCTGCAACACCCAAATTCCATTTCCAAAGCAGCTTAACCAAATTTTCAACAAAGGTTGACTTTTATTGACCAACATCCAAATTTGCTTAAACTGATTCCAAAGACATACCAAAGGCTCTAATGAGCTTAAATGAGCTTATTTGGCTACAACATGAGCTTATGAGAAGATTGAACATAAAGATTTGAAACTGCAAATTAGACAAGAAACCATAAACCGGAATTTTATAAGAAAACTTAGATTAATACTCAAAAGCTTAATACAATGGTTCTTTAACTTAAATGTGATACAAGAAAACTGAAATTATAACTTTTGGATTAAACTACAACATTTATTTAAGAAAACGACATTTAAGAAAAAAAACTAAAAACTAGCTACTCTCTCAAACTGCTTCTATCTTCTCCTTTTATAGCTTCAAAAGACTCTCTCCCATCTTCTGAGTGGATCCCACTTGGTTTTGAGCCATTGGATCTTCAAAATTGCCATATGTCGTTTTTGGCGCCAAAATGGACTTTTGCAGTTTTTGGTTGAGTGAAATGGGGAGGGGTGCAATAAATGGTTTTTGTAGTTGTGTTGAGGTGGGGGGACAAGTATGTGGAAAAGTGGGAGGGGGATGGATTGCTTGGGTGAGCAAGTGTATGCGGTATGTTGGAGGTGGAGACTATTGGCCCAAGTGGGTGGGTTTGACCATTTGGGTTGACCGACCAAGGTTTAGTAATAAGGAAGGGTCCAAAATTCTAAGTGACAAAGAATTGGAAAGGGTCCAAAATGGGTTTGTTGGCTTAATAATTGACAAGGACTAATTATGCAATTTTCTGAAAATCAAGGACCAATCCTGTCAACATCTCAAAGCTGCTCCAAGGACTGAAACTGACAAGTGTTAATATTATAAGGACCAAAGTTGTCATTTTCCAATTTCCCCAATTTTGCCAATTTTCAAACTTGGAGGACCTAACTTGCAATTTTCTCAAACTTTTAACATTTTTCACCAAAGGACTAAATTTGACAAGTTATGATTTTAAAAGGACCTTTGATGACTTTTCTTTTGAAATTTTGACTCAGGGACTATTTTTGACAATTTTTGAAAGTTGGGGGACTAAAACTGCAATTTTTGCAAATTTGATATGTTTTTCATCTGATTTTGATATTTTTGCATTTAAAACACATAAAACACTGATTTGTGATATTTTGATCATTTTGATGTGTTTTTGAGTGTTTTCAGATGATTTTGCAGTTTAGATGGTACAAAAATGATGAGTATTTGGACACTCATCAATATGCTTACTAGTTACTTGATGAGGTGATTAGAACAAAGGATTAAACCTAAACACCCTAGGTTTTTATTTCAAAACCTTGATTAAGAGTGTAACTAGATTGTTTTAAACTTGATCTTGGAAAATTTTTGATGAGCTCTTCTAACTCCTATGGATGGCCGGTTTTGGAGAGGAAGGAAACAAGAGAGAAAAACTTACTAACTTGAATAATTGTTGAATGAAGTGAAGTGTGAAGTAATGTTGAGTATAGATCTAGTTATGTAAGAAATTTTTGCCAAACCATTAATGAGGCACCCCTTGGTCGCCAAGGGGCATGCATCTCAATAATACCTTTTTTTTTTTATAATGTATGTAATATAAAAAGTGTAAGTAATTGTAGGTAAAATAAATATAAGTTAAGGTAACTTGTAAATTGTATATACATTTGTGTATCTAAGGTAGATTTAGCTCAAAATAGGTTTTAATGGATCCAAGTAGAATGTATTGAGGTCATATAAATTGTAAAAATACATTTCTTGTAAAATTTGAGTGATATAGTAATTATCGTGTAATTTTTAAGAAAAGCGTCGTAATAATATAAATTTAACGATTTATATACAAAATAAATTTAAAACACTAGGTAAACTCAAAATATTATTTTTATAAACTAAATGTAAGTATAAAAATATGTCAGGATAATTTTTGGAAGTATCGGATTAAATGTTCAAAATAATAACTTACGCGATAGCGTTTATTTAATATGAAATTTACGCGTTTAATGTGAAATGCAAAATCATGAATGAACTAACATGATGAAAATGATGCTAATGATATGTAGACTAAACTTAGTCTATATGAAATGTCTGTGATGATATGATCATGAATTCGCCGCTAAA
This sequence comes from Chrysanthemum makinoi, assembly GCA_910596185.1. Lineage (NCBI taxonomy): Eukaryota > Viridiplantae > Streptophyta > Magnoliopsida > Asterales > Asteraceae > Chrysanthemum > Chrysanthemum makinoi. Next base: position 72,470,319 of record OU343224.1, on the reverse strand, counting down.
CCATTAAGGTTACGCGAATTTGAATCTCGTAAACCTAGTTTACAATAAATGATGAAATTGTGAAGCATGAATTGTTTTGAGAAATGACCTGAAAGTACGAGTTGTCACATTCGCCCATCCAAAAAGGAATTCAGTCCCTGAATTCAGTCCTTGTTGGGTTCTACAGTGTTATCGGTGAAAGGTGAGGATATTTGGGTCGTATTGGTTCGTCCAGTGTTTTTCTGAATCGCACCACGCCTTTCCAAGGCAAGATTTCGAACATAAATTCTGTTGCCAACTTGAGATTCTAATGGTTTGCGGCTTATGGGACATATTTCCAAAATCTGCATCGCATAACGATGTAGCTTATCTAGCTATATGTTGTTACTTGTAACTGATTCTTGATTTGTATGACTTCTTTGTTTGTTTCATGAATAAGTTATGGACTAATGAATTGGACTTTCCTGATTTTAACCCGTGAATAAGTGATTGATACCTCAATCCTTAAAGTGCCTCAAATGGTGTAGTCAATATGTTCAGGTGTTAACTATTGTTGTAAGGCAACTTGTTCGATGAAGAATGATTTACCTAATCATTTCTAGAAAACTACTCATGCCTTGAGTATATCTTGTAATGTCTGAATTTTTCTCTCGCTCTAACCATTGAGCAGAGGATAATAGGCGGTAATCATGTCCTAATAGGTTTCATGGAAATCTTGAAATGACTGTGAGCAGTCTAAGGTGATTCAAATAACTTATAATAGGTACAACTGGAATTGATACCACGTGTCTCGTACAAATATCAAAATATTAAGTCTCGTTTAAAAGGACCTTATTGAAAAGAATAGATTATGGGTACAGTTGTGATTCCTCACGCTTTCGTTCTAGCGAATGTCATGACTAGAGTCTTCCTTGCCTAAGATGCTTAGTTTCCATTACTAAGATGTTTATTGTTTACTGGTGTCCCTCTTAATTTCTCTTACCGAAATGTTTCCACGCTCTATGTTGTCAAGTCACAAAACCCTAAATATTTAAGTGATGTGGTGTGGTGGTTGATTTTCAAGATTTATTCCGATATTGAGTGTTTTGGTTGAAATCCTTTTTTTTTTTTTTTTTTTTTTGAATGAATGAATTTTCAATTTTGAACAAACGACTTTCTAGGTAATATTTTTCTTGATGATTCAAAATTTAGTAGTTATGCAAAATAGGACTGTTTATCAAAGATTGATGTTTATACGTTTCTTAACGTACCATGGTTTTGTTAAAGGTTGACCAAAAAGAACTTACTTGTTAAAACAGGTACTTCAGGAAAGAAAGAAAGGAAAAAAATATTTCCTTCAAGGTATATGATTTGCATAAATACATTTTTAATAGGATCCATTTAAAATGAAAGCACTATAAAAGATGAAGTAGTCAGGTAGGTATGTCTGCATGAATGTTTAGTTTCTAATGTTGGATAATGTCTATAAGTCGATGTTAGGCAAAATCTACAGGCATAGGTATTCAATCTTACTTGGGTGTTTCTAAAATAGTTCATCACTGAGATTGTTATCATGCCAGCAAAACGTAGATTTCAGCTCATATTATGTCGAAGAATGTATGTTCTAATTTCACTTGTAGATGGAGAGTCATTGATTTTTCCGATATGTTCAAACCTGTTGCATCTCTTGATATAGAAGTGAGGTTACTTGGAATTTCTAGAGACCACAATGCCTTAGGGAAGTTTATATTGATAACCTTAATTTAACCAAATCTTCCTTTGAGGGAAACTCATTGTAGGGAAGTTCACATATTGTTGAGGCCATGTTTAACAGAATGTTCTACAGTCTCAGTTATAAGACTTGGTATATCCCTATAGTGTTGCTTCGTGGGTATTCGCTTCGTATTAAATCTCGTAACTCGGTCTAGCTAGTACTTTTGGAATGATAGAGTTTGGATTCTAATCCAAAATAGTGGTTCGGAATGTCTCGTGATGTCTTAAGATTTTTGTTGAGTTTTGAATCATCCTACTACCTAGTTCTAGTCCTTGTTGGTAGTTCTGAAATCTTTTCATTGTTTTCTTGTATTGAGGAATCCTCCTCGTAGATGGTATACAAAGTCTTTCCTAAAAAGATCACTCGTCAAATTCTAACTTATCGGTTGAGTGAGGGATGAATGGCGTAGGCATCTATAGAGTGTTAATAAAAGAAATGTTTACTGAACAATTTATCCGATTACAAAGCTTTGCTTTTGAGTGAAGATTGTTTTAAGAGATTTGAAATGATGTTTGTTTCTTTCATGACATAATTCTTCCTAAATTATACATAGGTGATCAGGCTATGTTTAATTGAGGACAAATGATGTGATGCTTGGTTTTGTTGAAATGGTATTATGTTTCTCCGAAGTTTTAGATGGTATTCAACGTTTTGTTTTGTAAGACAATGGTTTAAACAATTTTTCAGAGTAACATGAAAATCGTTTCGCATGATGGTATTAAATAATTGATAAAATGACTAAAAGCCAATTGATAGGGTGGTAACAAAACAACTTGTTTTAAAACTTTATAAAACAATGTTTCTAAGATGGTGTAAAATGGCTTGAAATAAAATTAAGTAAAATAATTTTATAAGGTAATAGCAAAATAACATGAAATAAGATTTGTTGGATGGTTGTGATTATCGTGGAGATAATAAATGATAAAGATTACATTAACTAGAAAGGTACTTATTATCTGTTCCTGTTGGTAGTCTAATCATGTCTCAAGTGTAGGAGTAGTAGGCTGTTTAGTAGCAACAACTTTGAAATTTTCGCAGTCCTCAATCCTATAAGATGGTGTAGTGTCTATAGTCTTAGTGATAGGTGGTAGTAGTGTGTCGAATCATGCACGCTTCCCTGGAGGTAAATCAAATGTATGACTAATAGGTCCACTAGGACTAAGTTTGTAAGTCCTACCAAATGGTATGATCTGTCTCAACAGAATGATAAAAATTGTCCTGATCCTATAGTGAATCAACGATGATCGTGATGGTGTAGGTGCAACTTCGTCCTCCTAAAAGGGGTTCAGCCTCATTATCTGATGTTATCGGTGTTGAGTCAACTGATGTTAAAATTGTGATAGGGAATGACAGGGCATTCTCCATGTCAAAGTGATGTGAGTATGTTGGGATGGGTATTTGAAGGCATCTATGTGACAATCGATTTTGAAATGAAAGTGAATAACTCGTAAAATGTGCGTATGAAACCGTATGTATAGTGACTATGCACTTATGATGGAATGATGAGATGCTATGATGATGTAGTTATAGTCTAGGGTCAATGATGCAACCTAGTTCTCTATAACCGAAGCTCTGATGCCAATGTGTCACACCCCCAAATTACCTGTTTTGCAGCGGAATGGAATTCCTGGGGATTGACTGTCATAGCATCACAATCACAGTTATATTGAACGACCTAATGTGTCGTTTGGAAAGAACATCGTTTGATTTAATAAAACAATCAGAGTTTACAAAGTATAGGTCCCAAATGTAAATCAACTTGTGCGGAAATAAGTTTGTTACAATTCAAACGATGTTTTAATGTGCGAAAAACCCAAGTGAGACGAGTCGTCATCGCGACTCCATGATGTTTCCAAATGCATGCCATGAAGTGAATGTCTTAGTTACCTGAAAATACATTGCTAAAAGTGTCAACACAATGGTTGAGTGAGTTCATAGAGTTTATGTAAATGTTAATACGACTACCACAAGTATAAATTATGTATGACAATAATGTCACAAAATGATGTTACAATTGCTTAAGCACATGACACCGAAGCTCGATTTGTTCATGATGTTCGCCCCAACAGAGTGTCTTGCCAAAACAACTCAAATAATGTTTATGAAATGAAATGCATCCGTATGACTAGTTGGGATCCACCAACCCGGATGGAGGCGTCACCCTCGATAGATCTATCCACTCACCCACGCTTCTAGGAAATTAACGGTTCATGCTTATGAAATGGGGACATTTAACTGGCAATGCGGTAACTTAAGCAATACAATGAATTTGACATACTTGGTAGCGTAACAAAAATGGTGTGCAATGTATTCTCCCCCGTAGGTTTGAAATAAAGTAAAAACTTGAATAAAATCGGGGCTATGAAACTCACCTGTTGCAATGATTATGATGATATAATGGCAATACTGAAATGAGGCAACCTCTCGACCGTGACCTATTGTGAATGTTATGATACGCAATGAGTTATGATGTAATGTTATGCATGCAATTCGGATGATATTTATACCACTTGTGAATTTTGAAATTAATACTCTTCGTCGAAAAATACTCTTTTAACGTCTTGACCATTCTTAAATTACTTTGCAAGTATTTACGTCAAAATGTCATCCTACAATGGTTTCTTAATGATTTATTGCAAAATTTTAACTTTTCGTCGTAAAATAATGTCGTTGGAAATTTCATGAAAGTGACAAAAATGGCCTCGAAAAGCTAGTCGTAAAATGGTGTACGTCGAACGTTAGGAAACGAACTCAACGGTTTTGGAAAGCTTGTATCAAAATCTCGAAGTTTTGGCATTTAAGTTTTTATCCTAGAGGTCTCGTTCATAAAGAAAAACATAGGTTAAGTAGGGTGATTTTGTCCAAAATGTAGTTTAAAAGTGAATTTCGGCAAAGTTTAAGAAACCGTAAATAATTCATTACAACTCCGCTATACAAACGGTTGGTCGTTTTGGAAAATATGCTTGATGATCTCAATTTTATTAGAAGACATCTCTTTACAAAAAGTTCTACGTCAATGTTAAAAATAGCCTTCAATATGGTCACTTGTTTATCCGTAACACTTGTCTAATAAAAATAATATAGTTTTCTTAAATAATAAAGTTACGGCAATTTTGTGAAAACGTGTATATTTTAGTCGTTACAAATCCGTTTTCTACATATTATACGTCCTTAGCTTCGTATCAAAGTATACTAATATATTTTTGATAAGTCGAAATAATTTATAACGCTTAAGACTCGTTTTTGACTCGTACAAAACAAAACAGTTTGCTGAAATTTTCAGGATTAATATATTTCGTCGTCAAACTTGAAAAATTCATAACTTCTTCGTTATAGCTCCGTTTTAATCCGTTCAAGCGGCCACGGTTTCGTTTTAAAGTATATTTTCTAAATATCTAGGCCAAAAATTTATGTCTACTGTCGTATTTTCCAGAATTACAAAATAAGATCAGACCCTTTTTGTGACTTGTCAAAAAGTGTTTTTCTCGCGCTAAACCTATTCCAATCCCTTCAAAACAACTCCAAAGCTATTCTAATCCTACCATACACCTTCTTAGGGTGTCATGGGTTCCTAGACATCACCAAAACTAATATATAACAAGGGGTAAATTATAGGATGACTTATATTTGTATAACTCTAAAAACAATGTAAAATGGTATAAATATCCATAAGTCTTGCATGCTTTGCTCAAAAATGATGAAATAGATATGAAATGATAATGAAAGATGTAAAATGAAAATGATATGCTTACTAGTTACTTGATGAGGTGATTAGAACAAAGGATTAAACCTAAACACCCTAGGTTTTTATTTCAAAACCTTGATTAAGAGTGTAACTAGATTGTTTTAAACTTGATCTTGGAAAATTTTTGATGAGCTCTTCTAACTCCTATGGATGGCCGGTTTTGGAGAGGAAGGAAACAAGAGAGAAAAACTTACTAACTTGAATAATTGTTGAATGAAGTGAAGTGTGAAGTAATGTTGAGTATAGATCTAGTTATGTAAGAAATTTTTGCCAAACCATTAATGAGGCACCCCCCTTGGTCGGCCAAGGGGGCATGCATCTCAATAATACTTTTTTTTTTTTTTTTTTATAATGTATGTAATATAAAAAGTGTAAGTAATTGTAGGTAAAATAAATATAAGTTAAGGTAACTTGTAAATTGTATATACATTTGTGTATCTAAGGTAGATTTAGCTCAAAATAGGTTTTAATGGATCCAAGTAGAATGTATTGAGGTCATATAAATTGTAAAAATACATTTCTTGTAAAATTTGAGTGATATAGTAATTATCGTGTAATTTTTAAGAAAAGCGTCGTAATAATATAAATTTAACGATTTATATACAAAATAAATTTAAAACACTAAGTAAACTCAAAATATTATTTTTATAAACTAAATGTAAGTATAAAAATATGTCGGGATAATTTTTGGAAGTATCGGATTAAATGTTCAAAATAATAACTTACGCGATAGCGTTTATTTAATATGAAATTTACGCGTTTAATGTGAAATGCAAAATCATGAATGAACTAACATGATGAAAATGATGCTAATGATATGTAGACTAAACTTAGTCTATATGAAATGTCTGTGATGATATGATCATGAATTCGCCGCTAAACCATTAAGGTTACGCGAATTTGAATCTCGTAAACCTAGTTTACGATAAATGATGAAATTGTGAAGCATGAATTGTTTTGAGAAATGACCGAAGTACGAGTTGTCACATTCGCCCATCCAAAAGGAATTCAGGTCCTAATTCAGTCCTTGTTGTTCTACAGTGTTATCGGTGAAAGGTGAGGATATCTGGGTCGTATTGGTTCGTCCAGTGTTTTTCTGAATCGCACCACGCCTTTCCAAGGCAAGATTTCGAACATAAATTCTGTTGCCAACTTGAGATTCTAATGGTTTGCGGCTTATGGGACATATTTCCAAAATCAAGACGCATGTATAACGATGTAGCTTATATAGCTATATGTTGTTACTTGTAACTGATTCTTGATTTGTATGACTTCTTTGTTTGTTTCATGAATAAGTTATGGACTAATGAATTGGACTTTCCTGATTTTAACCCGTGAATAAGTGATTGATACCTCAATCCTTAAAGTGCCTCAAATGGTGTAGTCAATATGTTCAGGTGTTAACTATTGTTGTAAGGCAACTTGTTCGATGAAGAATGATTTACCTAATCATTTCTAGAAAACTACTCATGCCTTGAGTATATCTTGTAATGTCTGAATTTTTCTCTCGCTCTAACCATTGAGCTGAGGATAATAGGCGGTAATCATGTCCTAATAGGTTTCATGGAAATCTTGAAATGACTGTGAGCAGTCTAAGGTGATTCAAATAACTTATAATAGGTACAACTGGAATTGATACCACGTGTCTCGTGCCAAATATCAAAATATTAAGTCTGGTTTAAAAGGACCTTATTGAAAAGAATAGATTATGGGTAACAGTTGTGATTCCTCACGTTTCTCGTTCTAGCGAATGTCATGACTAGAGTCTTCCTTGCCTAAGATGCTTAGTTTCCATTACTAAGATGTTTATTGTTTACTGGTGTCCCTCTTAATTTCTCTTACCGAAATGTTTCCACGCTCTATGTTGTCAAGTCACAAAACCCTAAATATTTAAGTGATGTGGTGTGGTGGTTGATTTTCAAGATTTATTCCGAAATTGAGTGTTTTGGTTGAAATCCTTTTTTTTGAATGAATGAATTTTCAATTTTGAACAAACGACTTTCTAGGTAATATTTTTCTTGATGATTCAAAATTTAGTAGTTATGCAAAATAGGACTGTTTATCAAAGATTGATGTTTATACGTTTCTTAACGTACCATGGTTTTGTTAAAGGTTGACCAAAAAGAACTTACTTGTTAAAACAAAATACTTCAGAAAGAAAGAAAGGAAAAAAATATTTCCTTCAAGGTATATGATTTGCATAAATACATTTTTAATAGGATCCATTTAAAATGAAAGCACTATAAAAGATGAAGTAGTCAGGTAGGTATGTCTGCATGAATGTTTAGTTTCTAATGTTGGATAATGTCTATAAGTCGATGTTAGGCAAAATCTACAGGCATAGGTATTCAATCTTACTTGGGTGTTTCTAAAATAGTTCATCAATGAGATTGTTATCATGCCAAAAAACGTAGATTTCAGCTCATATTATGTCGAAGAATGTATGTTCTAATTTCACTTGTAGATGGAGAGTCATTGATTTTTCCGATATGTTCAAACCTGTTGCATCTCTTGATATAGAAGTGAGGTTACTTGGAATTTCTAGAGACCACAATGCCTTAGGGAAGTTTATATTGATAACCTTAATTTAACCAAATCTTCCTTTGAGGGAAACTCATTGTAGGGAAGTTCACATATTGTTGAGGCCATGTTTAACAGAATGTTCTACAGTCCCCGCTTATAAGACTTGGTATATCCCTATAGTGTTGCTTCGTGGTATTCGCTCGTAGATAAATCTCGTAACTCGGTCTAGCTAGTACTTTTGGAATGATAGAGTTTGGATTCTAATCCAAAATAGTGGTTCGGAATGTCTCGTGATGTCTTAAGATTTTTGTTGAGTTTTGAATCATCCTACTACCTAGTTCTAGTCCTTGTTGGTAGTTCTGAAATCTTTTCATTGTTTTCTTGTATTGAGGAATCCTCCTCGTAGATGGTATACAAAGTCTTTCCTAAAAAGATCACTCGTCAAATTCTAACTTATCGGTTGAGTGAGGGATGAATGGCGTAGGCATCTATAGAGTGTTAATAAAAAGAAATGTTTACGAACAATTTATCTGATTACAAAGTTTTGTTTTTGAGTGAAGATTGTTTTAAGAGATTTGAAATGATGTTTGTTTCTTTCATGACATAATTCTTCCTAAATTATACATAGGTGATCAGGCTATGTTTAATTGAGGACAAATGATGTGATGCTTGGTTTTGTTGAAATGGTATTATGTTTCTCCGAAGTTTTAGATGGTATTCAACGTTTTGTTTTGTAAGACAATGGTTTAAACAATTTTTCAGAGTAACATGAAAATCGTTTCGCATGATGGTATTAAATAATTGATAAAATGACTAAAAGCCAATTGATAGGGTGGTAACAAAACAACTTGTTTTAAAACTTTATAAAACAATGTTTCTAAGATGGTGTAAAATGGCTTGAAATAAAATTAAGTAAAATAATTTTATAAGGTAATAGCAAAATAACATGAAATAAGATTTGTTGGATGGTTGTGATTATCGTGGAGATAATAAATGATAAAGATTACATTAACTAGAAAGGTACTTATTATCTGTTCCTGTTGGTAGTCTAATCATGTCTCAAGTGTAGGAGTAGTAGGTGTTTAGTAGCAACAACTTTGAAATTTTCGCAGTCCTCAATCCTATAAGATGGTGTAGTGTCTATAGTCTTAGTGATAGGTGGTAGTAGTGTGTCGAATCATGCACGCTTCCCTGGAGGTAAATCAAATGTATGACTAATAGGTCCACTAGGACTAAGTTTGTAAGTCCTACCAAATGGTATGATCTGTCTCAACAGAATGATAAAAATTGTCTGATCCTATAGTGAATCAACGATGATCGTGATGGTGCAGGTGCAACTTCGTCCTCCTAAAAGGGGTTCAAACCTCATTATCGATGTTATCGGTGTTGAGACAACTGATGTTAAAATTGTGATAGGGAATGACAGGGCATTCTCCATGTCAAAGTGATGTGAGTATGTTGGGATGGGTATTTGAAGGCATCTATGTGACAATCGATTTTGAAATGAAAGTGAATAACTCGTAAAATGTGCGTATGAAACCGCATGTATAGTGACTATGCACTTATGATGGAATGATGAGATGCTATGATGATGTAGTTATAGTCTAGGGTCAATGATGCAACCTAGTTCTCTATAACCGAAGCTCTGATGCCAATCTGTCACACCCCCAAATTACCTGTTTTGTAGCGGAATGGAATTCCTGGGGATTGACTGTCATAGCATCACAATCACAGTTATATTGAACGACCTAATGTGTCGTTTGGAAAGAACATCGTTTGATTTAATAAAACAATCAGAGTTTACAAAGTATAGGTCCCAAATGTAAATCAACTTGTGCGGAAATAAGTTTGTTACAATTCAAACGATGTTTTAATGTGCGAAAACCCAGTGAGACGAGTCGTCATCGCGACTCCATGATGTTTCCAAATGCATGCCATGAAGTGAATGTCTTAGTTACCTGAAAATACATTGCTAAAAGTGTCAACACAATGGTTGAGTGAGTTCATAGAGTTTATGTAAATGTTAATACGACTACCACAAGTATAAATTATGTATGACAATAATGTCACAAAATGATGTTACAATTGCTTAAGCACATGACACCGCTCGACTGTTCATGATGTTCGCCCCAACAGAGTGTCTTGCCAAAACAACTCAAATAATGTTTATGAAATGAAATGCATCCGTATGACTAGTTGGGATCCACCAACCTGGATGGAGGCGTCACCCTCGATAGATCTATCCACTCACCCACGCTTCTAGGAAATTAACGGTTCATGCTTATGAAATGGGGACATTTAACTGGCAATGCGGTAACTTAAGCAATACAATGAATTTGACATACTTGGTAGCGTAACAAAAATGGTGTGCAATGTATTCTCCCCCGTAGGTTTGAAATAAAGTAAAAACTTGAATAAAATCGGGGCTATGAAACTCACCTGTTGCAATGATTATGATGATATAATGGCAATACTGAAATGAGCGCAACCTCCTGACCGTGACCTATTGTGAATGTTATGATACGCAATGAGTTATGATGTAATGTTATGCATGCAATTCGGATGATATTTATACCACTTGTGAATTTTGAAATTAATACTCTTCGTCGAAAAATACTCTTTTAACGTCTTGACCATTCTTAAATTACTTTGCAAGTATTTACGTCAAAATGTCATCCTACAATGGTTTCTTAATGATTTATTGCAAAATTTTAACTTTTCGTCGTAAAATAATGTCGTTGGAAATTTCATGAAAGTGACAAAAATGGCCTCGAAAAGCTAGTCGTAAAATGGTGTACGTCGAACGTTAGGAAACGAACTCAACGGTTTTGGAAAGCTTGTATCAAAATCTCGAAGTTTTGGCATTTAAGTTTTTATCCTAGAGGTCTCGTTCATAAAGAAAAACATAGGTTAAGTAGGGTGATTTTGTCCAAAATGTAGTTTAAAAGTGAATTTCGGCAAAGTTTAAGAAACCGTAAATAATTCATTACAACTCCGCTATACAAACGGTTGGTCGTTTTGGAAAATATGCTTGATGATCTCAATTTTATTAGAAGACATCTCTTTACAAAAAGTTCTACGTCAATGTTAAAAATAGCCTTCAATATGGTCACTTGTTTATCCGTAACACTTGTCTAATAAAAATAATATAGTTTTCTTAAATAATAAAGTTACGGCAATTTTGTGAAAACGTGTATATTTTAGTCGTTACAAATCCGTTTTCTACATATTATACGTCCTTAGCTTCGTATCAAAGTATACTAATATATTTTTGATAAGTCGAAATAATTTATAACGCTTAAGACTCGTTTTGACTCGTACAAAACAAAAACAGCTTGCTGAAATTTTCAGGATTAATATATTTCGTCGTCAAACTTGAAAAATTCATAACTTCTTCGTTATAGCTCCGTTTTAATCCGTTCAAGCCGCCACGTTTTCGTTTTAAAGTATATTTTCTAAATATCTAGGCCAAAAATTTATGTCTACTGTCGTATTTTCCAGAATTACAAAATAAGATCAGACCCTTTTTGTGACTTGTCAAAAAGTGTTTTTCTCGCGCTAAACCTATTCCAATCCCTTCAAAACAACTCCAAAGCTATTCTAATCCTACCATACACCTTCTTAGGGTGTCATGGGTTCCTAGACATCACCAAAACTAATATATAACAAGGGGTAAATTATAGGATGACTTATATTTGTATAACTCTAAAAACAATGTAAAAATGGTATAAATATCCATAAGTCTTGCATGCTTTGCTCAAAAATGATGAAATAGATATGAAATGATAATGAAAGATGTAAAATGAAAATGATATGCTTACTAGTTACTTGATGAGGTGATTAGAACAAAGGATTAAACCTAAACACCCTAGGTTTTTATTTTAAAACCTTGATTAAGAGTGTAACTAGATTGTTTTAAACTTGATCTTGGAAAATTTTTGATGAGCTCTTCTAACTCCTATGGATGGCCGGTTTTGGAGAGGAAGGAAACAAGAGAGAAAAACTTACTAACTTGAATAATTGTTGAATGAAGTGAAGCGTGAAGTAATGTTGAGTATAGATCTAGTTATGTAAGAAATTTTTGCCAAACCATTAATGAGGCACCCCCCTTGGTCGGCCAAGGGGGCATGCATCTCAATAATACCTTTTTTTTTTTTTTTTTTTTTTTTTTTAATGTATGTAATATAAAAAGTGTAAGTAATTGTAGGTAAAATAAATATAAGTTAAGGTAACTTGTAAATTGTATATACATTTGTGTATCTAAGGTAGCTTTAGCTCAAAATAGGTTTTAATGGATCCAAGTAGAATGTATTGAGGTCATATAAATTGTAAAAATACATTTCTTGTAAAATTTGAGTGATATAGTAATTATCGTGTAATTTTTAAAAAAAGCGTCGTAATAATATAAATTTAACGATTTATATACAAAATAAATTTAAAACACTAGGTAAACTCATAATATTATTTTTATAAACTAAATGTAAGTATAAAAATATGTCGGGATAATTTTTGGAAGTATCGGATTAAATGTTCAAAATAATAACTTACGCGATAGCGTTTATTTAATATGAAATTTACGCGTTTAATGTGAAATGCAAAATCATGAATGAACTAACATGATGAAAATGATGCTAATGATATGTAGACTAAACTTAGTCTATATGAAATGTCTGTGATGATATGATCATGAATTCGCCGCTAAACCATTAAGGTTACGCGAATTTGAATCTCGTAAACCTAGTTTACGATAAATGATGAAATTGTGAAGCATGAATTGTTTTGAGAAATGACCTGAAAGTACGAGTTGTCACATTTTGTTGCAGGAAGTTAGTCAAGAAAGCCTCTTTTAACTTGTCGTAGATGTCTATTGATTCGGGCGGAAGGTCATCAAACCAGACCCTAGCGGATCCAGTGAGCGTGGAGTTGAACATGTGGCACCATGTTGGCATAGCCCATCGTTTCACCTTTGCCGCCGCTTGGAAGATTTTTAGATGATCCTCAGGGTCTCCGCTTCCATCGTATGTTTTCACGTTGGTTGGCATCCACGTTTTCATAGGCATTTCGAAGTAGCGGATACGCGGAGTGAACGGATCAGTTTCCTGGCAGACCCAGGGGTTGGCCAGGTCACAGCCATAATCATTTGGCTTTCGCTTTTTAACTTTGGATCCTCGGCCTTTATTTCCGTGAGATTCATCGTCTAAATGGTTATTCGCCTTCCGCGACCGAGTTTTTTCAGTTTCCTGACTTCTCATTCTTGATCCCGTCGGCCACTGTTGAGAACCCTTGTGGTTGTCCCTCTCTTTCTTTCCGGTATCATCGAGTACTTGTTGCCTGCGGTCCTGGGGACAGATGGAAACACCTCCTTTCCTATCTCCGATTCGGTGGAACACACTTTGGCGCAATCTTTTGAATACCGTCTCCCTCACGTCCTCCTTTCTTTTGGGTGACCTGGATCGGGTGTGACCTTGGCTGCCGTTATTTTGCGTGTTCCTCCGCTTTGCTTTTTCGAGCTGTTTCCGTAGGTCTTCACTTGACGTTTTTGCTCTGTGGCGATGCAGGGTTTCATGATGATCCTCCCGGATTTCTGCTATCTTGGCTCTTCCTTCACGCTTTTGAGCTTTCTCCGTCACAATAGGCTAGATCTTGTCGAAATGCTTATCACAATACCTCCGGAGGGCTGCGTCGGACATAGGTCCCTCCGGGTCCGTTGAGGCCGTTTGATCTCCTCTTTCTACCGTACTCCGCAACGTGGACACGAAAGCAGGAGTTGGTCCGAATCTAGTGCTCATGGTGAGTATTTTCTGGAACGCAGGATGGTGCCAACTTGTTAGTACAATTTGTGCAATGGGTTACATAAAGTCTGGACGTAGCTTACTGGGCTGGGCCGGCAAGCCTTTGGTGGGTTGATCTTGTACTAATTCAAGTGATTTGGATGAGATCCCTGCACAAGAAAGGTAAACCGTTAGTCTTATCGTGGGGACGGACCCCACGATTAGACTCCGACGTGAGAGTAAGTATGCATTCTTGAGAGAGAAAGTAATAGTGTGTGTGTAATTATGAGAGAGAAAGTTGTGCTACCTTGTATGGGGATTAGAGCCCTTTTTATAGGCGAGATTTGCCGTTGGGGCTCCCTGGATTATCTCATATAGTGGTTAGTTGCCGGAGTCGGACCCTTGGCGGACAAGGGTTCCGTGTTATTCATGGGTATGGACGCGAGAGGCCTGACGGTTGGAAGTTCAGCCCGTTAGGCATCTCGTGCACATCCCAAGGCCTAGGCCGTAGCCAACTTAGTCATTGGGCTTACTGTTGGCCCAGGGTCTTTGGTTATCGGTCCTGAGTCCAGGATTTGCGGTCATTGGTCCTGAGCCTGGAGTGGACGTAGAGTATGTTTTGGGCTTAGTGGGCCTGATATACATACTATACGTCATCAAGTATACTTAACTGTATAGTTGTGATGAAGTGTGCTTGCAATTATCATAAACGCTTTGTATAATTTTAAAGTGAATTTACTTTATAAACTTAGCATCACACTAGTCAACGGTGAATAGAAGACCAGCGTACGGTGTTACACCTAAATTTAGGATGTTTATACATTACTAATTTTTAAGTGAAGGGAGCAACCACAGGCCATACCTTTGTAGAACTAAAGTTTATTGTTTATAACTTAAGTTAGGTTTTGCTTGTTTTTTGTGAATAAGAGCTTTTTACCTCTTATATCTGCAAGCACACATACATTTTGAAATAAGAGTGTTTGTTTTTTTGCAGACAGAAGAGTCCAAAAGCTCTTTTTGCTTTTTCAGATTTTCAGACAAAAACAAAGTCTTATTGCCTCTGCAAATCTTATTCCCCCTTTTGACAAATAACAGCTTACACTCTTATAATCATTTGAACTGCTTTTTCTTCAAACATATTCCTCATACTTGACCTCCAGCCACCCTACCACCGACCACCGTATAGTCGTAGCCACCTCCATATCTACAGTCACCCAACTAATTTTGGTGGTTTTTAGACTCGATTGAAGTACCTTTTTCCTCTTAAAAAACATCGTTTCTCTTCCACATAAATCACTTTTGACCACCTCTTATCAAGTAGTGATGGTAAAAGTTAATGGTGGCAATTTGGGTCGTATTCGAGTTGGCGGGATTGGGTTAACAGGTTGGCAGGTTCAAATATCTCAACCAAAACCTGACCTGTTTAGTTAATCGTGTCAAAAAATTCAACCCTAACATGAAGATGATTATTAAACAAGTTAGTTTTGTCGACCCGTTTATAATTTGAATATGAATTTAATGAAACATATTAAAAATATTAAGGCCTATTTTAGGAACTTTTCAAACAGCATGATATATATAAAATTCAAAAATCGATGATATATCATAAGATAGAGACACAAAATAGTTGGGTGTTATTATAATGAAACTAAACACATAGCTTTTAATATTTAATACTCTGATTGTATTTTTAAATGGGTTGATGGGTTAGAATCTGGTTAAGGATCTCAACCCAGACATAACCTATTATAAAACAGGTAAATCGTGTCGACCCATTTTCAACACGAACTTGTTTAGTCTCAAACTTAACTCGTTAATTTTTATGTCTGTTTCAGATTGTGTTTCGTGTAGTGTCAGGAACCGACACTCCTATTAAAATTGATAAGAATATGAGGAGAGTTATTTTACATACCAAACTTTTCTCACATACCAAGGGACTCATCTCTACCATCCATCTAAAAAGAAAATCAATGGCTGAGATTTAAAAGCATTTTATTATTTCATCAATTTTTTATAATTTAAATATCTCTTAAACCGTTTTTCATTAAGCGAAAATATTTACACCGTCGCGACGAGCATTTAATTATCTTTCTATAGACGGACACTTTGATATACTTTCGAAAAAAGAAAAAAAATCATTTTTTTCACGTTTTTTCCGTTTATTTTACGTTAGTGAAATTTGCATGAAAAAAATCATATATGATAAAACACTAAATTGAATATCACATGTGATATTAGTGTTAAATCATATATGATATGTAATATCACATGTGATATCATATTTGATTTTACACTAATATCACATATGATATTACACTAATATCAAATTACTGTTATATCATATATGATTTTTCAATGCAAATTTCAGTAAAGTAAAAAAACGAAAAAAACTTAAAAAAAAAACGTGAAAAATACGATTTTTTTTTTGTCGAAAGTATATCAAAGTGCCTATTTATAGAAAGATAGTTAAATGCTCGTCGCAATGATATATTTTTTTCCGCTTAACGATTAACGGTTTAAAAGTTATTAATATTTGAAAAAAAAAGGATGAAAGTTGGTTTTTTATATTGTTGAGATTAATCTCATCCATTAGATCAAATAAAAATGGAATGTGGAGATTGATCCCTTGATATGTAAATAATCTTTTGTCCTCAAATGATCTTATATCTAAGAATATTGGTTCAAACTTAAAAAATACTTTGAAGGAAATTTTAAAGAGTATTATATGTGCCAATAAAATTTAAAACGACGCTTTAGAAAATCGGGCTTTAAGTCATTAGGTGTATTTGGCGGAAATTTTGCTTTAAGTTTGCCAAACCATAGTTTATTTCTTTCTTGGATCTTAATAAACTGTTTTTTCTCACTTTATTGTTGGTTAAAACGGATTAGAGAAGCAACCTACTTACTAACCTAGGCTTTCGATTTATTTTTTTTTGTATAGACTTTTCATGGTTTTAAAATGCTAAACCTATATAAGTGTATGCATCATACATTACTAGCAGGGTACCCGCGCGTTGCAGCGGCAGGCACCATACAATTAAAATATTCAGCGAATTTTTTTAGATCTATATTTGACAATACAATAGATATACAGACGACGATAATTTTAGTTTTGAATACTATTATGCAATAACAAAAATTTTCATATAAAAATTGTAGATTATCCACGTGATGTGGTGACAATAATGAGTTGGTAGTAGGCATATTGTAAATGTATGAGATAAAAGTAGTTAACAATAGCCTGTAGTCATAAATTATCATTTAATAATAACACCATAGCGACTTTTAAAAACCACTTACATTATACTAAGAAAATTTAGTTCTAAAAAATAATGTTTGTTAAATTTGTCTCACATAGATGAATGATACAAGTAAAAGATTACTTATAAAGATAAAGTAATAATAAATATTCAATAAATCATGTGGGTTAATTTAAAGAATATAATTATTAATATTCAAATATATATATAATTAGCACTTAGCACTTTGCACCTTTGCATCATTTGCTTTGAAAAAATCGTCTAATTTTTATAAAACAAAGTTTTTAGATTTTACGGTAAGTTTTATTAAAAAAAATTCTAAAATGCGCATATGTTGATTCTCGAGGCACTCTTGCGATTTAATAATATTTTTTGAACATTGTATTTTAACATGCATTTTTAAACTCTATTGATTTAACAATATCGTTTTCGGACGACTTTTATGGGCTAGCCGAACCGGTGGTGACTCCGGTTCCCGGTTGAACCCGTTGGCCCGGTCCGTTTTTTAAATCCATATGTACCATTAGCTTGTTTACATATAAATTGCATGTAGATTTGTGTGTTTTATTAGTTTGTACAATATGTATAATAACATGTATTTTTCATATTAGGGGTGTTTTAAAACTAACATTTATTAGGTATTTATTGTTATGGACGTTTTTTTTTTTTATATTAAATTACTTTGTATTTTTTTATTATTTAAAAAAAAAAACATGTTTATAAAAAGTGCTTTAAAGTGTTGCAACAAATGCTATTTTAGATGTACTTATTAAAATATGTCATTATTAGCAAGTGTTGAATCTTAATTTTTTAAGCCTTTCTTTTTAGGAATGTCCCAAATGCTTTATAATATAGTATATATAGGATGCATAGGCTTCCTTTATATACAAGTTTAAGTGAAATACAAGTAGCGAAATGTCGAAATGTAAATCAATCGGTTATACTCTGTAATCACAAATGCATCCTCATAAACATCATATATTATCAAACTACCTAGCTAAAATCAAACTACCTATTGATAAAGTTTTGATCAAACTACCTAGCTAACTTCAATGTTTAACCAGTAACAATGAGAATGATAATCTGATTTAGGCAGTGTTGAGTGTCTACTACGGAATAATAGGCACGAAAAAAAAAGATGAATAGTACGAGTAATTGTGGTTGTTTAGTTTGGTTTACTATTGCACAACAGTGGCAGTTACACAGAAAACCATATTAACAATCATGGGTCCCCATTTTTGAGTTTTGACATTTCACCACGCTACCCATTTCTTGACATGCCAACACTCCAATGAAACATTACAACATTTGAATGTGAGTTTTTATTTACGTTTTTCGAACATTATGAAAGACGATTCTTTGTTGAGTTATTCACTTATGCGAGCTCGACATGTGGCCTATAGAGTAAGTTGTTTTGAAAAGAGTAAATCACAGCATCTGTCTTTGCGGCAGGAGCGGCTCAATTTCCACGGAGACCAAAAACGAACTTAAAAACAAGTTATATTTATCAAAGTTATATGCCGAAAAATCTTTTATATATAATTTTTTCTGGCATTTTTTTATTCAAAATCTTTGTATAGGTTTCTAAAATCAATATGGTATAATATTTCATATTCAATCGAAAAATGAGCAATCTATTTAATATTTCTTTTGTCATTTTTGATCTTGAAGAATTTTTTATTAACTTTTGTTTCGGAAACTATAAGTCTCGAAAGCAACTTTCGATTGAAGAATGATATATGAACCTAGGAGAAGATGAAAGAGAATCAGGGAGTGAAAGTATTATTGTGAAAACTAAACATCGATTCATTAACGCAAACGGTTAAATGTTATTAATAACAATATTATAACCATTTGTTAAATAGGCTTATTAACTTAATCTTTACTTTTTTATGCATTAATGGGCTTTTTATATACTTAATATTTTGAGTTAAATATTTACAACATGTAGGCTTAAAAAGTAGAAACAAAAGAGACCCAAAATTTCTTTGTTTAAAATTTATCAAAGAATTAGGGTCTTATGTAATCGGATCTTTAAGGATGATAACCAAAAACGCATGAGATTGGCTTTATATATATACAAAGTCCTAATAAATTAGGAGTCTTAGAAAATTAAGGGCCTATATCTTTACTTGCTTTACCCTTAAGCCACCCGTGCTTTGCAGTTTGACACGATAACATATGAAACAATAAAAGCGCAAACGCAGTCATAATTGCACGCCGCATGAACCATGTTACTCTTTCTGTCTCAAAATAATTGTCCGCTAACAAAAAGACACATAGTTTTAAAAAACCATAATTATCACTGTTTTCCCTTTCACACTTTTTGCAAATTAACAGTTTTACCTTTGGTTAGTTATTTTTTTTTTAATCTTATAATAATAATTTTAATAAGGTAATATGATAAACTCGATCAAACTTAAATACTTATATTTAGTAGTAGACAATTAAATTAGAGCATTCCAAAATAAATACGTAAACTATTAATTTAAGACAAAAAAGTAACATTTTTCAAGTTATGAGAAATTAGCATCTGCAACTTGACCAAACCAGGAAACAATTTTTCAATTTACTCTTTTTGTTACCAACTTTTCGAATTAAGCTTGTTGTTAGTCATCTTTATAGTGTTTTTTTTATATCTTAATTATTATTTTAGCTATTAGATTACACTAGAAGTCGGCAGGTAGAAATAAATAATTAAAGCCATGAAATTAGCTGAAAAAAGTGGAAAAAAGGCATTAATTGGTAAATAAGAGTAATGGAGAATGCTCCCCTTCCTGACAATTATGTCACCATCTCACACACCACGCCTAGAATTACTATTTGTGTTTCTTTATTTAGGTTCGTATTGTTACCAAAGTTATCAATTGTTCAAAAGTTGCTTTTCCAGAAAAAAAAAAAAAAAAAAAAAAGAGGTTCAAAAGTCTTTTTTGTGGTAATTAAAAAAACAAAGGCTTTTCTACACTATTGAGTTACAATCTCGAAGACGTGATTTTAATACTTATGTGATATCAAGTCTTTATAATTCACAGGAAACAACTGAACATTAGATGATATGTGGTTTTTGAGAAAAAGGTCACATCATGTTTGAAATACGTAGTAGATCCATGTTAGAGTTGCTCGTTCAACCAACATTTTTGTAAATGCTTATGTGATGCCAAAAGTAAACTTGACTCATTCTCATAGAATTAATCGGACAAAAGTTTAAAAACCAAAGTTAAAGACGTGAAGAAATATTTCATTGGTGCTAGTGGTACTACAGATTTCAGTTTACGTTTATCTAATACTCATTTAATTCGTCTGGTGAACTAAATAAAACATAACACATCAAATATCCAAAAATAATTTGGAAGTTGTTATAATCTAAAGCACTTATCTGGAAGTTTTGTTTCGACGGTTCTTGGTATGATACTTTTTAATTGGGATAATTCTATATTTACCCAATCTAAACATGAGAATGTTATATACTCAAAATACAACTTTTAAATGCATGATATACAATGAATTTAAAGCATGTTTTGGGTAAATATGACATTATGATGTTTAAGTTGGGTAAATATGGAATTGCCCTTTTTTAATTTAAATATTTGCCAGACTTTTGTATTAATAACACGTATGTATCACTAACGTTGAGAACATAACTCTTTTTAATTTCTTTCATTTTTTTTTTCTTTTCTCTGGTATATCAATCTCAAAAACAGTGTGTAAGAGCTTTGTGAAAGTAAGTTATGAGTTTAATCTCATATCCGGAGTCAATGTCATTAGAACATGCACTAATTGTTTGAGGCTAGTTTCTGGACAATCTTTTCGTTTTGCTTAGTAGAAGCTAACAAAGTCATAGCTACTAACAATCTCAATCTTCAAGTACTGTAATATAATTCTTAAATACAATACATAAAGTAATACAGTAACATAAATACATATTGCTTTATAAAGTAACATTGTATAAGATTTTACCGAATAATTAGAAGAAGAAAAAAAACGTGTCTTTTTGCCCTTTCCCAATCGATGAGCATCTATTATAGGAACTGTAGATATCTCACGCTGTGTTCTATTTCTGTGGCATAGAAACTAATTGCATATCTCAAATCTCTAACGAATATCTTATCTCAAATCTCTTAATTTGTCAATTTGTAGGCTACCATATATCTATCCATATTTACAAACAAAATTGCAAATGCAAGTGTTTTTCCTGGTACTTTAAAAGAAAATTAATGAACACAATTATTTCTTGAAATAAACTTATTTCTATATTTAACAATGTCGAATTTGGTAAAGAAAGGTAATAAAAGAAAATATAATGTCTACTAACATATAAATAAGCCAATTTAAGTTTAGGGATTTGCTAAACATTACCCACTGGATAATGTTTAAACCAACAATTAATATGAATATAAAAATAAATTTGAATTTTGTTAAATAAAAATGATATTTATTTAAATTAATTTTTATGTTAATTTATTATGCATTTAATGCATAATCACTTATAATATGAAAAGAAAAGACAATTTTTTTTGCAAAAGTGATTGATATTGAATTGATAAAAGATAAAAAAAAATGATCTTGAGAATACATTGAAGGTTTGCCGAAAGCAAACGAGTTGAAAAATAAAACTTAAGATCTTGAAAGTGAAACATACAACAATTGAATACTTGAAATTTGACTATTGAACATAACCACACGCATCCTCCTGCGTTGAAGACCTTCAATCTTCATCATCAATAAAGGAACGAATGCTTGCCGATAACTTGATGGCTTGAGCATAGATCCAAAGATGAATATGATGAACTTCCCCGCAAGAAAACTCAAGAAACACAAACTCCTATACCAAACCCACCGAACACAAAGACCACATGATAAGGGCAAAACAACCACGTGAGACATTCAATCGGTTTGAACAGAATCTTGAATACCGAGTGTCGAAGCCAAACTGTGAGCTGTAACGACGATGCAACCCAAGTGGGTGGTGGTTTCGCGAGATATGGGAACGGAAACGGAGATGTACCTGTACACGAGAAACTTGATAGATGATACATCATTGTTGAAAAGATGTCAGATCTAGAAGAAGCTTTGGTTATTTTTTGAAAAGCCACTTGATAAGATTGAAAATTGAAACTGAGAATTGAAAAAAACTAGGTATGATGGTGAGTTATCCGGACCACCGGCATATAGCCGGTGGCCGGAGGCGGTGGCGGCTTAGATCTAGGGTTAAGAAAGGCGGTGGGTTTTTATATGACACTACTCAAACAAATGATTATTTAAGGGTCCTCCTATGCAGGCACCCCATGGTAGGGGGTGGCTGCATTTTTGCCTCGATTTCCGTGCCAATCATGGGTATTCAATCATTGGTAATGATTGGTTTCTCGATTTCCGTGCCAAGTTTTTTTACAACTTATTTTTTTTTACCACTTATACCACTTATTTTTTTACAAGTTTTTTATACACTGTACACTTTTTTTTACATATATTTTTTTTACAAGTTTTTTTTATAACTTATACCACTTTTTTACAATTTTTTTTTTGGTTTTACAATTTTACAAGTTATTTTTTGGTTTTACAAGTTTTTTTATGATATAAATTCAGTTTTAAAACTTTTAAAAAAACCGTAGTCGGAAAATTTTTGAGGCTCAGTTCGAAGGTTGCAAAAGTGAGATTTTATCCCACTTTGCCGTCCATTTGGTTTTCATCATCGCCTCGGAAAGTTTTTAGGCTCAAAAATCATCATCGCCTCGGAAAATTTTTAGGCTCAAACCCGAAGGTTGCAAAGTGAGATTTGATCTCACTTTACCGTCCATTCGGTTTTTATCATCATCGCCTCGGAAAGTTTTTAAAGTTTTTAGGCTCAAAAATCATCATCGCCTCGGAAAAGTTTTAGTCACAACTGCACAAAGTCACCAGTTGTTATTGTTATTGGAAAAAGTAAAACAGATAGGGGCTATAAGTACTCTATCGAATTTTTGTGTTCTAGACATGGGACGTCTTCATGTGAAGGTTTAGAAGATGAACTTCAACGGCAGACTAGTACCGACAAATGTAATTGCCCATTCAGATTACTAGCGAAATTTATAAAACGTTTTAATGGTTGGATATTGAAGGTTAAGTGTCAGGGGCATAATCATAATTTTCCAGACTCGTTGCATGGTTTTTCACAGGCCATGCGATTAAATGAAAGTGAGTTAGTTTTTGTGAGGCAGATGACAAAACAGCGTGTAGCACCACGAATTATACTTTCTTCAATAAAAGAGATGGATCCAAATAACGTGTCAACCATTAAAACGGTGTATAATGCACAAGAAAAGATACGTCGCGACAGTCGTGGTGATTTGACTCCGATACAACTGCTTTTAGTACATTTGCGGCGTAAAGGTTATACATATTACCCTAGGATAAATGACCACACAAATGAGCTCGATGAAATATTTTTTGTTCACCCGACGTCATATGCCCTGTGGACAACATATCCGGAAATCATGCCGATGGACTCCACATACAACACCAACATGTTTAAACCGCCATTCTTACAGTTGTTGGGGTTACACCAACAAACACAACATTCTCAATGGCGTTTAGCTTTTTGGACAAGGAAAAAAAGCCAAATTTCAAATGGGTGTTGGAATGTGTTAAGTTGGTGATACAAGAACAATATTACCCGCGGGTTATCGTCACCGACAGAGATTTAGCTTTGCTTGGGGCATGCGCAGAAGAATTCCCAAACGCTAACAGATTACTCTGCCGATGGCATATCAATCAAAATGTCCTAAAGCATTGCAAGGAGTATGAGTCCGTTAGATTGACATGGGATTCGATGATTACAGCTCCGACCGAAGAAGTGTTCACGCATTATTATCAGCACCTACGTGGTTTATTGGTCCGAAAAAAGGGTACTCGAATTGTTATTTAATAATACATTTTTTCGATATTATTTAATAAATAACTACTCGAATTGTTTTCTCACTTTAGTAATTCTTTGTTTTCTCAGATGTTTTCCGGTATTTTAGTAACTGGCTGCGAGATTACGATCGCATGTTTGTGTCGTACATTACCGATCAATATCCCAGCTTCGGCCAGACAACAACATGTAGAGTTGAGGGTCAACACGCGCTGTTGAAGTTATACTTGGGCTCCACACAGTCCAGCTTAGACACGTTGTTGTGTTCGGTCGACAAGATTATAGCTGCAAGAAAGCTGCGATACGAGCCTATTTGAATACAAGCAAAATCAAGAAACTGCATGCTTGTAAGAGCACTCTATTTAACGACTTGCGGTATAATGTTTCAATGGATGCTTTAAGGTTCATACTCGCAGAAAGTAACGGATGTTGACCCACATGCATATGGTCATCAGATGCGGTTAGTGTATGGTTTACCATGCTATCACCAACTGTATTGGCTTCAAGCAAACGGTATGTATTTTAAAATTTATGCCTATCAAGTTATTCTTCCGGTCAATACCGATAATTTTAACAAGTTCTTTTTTCAATACAGATTGCCAATTCCGCTTGATTATGTTGATAATTTTTGGAGAACACTAAGCGTTCCCTGGCCTGTTGTCCGAAATACTCAAGAGCCTCAAGAGCCTGATGAGCCTGAATATCCTCAAGAGCCTCAAGGGCCTGAAGAGCTTGAATATTTTTCTTGTCAAGATGACGTACAAAAATTCCAAAGTGTTTATACCAGAGCATCGTCGTTTGTCAAAAAAATATGTTAAACAGTGCTCGAGGTATATACGCTCTGAATCTGTGTCAACCCAACAACCTGCTGTTAAAGAAAGTAATCGTGGACGTCCGAGCGCAAAGGACAACAAATCCAAGTCTAAACCAAATATCCCGGATTTGAACGAAGAACCCCCCACAAGGCACCGCAGAAGCTACATAAAACCTAAAAAAGTCCCAGAAGTAAATAAAGAATCTGCGAGACACAGTTCTTATGTGGGAGAGCCTTCTAACGTCCCAGACTTAAACGAAGGACCTAACGAAGGACCTAGCGAGGGCGACTTAAGACACCACTTGTACGCTTCCAGTTACTTTAGCGAATATTGTATGGTGAAATTCCAGCTCTTTTCCCGCCGGATCCTAGGGATCTTTAATGTGGATGGTGATGGAAATTGTGGCTATCGAGCTCTTGCCGTAGGTCTTGGCCATCAGCAAGAAATGTGGCCCAGAATTCGAGCTCTTGCCAGGGAAGAGGTAGACAATAACGAGGAAGTTTACAGGGAAATGTGGGTGATTCTTTTACATCTATACGTAACTCGATGAATTGGTTTAACGGTGTAGCACCCGAAGTTATTGGATGACTATGCCGAGAACGGAGTGGTTATTGCTACAGCTCTTAACCGTCCTATTGTATGTATAACCAATTCGCAATCTCTTTTGTGTCTTCTGCGAGAGGTTCTCCGATTCAGCAGAAATATTATCTCCGGTTGTGATTCTTCGTGTGGGGAACAACGAATGTGCTCACTTCGTTCTTGCGGTTCTTGATGAAGACTCACCACTCCCGTATAATCACCCACAATGGAGTTATTTTAGAAATGCCGAGGCCGCGCCATGGGAACATGTGTTTACTCAACGACAGAGGATGTTTAGATATACGTAGAAAACGATTATTGATTTATATTGTAAATGACAAAACATGTATAGACGATTACTGATTTATATTGTAAATGACAAAACATGTATAGACGATTACTAATTTATATTGTAAATGACAAAACATGTATAGACGATTACTGATTTATATTGTAAATGACAAAACATGTATAGACGATTACTAATTTATAGCAAACGACTCGTCATCTTTTGTTACAGATTTCTGCTCCTGCTCCGGTTCTTCCTCATATTTTGTTACAGGAATCGGATGACATTCAGTGGAGGGACATTCATTGTGTCAACCACACACCCGCTCGTGTTGAGAGTCCAGATTATGTGCTTTCTTCACAATCTTATGTGCCTCCCTCTCCAGCTATATCTCCAGCTGCAGATGAGGACAA
Organism: Chrysanthemum makinoi; assembly: GCA_910596185.1. Lineage (NCBI taxonomy): Eukaryota > Viridiplantae > Streptophyta > Magnoliopsida > Asterales > Asteraceae > Chrysanthemum > Chrysanthemum makinoi. The sequence continues at coordinate 72,444,303 of OU343224.1, read as the reverse complement.
TTTTATACACCGTCCTCCGGTTCTTCCTCATCTTTGTTACGCCGCCTCGCGCGTTGACAAGTACGAGCGAGAGATTGACGGATTGAGGAGACGCATTTCAGAGTTAGAGTCTCGTGTGGGACAGATGGCAACATCATTGGAGCGACTACGCATCAGGCGTGATTGATCTTAGTTTCTAGTTATATTGTAATTTTTTGAACCATGTATCAACTATTAATCTATAACAAGATTGGTTATTTATGTATTCGAAGCTTCTAATTTTGTGAACCATGATATTACTAATTTATGTTGTGAATAATTATACAAATTCTTTTGGCCAGATGCAACAAGAAAATCCTTTCTTGTGTCGTTGTCAACGTGGATTAATAATTGAAAGAACATCTCACAAGCCCAAACTTGTGGTGAAGTATTATGCATGTACTTTGTCAAAGGTAAATAATTAAACGTTTGCTTATTTGCGTAAATATATCAATAACTTGTTTGTTTAGAATACATTTCTTATAATTGTTTCGTCATGTAAATGCATGGGACTAAAGACTATTGGTGTCGATACTTCATGTGGAAGGAAATATTTCAACAAAAGTACTTTGGTGAAGCCTCTTCTTCAACGCAGTGCTCAAACTGCGAAACTAAAGATACAACGATCAACATGCTATTGGTTGAAAACAATTTGTTGCAGGCAAAAATAAAGGCGTTGGAGGCATCACTGGAATTGGCAAGAAATCCAGTTGATCACGCATGTCGGCCGAGTGGAATACTCTATGAGCTTATAGATGACATTAATAATCTTCATGTGGAGTAGATTTCGTTGTAATATTGAAAACATTGTTGTTTTACTTGTTTAATGTTTTATTGTTATTGTTTAATTAAATGGAAACAAACACACAATTAAAAAGCATAACGTAAAATAAATATCATATAAAAACACTATACAATTAAATACACTATACATATAAAAACACTACACAAATTAAATACACTATACAATATACATAAATTAAACACTACACACACAATTAAAAAAAAAAAAAAAAAAAGTACCGCCGCCGTACGGAAGAGAGGACCCACACTATTTGAGGTGCCTGCCAAAGAGAACGTGGGGTGCCTGCATAGGCTTGGCCTTATTTAATGGACCTTAAGCATTATGTAGTGGACATTGTTTATGTGACACATTTTAAAAAATCCTTAAAAGTTAGGAGATTTGTAACTTGTGCCATAATGGCATGGGCTAAGAAATGTTTAATAAACGCAATTATTTTTTGAAATAAGCTCATTTCTATGTTTAACAATGTTAATGGCATGGGCTAAGAAATGTTTAATAAACGTAATTATTTTTTGAAATAAGCTCATTTCTATGTTTAACAATGTTAAATTTGGCTAATACATGTAATTTAAGAAAATATTAATGTCTGCTAACATATAAATAAGGCAACTTAAGTTTAACGAATGTACTTTATCATCTACCATCATGGCACTATTTTTTTAAAAATCCCTTAAAATTGTGATTTTTGCTTATTTTGGGTTTATGTTGTAATGTTAGTTTCATTAGTGTTTAATAATTTTAGTTTGACTTTAGTATTTAACGTGTAAAAGAATGAGAGGGTGAGCATGATGCGGTTAAATGTGGTTTTGGGTAAAAATCAAACCGCATTCATATTTGCGGTTTCTACACAAAATGAGAAATTGAAACCGTGTAGTTTTTTCGTTTTGTTTTTGGGCGGTTTCGATTTGTTCGGTTTTTTAGGTTTTTAAAGTTTTGCTTTTCAATTTACCTTTTTAGTATACATTTATTATAGAATAAATATAGTACAAAATTACATAATGAGTTGAAACATACATAAAAAATATTGTGTATTAGTATAAAATTATAAATTTAGACAATAGTAAAAGTCAAATGAAGAATTTTTAAAATTTCGATGATAAAGGGAAAGAAAAAAAAACATGCCTAAAAACTAAAAACAATAATTAACCAATAAAATATGTTTGAAACAATTAATTATAAAGTATAAACAAAGCATTGTATCATACAAAAATTATAAAATGTAGTGGGTTTATTTGACCAAAAAAAAAAGGAATTTGGCGGAGTGGTTTGGTGTGGTTATTTCAGTTTGGTTTTTTGGTGGAAACCGAAACCACACTGCAAAAGTTGGTATTTCTATTTTTCAAAACCACACCATCAGTTTTCGCTTTGGATCGGGTTTTCCGGTTTGATTTTATTCAGTTTGCAGTTCGGTTTATGCTCACCCCTAAATTTAAGCTTTAAAAGAGGAAAACAAATAAAATGATCCACTAAAAATTGAGAATTAGACATCATTAAAAAAAGGCAAAATGGGGTAAACAGATGAAAGCTTTTATGAAGAGCGAGTTTTTGACTCAGATGTACCTGACATAAGTGAAGTATCCACGTAACTGTTTACGACCCTTTACATGACCATCCTCAAAAGCGAACCTAGTGGTGTTTAAACTATAGACCTCTGGTGGTGATGCAGAGGCTTTACGAGTAGATCATTTTACAATATATAGTTTCAAGCATCATTCCAAATTTCCAAGAATTGTTACAAATTGTTCTGTGTGATAGATATAAAGTAGTTTTCTACCTTATGCTATTAGGTCACGTTTTAGACTAGGTGCAATTGGTGTGACCCATCACCTATGGCTGGTGATAGCCACGCGCCACCCTAGTGCACACCAACACTTTCACGCGTGAGGCAAGCCAAAATAGGACGGAATTGGTAAGTCGGCTCACACTCGGGTACCGTGCAAAATGAGTGTTTTTATTATTTTTTATTTGATTTGTGAGTGTGTGGGGGGTATTTTGTAGGCTATGTTTGAAAGATGTGGGAGTGGTGACCATTGCACTTGAAAGGTGGGTGGAGTGGTGATGTGACGCTGAGGTGAAAGGTAAGGGAGTGGAAGTGAATGGTGACCATTGCACCTATTATTAGACTACCCGGAGTGGTGGGTGACCCCTAACCACAAAACCCCTCGTCACCCCCATTTCCTTGGACAATTCCCATGCGTGATATACAAGAAAAAAGAGAGATAGAGGTGACTCAGACACCTATTGATTCTTGTGCATAAAGTGGGTATTTTATTGTTTTTTTTATTTGGTTTGTGAGTGTGTGTGAGGTATATTTGTAAAGTGTGTATTTTAATGAAATGTGGGGGATTAGTGTGACCACTAGGGGTGAAATGTGAGAGCGAGTGAGGGGAAAGAGAAAGCTGTGGTGACACTGATGTGTAAGATGAGGGAGTCTTGTGTCCACACTCTCTAGTCTTAGACGCAATGGTCACCTTCCTATCACCTTCCACCTCAGCGCCATAATCACCATTCAACACATCAGCCCTCCCTCACCTTTCCGCACATCACCACTCCCCTCACCTTTCAGCTACAATGGTCACCACTCCTCTCACTACTATTAGAAATACATACTTTATACAAACAAACCTCACAAAATACCCGCACACTCTCTAAAACAAACAATAATAAAAACATTTACGGGGGGCCACAAACACTCATTACCCAAGTGGTGAGGAGGCTCACCCTTCGTCATTCTTTTTTTTTTTCCTCGAGCGTGAGAGGAAGACTCCACAGTGGAGTCACGAGTGACAGTGAGAGACACGAGTTACCATCGTGAGTAGCCTAAGAACAATTTAAGTTACTTAACAAGAGCATATACACTTTCGTTTACTTATTCATTTCCAATTACATGTATTTTCGCATTTAAAGAGAAGTACAACTGTACAAGTATGTCGAATTTGACTTAATATGTGCATTACGTCGCAAGTTATACAAACTCTAAGTTATTTATTTTCCTTTGTTGGAACTATAGTTATTAAGATTTGTGTTCTAGCATTAAACTCAAATGCTCCAAAATTATACTTGCTAAATTACAATTTGTTATCATGAGAATTTATCAAAACGGTCACACAAGGTTTTGATAAAGCTATGGGCCAAAGCTTTTATATTGAAGCTAGAGGCCGCATATAATGCTCTATCTAGCCCAAGTTCAAAGGAACTAAATTGATGGACCCTGTCTTACACTCATGAACATGAATGGTCTTTATAGGGCAGTCAAGGATTATTACACATGAAAATGTTAGATTTAGAATTTTTTTTTACAAAAGTAATTCTACAAATGTGTAAAGAGTCAGAAAAAAGAAAGTTAAAACACAATACAAATTACGCAACTCACTTGACAGTTGACATGTATGTTTGTCCATTTCTTTTCTTTTTTCTTTAAAAAAAAAAAAAAAAAAAACTTTATGAGTCTAACATTTCTTTTATTACATACCCATGAACCAATGAGCGACACACTTTGAGACTCAATGGTGGACTATTATGACCGGACTGGACCGAGCAGAAGATCGAATATGAGGGAAAAGGTGGATCCAGGACTAGATCGAAATGTGTGCATTCCGGTTGGGGTCGGCCTGGTTCGGTCCGGTTTGTGTCCAATTCAGGTATGTGGGCCATTGTCTCAGCCCTACTTTGATTATGTGATGATGGACATGGTTCGGTCCGGTTTGTGTCCAATTCAGGTATGTGGTCCATTGTCTCAGCCCATTTGGTGTGATTGTTTACGTCAAAAGAAACGTGCAATTTGTTAAACACAATTCTTAGTGTATCATCGTTAGAGGAGATAATGACTTGCCGCCAAACAATGGGTTTTTATGGTGTGGTTTAGCGATTCAATTTAGTTGCATTATATGTCTTTTGATGTTTATATATAATATGATTATTATCTAGTCCCAACTTTGGTCTTGGTCCTGTGTCCATACCCCATAAGCCATAGTCACTTTGGTTACCTTATATAGGAAGCTCCTCGCGAAACATAACCTCGAACAACTGCTAACTAGAAAATAGAGCATTTTTTTAAAATAATGTCATCTTAAAGCTTTTTATTGTTTCTTTCGGATTTGACATTTACTTAAAAGGAACTTTTTTTCAAATTGCTTGATTGTCGTTGTCATTTTGTATCCGATGGACATTACTAAGGTTTTCTGTATGTCTGTAACAAACGAAAGGCTGCACAGTGCATACTTTCGCAATGCTCCTTATCATTATCTGAACGATGAGTTCATAGCATCAAGAATTGAATAACATTAATTAACCAAACTGAACATTTTCAAACGCCTGTTTACTAATGCATGTTGATTAACAAAAAAAAAACATTCATTTGAATGTATAAGAATGTGAATTAAAAAAAAAAAAAAACAAATCATTCGAACAAGAATTGAAAGATGAACAAACTATATAAGTTTAGTCTACGTACTGCTTCCGTTTGGTAACCATCCATCAAAAACTCACTATGCACATTCTTCTCTATGTAAACCTCATAAAAACAATACAAAAAAGGAAAGAAAATAAATTTTGTAGCTTCACATAACCTTCTGTTTTCTATGACATCTCCCAATAGTTTTTATCAAGCGCGGTTGTGGATGGGGTCTGACCCTTTCCGTACCGTTCTTTTGCTTGTTTTATAAGCGTCAAATTTCTTATTCTCGACTGCTGCTGATGGATTTGCTTTATGATCATCTTCCATGACAACTGTCTTGAGCACGCGATGAATCAATTTTGTTTCAAAATCTATGATTCTAATGCCGGAAACCATATATGGATTGACTGCTAATATACCAATGCAAGTAAAAAGTATGAATAGCTTATGAGTACCAAGAATCATAGTTTGTATATTTGAAGCAATGAGAGAGAATAAACAAGACTGATACTTTAGTCTTACTTGTGTACTGCACTATACATCTATTCAGTTTTGATATGAGGCTTGAGGCTTTATATAGTAAATCATTATGGGACCCACATGACATGTAAGATGTTTCATGTTATCCCAATCATAAGCCTTCAATCTAAAGAAGATTAATGTTGTTAGTAAAAGAATCTGTCTAGGATGAATAAAGAAAATTGGAATAGTACCCTTGTGAAGCTAAGCATCTTTCAACATATATAAAAAAAGGTTTAGGATCTCTGAGAAACTAAATCATTGGATACCATGCTTTCACTAATTTTGTAACTTAATGTCATTTTTTTACATATTTGAACAGATTCACAATATTTTACTAGTATGATGAAATGGCAAAAAAACTGCGAAAGTGGTATAAGGGGTAGTATGGTAAATTGCTCTTCCTTAGCTATGAAGAAAATAGAGACTTGAGTAACAAAACTACCAAATGGGCTCTGTTTTGGCTGGTCAACAGAAACTAAAACCTTCCTAAAAAAACATATACTTTATTTATACTCTTTAAAGATCTCACTTTAGAATTCCAAGCTCTATTTCCCAAGTAACAAAAAGAACAGTCTTATTATTAGTTTCTTGTGCTAAATGTGTTTCTTTATGCTTTTTTTCCCTTTATTTTGGCCATATGTTCATGATCATGATCATCATCCCAATACACTGTCTTTGTTTCTTGTTGTAAAATATTTATGCTTTATCATAGATAACAGATCGGGTATGATTGTGTCTCAAGATTAAAGGGTAAAGGCTTGAAAATGGCCTTGTCTGCGTATTAAGCACTTTGCAATAAGCAACTTAAAACAGATGATTCAAAAGATATTATTTCACTAAAAATAATCAGATAAGCAGCTTGGATAAGGCATGCCAAACACCCCCCTAATGTGGGTTTATGAATCATGATAGTGTGACTCTAGGCATAAACTGGCGATGATAAAGATTTTGGCATTGTGTAACGGGTTCAAGGTTTTTATCTGGGGTATGCAATACTATTATAAAACGAAACAATGGCATGTATAAACGTTAAAATAAGCTAAAAGAAAGTTTCAGGGTATATAAAAGCACACACTAAAACGCCCTCTAGATCTGCCCTTGTCGGCAGCCAAAATAATATTGAAGTAGGACATGACCTTACGCTTTGCCTACGGGAACGGTACATAAAGGTAAGATTTAGATGTGATGTACTTATTAGATACACTTGCCTTCTTAGTTAAAGTAGAATCTCATAGCATGATTCATTCTTTAGCATTTTAGCCAGCCAAAACTAAAGTGATTGCTATATTTTAACTTAAAACTTGTGATATTGGCTTTGCAGCTTGTAGATTCTAAGTCTGGTCTTAAAGAAATTGCTTTTGTCAACTTTAATGCAAAAAAATTGGGTCCATTAAGGTCTGCATCAAAATACCCTCCACCGAGATATAGTAATAACTAAATCATTACAACAGAAATAAAGGAAATTTTTATCATTTGGTTGTATGATGCTCATCCCTAGGTGATAATATTATGATGATTATGCATTTGAAGCTCCCAAATTAAAGATAAAGCGCCATTAAGATGAAGTTTTATGTCACTCAAATTGTATCTGGTTCAAGATTTGTGCTAAAGTGCATAAAGGTAAATTTTACAAGACGGCAATAGGAATGTCACTATAGTTTATGCTAAAGATAATTGCTTATTTGCTTTGTTTGTTACTTTGAATATTATTCCCACATTCTTAAAAAAGGAAATTAAAGAAAGAAATAAGATTACGTTTTATTGATGATAAGCACCATACACAGAAATCTTCAAGTAAAAGAAGCGAGATAGACACAATAAGCAAAAGTTGAAACTTTAACGTAATGCATCAAGTACAAAATCTCAACCAAATAGTTTGGCTTTGCAAAAAACATGTTATACAGAAAACTTAACACCTTCGTCATCTGCTGAAGTTCCCTTGAAGATAGCAAGTTTTCCCTTATTTTCCAGAAGTTTAAGTGCTCTCAATAAAACTGTTCGGTCCATTCCATGGATATCTGAGACACGGAAATACAGTTGTTAAAGTTCCAGCTTCAGAAATAAAATAAGAAAAAATGAACCAAGAAAAATACAAAAACAAAGACAGCAAGATGGGATCCAGATCTTTTAGATGCATTGATTTGATTCTGTGTATGGTCACCATTTACCTGTTCCCCGGGATTCAATCCCTGTACGCATCTCATCCACTGTCATTACGCTATCTTCTAAGCCATTTTCCTTTACCTGATCAAGATGTGAGTCAACAACTATCAGAAACAAATTGTCTATTTTGACAAATGTAAGGGTAGTAACACAGTTGGCAGTGAAGGAATAGGGTCGACAAACTCAAGTATATATTTATGCATAAAACCTTCCAATTTACCAAACAAAATTTTATTAGAGCTTCAATAACTTCTGTAATCAGAGTTGTCAGACTAATTATCTGAGAAAAAGTTACCAATTTTAAACAAAAAATTGTTTCGGGTCAACCCAAACCATCCAACACTTAAATGTACCCATTTCCACCCGTTACCAGTCCAACCATTTTTCAACATCTAGTTCATAGCAGGGTTGCGTTTTCACTCACAAAGTTTAAGATAAGGTCCGCCCAATCTTTTATTCGATGCCAGAGGATAAGACATTGCCTGCGATTCTTGTCCATCCATTCTGCACGTCCTGTAGATAAAAATGGCATGTAATCTAGCATATATGAACTGTGTACAATACGTCAAATGTCTACCATTTGTTAGAAAATTTTGTTTCAAATAGTTAGGGATATTATGTCTATACTATTTTCATTCTACATCTCTTAACAGATCCTCAAATTGTATTAGTATGATAAAGATGGAAAAACCAACCATCAGAAACTAAAGCTGACAGGAAAGCTTCCCTTGCTTCGTGATTCAGAGATCCTGCGCTACCACAAAAGTGATTCAGCAATAAGCAGGACATCAAATAAAAGCTACAGAACAATAAAAAGAATACATGATAAGTTCTTAACATACAAACAGAAACACAATAGGCAAGGAAAACTGGACAAAATAGTAGTAAATCATGAGATTTAAGTCATGAATGGATTGGTGTTTCACGACATTTTGTATATTTTGCTTATTTTGCTCATTTGGTGTTTTAACAACTATTGTAATCCGCGGATTAAAATTTCCAATTGAACTTACCTCATTTTTGAGGAGTGATTACTTTGATCAATAAAGTTCTTAGGTTTCGGCCTTATGTTTAAAATAAAAGTCATGAAAAGATGATTGAACTATAAAACCAACTCAATATTACTAATACTATAGAGATGCTAAGCAGAGGGTTATCATCCTATAGTGTTAAATGCATAAGGTGCAGCATAAAAGCGGTTGCCTAAAACAATCATACAGCTGAGATCAAGTAGCATGGTCAGTATTTTTTTATTTATTTTTATTTTTTTATTATTATTATTTTTTTTAAATTGCAATATAGCCATTATTATCATATAACATCATATTAGGACAACTTCAAAGGCATTACACACTTTCAATAACAACTGTTGACAAGAAGGGAACGCTTACTTTCGATTGTAGGGTTGGTGAACAAAGGAAAGTCTTGTTCCAATCCAATCACAAATATCTTTTGTGTCCGACAATAATCAAGTATAAGTTCCTTCCATAGTTGTATTTGCTTCTCTCGAGTTTCTCTCACTGGCTGCAATCTGATAAAAAAAACATTGTAAATACAAAATCTATCCAAATCGAGTCTTGCAATCATAATATCAACAACAAAAACATTTGAAATGAAACGACAGATAACTCAAGAATTTCAAAAATGATTCCTTTTATATAATGTAACTGACAGAGACCCGATTACGTCTACTCCTACCCACTACTCAAAACTCCGTATGTCACTGATACGTACCAAAACGGAAAGATATGTTTAATCCTGGAATAAGTATTCGAAGATCAAATTAGTAAAGCAGCCTGGAACTCAAACGAAGAAGAATTGGGTTTGAAATTGAATTACGATTACTGAAACAATGGTTTGTGACAGAACTGGTTACAGATTACAAGAGAAGAGAGAAATTGGTTTACAAAAGCTTAATGAATGAAATTAAACAACATGGTATTTAAAGGGTGTGAGCTAGGCGGGAAAATCTGTTGGAATACCCACGTGCACCTCACGTGCCAAACGGCTAGTCCAAATTGGCTCGTATCAATCCTTTCCGCTTCAAATAATACTTGTCCTCAAGTATCAAGCTTCTAGCATATGCACAAATAAGCAGCTTCAATTGCTTGTATTGTGGAATCCTTTTGATATCCATGTAGCTGGTCCACATCAGCAGAATACTTGCAATACAAATCCAGACACACCATACTCAAATCCAAACACCCCAAAAAGACTATTGGTAAATCCAAACACTGCCAAAGACAGCAACCAGCAATATCATCGAACATTTGAGGCCTGGTCACTGATCGACTCAAGAGAATGTTTATTAAGTCACTACACAACTCCCACATGGTCTTATCAGCACAACCATCAGACCCATGCACCACTACTAGACCATTAGACCATTCCACTTATTTAAGCCTTCAACATCTTGTGCAATCCCAAGTGTTTCTTTGAAAATGCTGATAGAGAACTTGTCATCCATAAGTGTGATCAAGTGAGCAAGCTGATGAAGCTAACTTACCTTCAGTCTGTCCAAAAACATTAAACAAGTTTTTCTCCTTTTGGGCCATTTCCATATGTCAAATGTCTCACCTATACCAACATATTCATAGGCACAAACACCTCCCAAAAATCAGCCCTTTAACACACACTTCTTTTTCATTTGATTTTGCATCAGATGCTATCTTATAATCACTAAGACCTTGTTTGGTGACCACATCAAACTCAGCTATTGTAAGCTGAAATAAAGTGTTTATCATCACAAACTTCACCATATCTGTTGATTTTACCATGCTACTTTTCATTTCATCACATAGAGCATAGGTACCTTCATTATTAGGAACTTAAAGATGATTGTGTTTCAGTTTGTCCCAACTCCATTCCCGTTCAGTAACCTCTGTAGTCTGTACAACCCACTGAAAATAGCCACACTCAGATGATCTCATCATCGTTTGAGAAGATTCTTGACACAATTCTCTTGCTTTATCGACTTGTTCCTTTTGCCTCCCTTTCCAATACATTTTAACAGCAGCGACCATACCACTTTTCTTGAGATTTCGAAGACTTTCAATATAGCCCATACCATAGTCTTAATTCCCTTTAAGACTAGTAATTGGTTGTACCCAATCAGTTAAGACCTTGCCCATGTTCTTTCTTTGTTTGTCCCACCACCATGGACGCCTATCATTATTTCCAACCACAGTATCATCTTCAACAAAATTACCCATCTTTAAGACACCATTTGAATACTTATTCGTATTAACACAGCTAGTAGCACTTATCACAATACCACGTATCTTTTCAAATTCAGAAACGTTTCTTTCATCTTCTTCCTTTCTTATACCACATTACATGACAATTCCCTCTCATAATACTCCCATCCAACCGCATTTTTTACCAACGGTTTCCATGCAACTTTCGATACTCCCCTGTTTCTACACATAACATACCCAGTGTCCATCTTCAACTTATCTAAACTGTAACCAATTGCCTTTGGTGCTGCTATATAGTTCTCAGCCAACCATCGGACCTCTCTTCAAAACTGAAAGATTTATTTTCTTTACCCCTGTTAATGATCACACCATCACTTATAACAGTCACTCTATTTGCACTATTTGGTTCCATATCCTTACCCTCATCGTTTTCTTCACCAAGTTCATCAAGAACGGTCAACTCCATACATTCAATTTCTTCACCAGTTCACCATTTGCAATTTCTCTACAACATTCTTCAACAGGATCCACATCCATTGCCACACCATCTGAGTTCCCCTTCTTACTGAAACTTACATTCATACCATCATCACAACCCATCAAACAAGTAAAACAATCCGGAACTCAAATGAAGAAGAATTGTGTTCGAAATTGAATTACGATTACTGAAACAATGGTTTGTGACAGAACTGGTTAGAGATTACAAGAGAGGAGAGAAATTGGTTTACAAAAGCTTAATGAATGAAATGAAACAACATGGTATTTAAAGGGTGTGAGCTAGGCGGGAAAAGCTGTTGGAATACCCACGTGCACCTCACGTGGTCTAGTTTAACAACTAGCACGTGCCAAACGGCTAGTCCAAATTGGCTCGTATCACTCACCTAGTATTGATTTAACTTAACCAACGCTACTATAGCTCAAACAGGCTTAACTTATCTCAACTCGCTAATTTTTAACATGACCCGGAGCATTCATTCTAATATCTTAGCTCCAATATCCAAACATAACTAACTTAATTTGTGAAAGTTTACGCTATTCGTCATCATATACATTGACTCCTATACTAAAAAAAAAACAAGTAATTATGCATTCCATGATAAATAAACTTTCTAAGAACGAAACCGCAAGGAAAACAATAATAGTCAATAGCTAAGATAATTACGTGAAATAAGGTGGGTAGTTATAGAAATGAGGCAACTTATGATCACCAACTGTCTGCATTATTAAAACCTTGATGATCAGATTAATACTGCAAAAAAAACAATAAATTAAAATCAAAGACGATGCATTATATATAAATTTGGGGAAATTGAATAATATGATTGATACCTACGTAAGTTTTAATCTAGATTCTGACTTTAATTTGAAGATGAACAAGTACTAATTAATTGATTGATTAATTTGCCCTAGTTTCCCAATTCCGTTGACTCGGGTTATTAAAAGAACGGGTAACCCGGTTATGCGTTTTGGGTGTATGCAATTTATACGGTTCTTTTTATTATTCTCTTTCTTTATCCGTCGCTGTTTAATGCATTGGTTAACAGGAGCACTACTCACATTACATAACGTCATAACGAAGTAAGTAGTCGCGGATGGACATTTGGGCGGGTGTGACACGGGCCATATATATTTTTAGGTTAAGAAATATATTGTTTTTTAATACTTTTTCTTTAATAAGTGCAAATTCTGATTTTAGCTAATAATTTTTTTATGATGCAACTTAAGTACTTATAATCATAAACAAAAATTTGTGCAACGCCTTCTAAAATTTGTGAGTTCGTGTTTGGTAATAGTTTTGTCATTTACATTTCTTTAAAAAATACTCCCTCCGTTTCAATTTTATTGTCCACTTTTTCTTTTTTGTATGTCTCAAAATAATTGTCCATGCTAAATATAGGAAGGAATGTTTGATCAAGTTTACTATATTGCCCTTGTTTGAAATTATTATTACAAACTTTAAAGAATACCTTAATTAATTACTTAAGGGTAGAACTGTCATTCTGTCAAAAGTAAGAAAGAGAAAGCCGTAATAAATGAACTTTTCTTAAACTATGTGTTTTTTGTCCGGGGACAATTATTTTGGGACGGAGGGAGTATAATACTATCAGTCTCAATCGTCTCGAAATTGACTAACACATGATTTAGGCAACAAGAAACTGTCCATATGATCAACACGGGTTTAAACACATATAAATGAAAATTTAAGACGATTTGGGTGTAACAATTTTCGAAGTGAAGTGTAACAAAAAGAAATGATATACTCAATAGCTTTTTTAGGGAGGTCTTGCACTAAAAAGAAGTGCAACAAAAGGGTGATTAATTAGTTGACCAATGAAGTCAGATGATGAGGCCCAAAATGCATAAAATTTTGAGCATTTTAAAACTGTTTTTATAAGGTTTATCACTTCTTTTTCTAGTTTACTTCCCTAAATATTAATAAATGCAGGTTGTTAATGATTTTGGACGAGAAAGTGAAGTTATGCTCAAAATCGGCCAAAAGTCATCGTCTAGGTCCAACTCGACGGCCTCATACAACTAGATGTCCTCCATACTTGGTCTGGCATAAAAGGACGCCCATTCCAAAGAACTTGATATCTTGCAAAAGGGACTAGACGTTGTCACAAGAAGGCAAGACGTCTTAGGAAATTATGAGTGTGACGCAGCCTGATGTGTATAATCTCATTTTAAATTTATTAACCGAATCTAACAAGTAATACCAACACTCTCGGGCAGTGTACCCGATCGCATATAGTATAGACTCGGTAAGATCGGTTCGTTCACTGGAGTGAGTGAAATAGTATCTTTAAAAAGCAAATATAATAAAGACGAAAACTTGTGTTTCTACCAGGAAATCGGCCATCACTTGCCCTTTAACTGAGTTTTTGGGCTTGTATGTTATTTCATGTTTCCTAAGGCGAATGTAACTACTGACACAGTTGATGCATCAACTGCAATTACACATCCATTTCCATTTCCTAATGATTCTTCTTCTCAAAATCTTACGACTCATTTAAATACTAATTCTACTACTCATTCTCCACCTTATGTTTGGTTGAAAGATTATGTAGTCCCTAATATATCTTCTCATCTAAAAGCTAATGATGTGTACCTTTGTTCCTTATTCATATTATACCTTTTTAAGTACTTTGACTTCACAGTGTAGTTGCATCCCAGTGACTCTTGTAAAGCACAAGAGACAAATCTAGAGTATGAAACGTATTTCACCCTAGACTTGCCCTGGAGCTTGGTTACGAGATCACTCTAAATGATCTCTCCTATGTCGACAGTGGTCCTTGTCATCAAGAAATATGCCATCATTAACTGAATAGAATTGATCTGTTCAGTGGATGAGTGGTTCCCGCCGAGAACCTAAATCACAAAAGTGAACAGGATCTTTCAAGCCACGGGAAAAGAGCTCTTGGTGACAAGGGTTTTATCCAATGACTTTGGATCAAAAGCAATTTTCGCTAACTCAGCTTTCACCACGGCTGGGTCAGGGTGTTCAATATATTTTCATTGTTATAGTTCAGCCCTGTTGATGAGCAAAAAGTTTTAAAGTCCAAAGTGAGTTGTTTCTCCCCATTTAAGACTGAAAATTTGATGAGAAACTCCTTGAGGGGTCTTGGTCTGTTCTCATCAGTGGAGGGTGTCGGGTCAAAGGCCACAACAGTCACCCAAAACTCCCTGAGGTAGTTTTGGTACAAAATATAGGGTGAATTTACAAAGGCTTTTTCAGTGGGCAGTTGAAAAAAACTTCTTAATTCCCTTATAGGCTGGTACATCATTAGGGTATTCAAAATTACCTATAACATTATTTGTTTTAAATTATACATTTTATAGACCTCCTATCCACTGTGGAGCAAACATAATGCTTTGAGTTCTTGCTATTTTTGAAGATGAAAAGTTTTCTTTTGTTTGATGACAAGAATATCAAGAAATAGTACTAGATAATTTTGAAGAAGATCAAGAGTTGTAACAAAACCTTTTAATGTGTAGCAAGATTGAGAAAAGTTTTTATATCAACAGATTCAAAAAAAACACACACAGTTTTTGAGTTTAGAAAAAAGATTTTGGCAACGGTTCTGACATTGCATACTTACTGACTTTATGTGGATGATATTGTGCTTACTGCTTCCCTTACTCCTCTTTTGAGATGTATTTCTCGTCTTTGCTTCGGGAGTTTGAGATGACTGACTTAGGTGCCTTAATTATTTTTTTTGTATCTCTTTTACTCGGAATATTGTTGGGATGTTCTTATCTAAACGCAAGTATGCTCTCGAGTTACTTTGACGGGCACATATGAGTACTTGTAATCTAGCCCGGACTCTCGTTGATACGGAATCCAAACTTGGTCCGGTGGGTGATCCTATTTTGAATCCTACCTTATATCATAGTCTTGCAGGTAGTTTTCAATATCTGACATTTACTCGTCTCAATTTATCTTGCGGTGTTCAGCAGATCTGTCTTTATATGCATGATCCACGGGACACTAGATTTTTGTTTACAAGTTTATGCGTGTGTCAATTTATCTTAAGTTTAAGCCTAAGTGGATTTTGGTTTACAACTTTACAGCTTTATGCCTAAGTGGGTCATGATACGCGGGACATTGTATTTTGGTTTACAACTTTACTCGTCCCGATTTATCTCATGCGTATTTTACGATATGTGCAGGGGACACTGGATTTTGGTTTACACGTTTACGCCTCATCTAAGTCTTCTCTTATTGCTTACTCGAATGTCGACTAGGCAAATTGCCCCTTTGCACGTCGTTTTACTTCTAGTTATTGTGTATTTTTAGGTAATAATTTATTGTCTTGGCCGTCGAAGCGCCAACATACTCTTTCTCGTTCTAGTGAAGCCGAATATCGAGGTGTTGCTAATACGGTTGCTGAGACAACTTAGCTTCGTAATCTTCTTCGCGAGCTGCATGTACCAAGGTTTTTAAGATCGGGATCCTACTTAAGATCGTTTTTGTCTTTACAAGATCGTGATCATAAGATTATATCGAGATCTTAACATCCTACTATTGTGTCATTTTTTAATATGCGTTGTAAATTTATGCAAATCTTCATATTATTATCTATCATATATCATGAAAATGTATGTCAAAATTATGATTATGAAGTGTTTAATACAATTAGCCTCTTGTTCTTTATATTTTACAAAACTTAATACATATATTGCAGTTTTTTAGCTTGTGGTTCGAGAAAAGTAAGACCGGGTCGATCGAGATCTTAAGATTCTATGTTCAAGATCAGTTATAGTAAGATCCTATCTCGCAAAGATCCAACGTCGAATCGAGATCGTTTTTGCTTTATAGTATCGTAAAATCGTAAGATCAAGATCGAGATCTTAACAACCATGACATATACCTTTATTGATTGCCACTCTTGTCTATTGTGACAATGTTAGTGCTATTTACTTGACAGCTAACCCTGTTCAGCATGAGCATACGAAATATATTGAGACTGATATTCATTTTGTTCGATATATGGTTGCCAAGGGACAAGTTCGCGTGTTACATGTGCCATCCTGTTACTAATATGTCGACATATTCACCAATGACTACCTTCCGTTTTGTTTGAAGAATTTCAATCTAATTTTAGCGTTCGATCTTCTCCCACTCAAACTGCAAATGAGTGTTAGATGTCATATATTATTGGTCATGTTGGCCCGATGTGGGCTTAGCTTATGTCCTAGAATAATTATATGTAACTATATACGGAGTATTGATTTGATGGTTAATGAAAATACGTTTTCCATTATTCAATCCTCCCATGTACCTAAAAAAACAAACGTAATCCATTTTACTCTTGAAGGAAGCAATACTAGTATATTGAACCCTTTTGTGTGAACAAGAAGTCTGAAAGCGTGAGTTGCCAATTGACGAAACCACTACTCCAAACTACAAAGACGAAAGCAAATAAAAACCAAACAAATGTCCACATCTAAGGGTCTGTTTGATAGTACATTATTATTTAGCGCTGAATGATACAAAATGCTGAATGATTCAAAGTTGCTGAATGATTCTTGTTCTTATTGAAAACTACCGTTTGATAGTTGTTTTTATCAGAGAATGATTTTAGTAAATTAACATTGTCATTTTATATGATTTAGTAGTGTACGAAATAAAAATTGTTCGACGTTTATAAACATAAATAAAAATTCCTTCGGCATCTAATTTTTATGCGTCTAATTAAATGCATATAAATCTAGTTCGGCACTTGATTTCCACATTTATATATTGGGATCATTTTATATTGTATTATCGTAATATAAAATCAATTCACGTTGTTTGACCATTGCTTTCCTATAATAATGTGGAGGTTAGTAAATCAAATAAATTATTATATGCTTATCAAATATCATATAATGTGTAGACAAATATCATACTGAACGGAAGAGCATAACTTTTGAGCTGGCCCACTCAGAAGTCATTTGGGCCAATCAGTGCCATTATTTTTCATATCAAACGAACTCTAATCTGACCGACTAGGTAACTCATGCTGAATCATCCCACTGAGTAGTTATCAAACACCCCCTAAGTGAAGAAGCAAAAGCTGCTTTTATTTATAAAACAAAACATAGTGTCCCAATTATTGTTCACCTACGAGATGCTCCTGTGCCCAGCATTTTGATCGAATATCCCTTCACAAATGCTCCATCTCTTCCACACCTATTTTTCAATGAAAATGATGGTTACAAGTTACTATTTTAGTTTAGTTTCAGAATCTCGATCTTGATGATTATGTCAAAGGATTAGGTGATGTTGTAGATTTAAATAAGATCTTATAATCACTTCCATTATTGTCAAAAATCATACAAAATTGTAAACTCTAAAGTTTTCAAAGTTATAATGACTTCCATATATATAGGTTAGAAAAAATCCATAAATTGACAAGAGTACCTAAAAAAGAGACAAGATTACAGAACTATCATAATTTTAAATTTTGTAAAATTTTATCATTTGCAACTGCTCATGTGATGTACATTTATAGTTTACACAAATGTTACATATCTACAAAAGCAAACATGTTGATGTCCCCCATGGCCATGGGTTTAGCATGGGTGCATTATTCTTTTAGAGTGTTTCTAGTGTTTTGAGTATTGATTTACGAGAAAAAGAAGGAGATTGGTGACTAAAATAGATGAAAGGTTTTACAATACAAATGTGTGTTAGAAATTATTTTTATGATGTGTGCTTGTGTGGTTCAATATCATTATACTCTTTTGAAACCTTTCAGTTTATTGCATCTTTTGTTGATGTTGATTACGCGCTTTGTTTCAGGTTTGATTTCCATTTTTTTAACTCGTCTCTTGCAATTGGAGCACACATCTTTTTTAGTTTAAATTTAGATGAGCTAATTGTCTAAAAATATATTTTACTTGACACTTTTTGTTTTGTTGTGTAGTCAACTTTTCTTTTATATGATATCATTAAACTTTTAAATTCGACGTTATGTGTCTATAAGTGATTGGCTAAACCAGTTGCTAGTTATTATTTATGTTTCTAATTATTCTTTTGGTTTAATAATATCCTTATAAGATAGACATGTCATCTTCTTTTAACACATAAGCAACTAAAACATAATCCCAATCACCTACTATTCTTCATCTTCTACCACCTCATATTACGATATTGTCTTTCATAAAGAGCCACCAACCACAAATTCGGACAAACCCACCAAATTCCGGCATCGCACCAACCGCCACAAGATTCTGTCACCCAATTGTGAATGACAAAAAGAAGCAAACATAGCTAAAACTCTTCATTCTTCTCGATACACACTTAGAGGCGGAGGCATGAGGGGGCAGGGTTGGCGAAAAAAATTGTAGTGTACTTTTTTCAAAATATCTGGCTATTTTTATAATTCGCCCCTCTAACGAACCAATTTGTAGTATAGTTTCTAAATTAACGGGTAATGAATTGATTTAGTCTCAACCCGACTTTGACCCGATCCGAAATGAACAAAACCCGACCCGATTAACACCCTTATATGCAACTATATGATCCCATAACTTCCTAGTTTTTACTTTACTTACGGATGGTGTTATTGGTACCTTTAGTGGATAGTGGCACCCTCTACCTTACATTACCCACTCTATTGACAGTATAAGTTAGTTTTGTATCGTTTTTTATTCCGTATATTTTGTGTTTTTAATACTTTTATTTATCAAACTTCATATTTTCTGTTTCATACTTTCAACCTTACTTTTATAATAAAAACAAAATTATAAAAATAAAACAAAATAAAAAAAATAAAAAATAAAGAGAGTGCAAGATTCTATTTAGCGGGGTACGAATAACCAAACACTTTACTTATATCATGACTCAAGAAACCACATGATCACTTATGGATACCCGCAAGAAACACCCAAAACGACCAACACTCCTTTTGCAATATATGATATCGAGTTTGGTAATCGTTGTCCTTTTACTAACTAGTTTTTAACCTCGTGCATACACATGGCCTATTAAATAATATTTTGAGTGAATTACATAAATCGTCCTTGTGGTTTAGTAATAATTACGGATCTTGTCCCTGTGGTTTTTTTAGCGGGTTTCGTCCCTGTGGTTTACAAAAGTTACGGATCTTGTCCCCCGTCTGACCCGGTCCCAAAAAAAGGACCTCCTTTGCAAATACTTTCTAACGTGATGGGCTAACGTCATATTTTGGTTTTAACGATCGGAGTTAATTACATAAATCGTCCTTGTGGTTTGGTAAAAGTTACGAATCTTGTCCCTGTGGTTTATTATAATATTTTTTTTTAAAAAAAACTGTTTTTTCTTTTAAAAAAATTAATTTTATTAAAAAAAATAAAATTAAATTTAATTTTTTTTTTTTTAATTTTATTATAAAACGAATGAAGGCGTATAAAAAAACGTTTTTATACGGATTTCTCTATTTTTACGTTTCATTTGTTTTTATACGGTTTCGTTCGTTTTTGTATGAAAATGTATGAAAACATTTTTGTACAAAAATGTACGTTTTTGTACAAAAATGTACGTTTTTGTATGAAAATGTATGAAAACATTTTTTCATATAAAAACGAACGAAAAAAATGTACGTTTTTGAATGAAAATGTATGAAAACATTTTCGTACGTTTTTGTATGAAAAAGCGTACATTTTCATACAAAAGCGTGCATTTTAAACAAAAAAGCGTACGATTTTGTTTAAAATGTACGTTTTTGTATGAAAACGTTTTTTTTAAAAAAAAGAAAACGTACGGTTTTATTTAAAATGTACATTTTCATACAAAAACGTACATTTTAAACAAAACCGTACGTTTTTTTTTTGTTTAAATGTGCGTTTTCATACAAAAACGTACATTTTAAACAAAACGTTTTGTTTTGTTTAAAATATACGTTTTTGTATGAAAATGTACGTTTTTGAAAGAAAATGTAACATTTTCATACAAAAACGTACATTTTAAAGAAAAAAAAAGCATCGGTTGTTTAAAATATCGTTTTGTATGAAAACGTTTTTAAAAAAAGCGTGCGGTTTTGTTTAAAATGTACATTTTCATACAAAAACGTACATTTTAAACAAAACCGTACATTTTTTTTTTGTTTAAAATTTACGTTTTCATACAAAAACGTATTTTAAACAAAACCGTACGCTTTTTGTTTAAAATGTACGTTTTGTATTAAAATGTACGCGTTTTTCATACAAAAACTTACGAAAATGTTTTCATACATTTTCATTCAAAAACGTACATTTTTCGTTCGTTTTTGTATGAAAAAATGTTTTCATACATTTTCATACAAAACCGTACATTTTTGTACAAAAATGTTTTCATACATTTTCATACAAAAACGAACGAAACCGTATAAAAACAAATGAAACGTAAAAATAAAGAAATCCGTATAAAAACGTTTTTTTATACGCCTTCATTCGTTTTATAATAAAATTAATTTTTTTTTTTTTTTTTTTTTTAAATTTAATTTTTTTTTTTTTAATAAAATTAATTTTTTTAAAAGAAAAAACAGTTTTTTAAAAATATAATAATAAACCACAGGGACAAGATTCGTAACTTTTACCAAACCACAAGGACGATTTATGTAATTAACTCCGATCGTTAAAACCAAAATATGACGTTAGCCCCTCACGTTAGAAAGTATTTGCAAGGGAGGTCCTTTTTTTTGGACTGGGTCAGAGGGGGGACAAGATCCGTAACTTTTGTAAACACAGGGACGAAACCCGCTAAAAAAAACCACAGGGACAAGATCCGTAATTATTACTAAACCACAAGGACGATTTATGTAATTCACTCTAATATTTTTCTATAAAACTATGTAGCATCTTTTAAACTTTATTAAGTAAAAATACATGTGCACGCGCGGGTTTTTTACAATGTGCATAGACAAGGTTGTCAAAGAAGATTTTTTTTTTTAAAAATTATGTAAAATCTTTTATACTTATATAATTACAATACTCGTGCACGTGCGAGTTTTTACATAAAAGTTTCATTATGTATTAGTATAGATTACTATTTTGTATATATTTTTGTTTGACGAAATATTTGACTTTATTTAACTTATATGATGTTAAGGTTTATGTTATTTTAACTATTGTTACCATATTTTAGACATCATGCTTGTTTAATACCAATCCATTTACCTATAATTATTATTTTTTGATACTTATTATGTGATATAGATATATGATTACTTTTATGCGTGGGTGTGCCTATTCCTAATTTGTGACATCTTATCATAATTTCACTCGATTAATAATGCCTTTTGAGTGCATTATATTGAATTTTTTAGTAGGGGGTGCATTATTTGTATTGACCTTTTTTAAAAAAATGTATTCCGGCTATCCTTATTTAAAGTTTAAAGGGATTTATATGCGTTTTTGCTATATGTACAATCTGATGTATTTATTTTTATCTTACAGTAACTCGTGGCGTCGTGCCTTTATTTTGATATTTATATTCATGTTAATAATAATGTTAGCCATATTTAACTTCTAAATCCGTGTACGCGCGAGTTAAGCTTATAAACATGAATAACGTGAGTCGTTATTAAACGCCATTAGTAAAACAAAATATTTTTGCGGATCTCAATACTTAATCTTAGAAAGCGGAATAACATGAGTCATCCGTATATGTACAACCTCGTGTATTCATTTACATATCACAAAAAATAATTTCTTTTATTTTGATATGTATAATTTCATACATATACATTAATTATTTAATATATAATGATTATAATATTTAGTAATAGCAACAACATTTCTTCTTCTTTTTTTTTTTGAAAAAATAATATAAATTCTAGGAGGTATTTACTAACTTTTTAGAGTTACAAAAGAAAAATGAAAACTGATAAGTTTTCGTAAGTCATTATAATTTATTTAAAATTTAACACCTAAAGTTTTATTAATTAGCCTCTTATTTTTTTACTTTTTATTTTATAAAATCGATATATGTGTTTTTATACATATTTGTTAAGCTAGATTAAATTAAGACGAGTTTGACCAAAATTGAAGTTAATTTAGACTTTTATTGATCAATTAGAAGGCTCGTTTTTTGAAATTAGCTATCTTATTAGTTAATAAAGAAAATAATTTTTTCTATATTTGTATATTTTCTTATTATCTAAGAGATTACTCGATATTAAAACACAACAAAATTTCTTAAACTTAAAAAATAACTGATGTGGTTTAACTGAAATATGCTTAGTTACAAAAGTCAATTATTTCATTCTTTCCAAAATATTTATCCTTTGACAAAGATAACACAGCTTAAGAAAAACCTTATTATTATTATTATTATTATTATTATTATTATAACTTCATTAGAAAACAACAATATTTACAAAAAATTGGTGGGAAGCCGAGACACAAGTTGGCTCACACTCCTTTCTGAATACAAAAACTAATCTATGAAAGATAAAGGCACCACTCTTAACATTATTTGAGTGGCTAACAACAATAGTCTTGATGCGTGAAAGTGTATCCAAAGCCTCTCCGTCAAGCTCCCCAAATGTCGAAAAAGCAAATGGTATGAACTTGTAACCGTTGTCTTCACATTGGGACATATATTTCTTTTTCTTCTTCTCCATTGAATTATGTAAGGCTACCCCCGGAGCCCACGAAGTAGCCTCAATACCAGCAAAAGGATAGATTCCAGTCACATGCAAACATGCATCCTTACCCTGGATCCAATTGAATAGTAACAAGTCTGCAGGACGTAGCTCTTTCCTATCCCTTGAAAGAAACCCCATGGGAGCCTCCTTCCGTACCAAGATCCCTACCTTGGAACATATATCCACAAGAATATCACGTACCAGGTTGTGCCTGAACTTCACACCCACTTCGTTGGAACAATGAACTGCATGATCTCCCTATTGGTCCATACGATGCACATTACAACTCGGACAAGGACTGCCTTCAGAAAACATAGGTATAGCAAGCGTATAACACAACACCGACCGGAATTGGCGATGGTTCATCCTCTGGCCCAACCCATCAATAGATTTGGTGAATAGGAAATCTTGTACATAAGGGGCGCGAATGCTACTGAGAATAACCACTTGTCTAGGACTTAATGAGTACTTGGAAACAAGATCTTTCTCAATTACACCAAAGTAACACTTTGCCAAGGTTTTCATCATATAAGGGGCAGAAGCGACAATGGTGACAGAGAGCACGTCTATGTTATAAGCAATATTGAAAGAATCAAGAGCGTGCTGAAATGAGGAACCATAAAAATTAATTCCAGTTTTTACCAATATCTTGTCCTGTAGATCACTCATTTGCAATTGAGAGGCGAGGAAGGCGTACTGGATAATATCACTAGCAGCAGGGATGCCCAGCCCACCCATCTTGATTGGGAGAGTGGCCATCCGCCACTGCCAATCACCAAAACCTGGTCCTGAGGCAGTAATAATCTTCTCCAAAGAGGCACGTAACATCTGATCAAACTGAACTTGGGCCTCACGTAAATATAAAAGGGAGCATGTCCTCAAAGCATAAGATAATTTCGCAACCCCGACACAAATATGAAGAAGGAGGAGCTCACATTGTGGATCATTAAGTTTAAGAATTGCCTCCATTAATGAGATAGTTTATAAAATATCCTCCATACTGTTGTTGTTGTTGTTATTATTATTATTATTATTATTATTATTATTATTATTATTATTATTATTATTATTATTATTATTATTTTTTCATCAAATAATATTAGTATTTATGATAATAATAATAATAATAATAATACCTTCCGGGCTAAGTGTCAAAACGCATACCTTCCGAGCTAAGTGTCGTCATGGTGCGGGTTCTGATTTTGTGTCTCCTCCTGATTGTGGCGATGGTGTTGTTCGGTTCGTGTTATATGATCTTACCAAACCACATGTTCCTTCCCATGTAGCCCTTGTTGAGGATTCGGTTTTGGAGGTGTTGGGTGGTTTTGATTTATCTCTTCTTGACACTTTATTCACCAAGGGGTTGCGGACTGTCAAATCTATCCCTCCTAAATGTCGTTTGGAGTTCTCTCGTGTTTTGAAAAGAGCTCTTGATAAGGTGATCTGCACGCCTGATGATATTTCTTGTTGGGTTGATTTGTTTGTCCTGCCTCTTTGTCTACTTAAACCCTTTTGCCCGAGGAGTAGTCAAGAGGGTAGATCGGTCTGGCGTCAACGCCGGAGGAGTATATTGTTAATGCGATTCATGCATGGGGCTCTCCTGGTGGTAGTTTGCAGGTTGTGCGTGAGGTTTTAGCCGAACCTTCTCCATTATGGTTTAATATTGATGATGATAGCTTGGATTTGGGTGACCGCAATGTCAAGCAATGTAAGAGGAAGATTTGTGATGGTCATTATCAGTACTGCAGTGAGAGTTCTTCGTCTTCGGTATTGCACCTTATGATGTTTCTACTCTTGAGGACTTAAAAGCTAAGCACCCGTTTCAGCTCCTCCTTTGCTGATATACCTATTGATCATCATCACCTTACACGCATCCCCTTCTGACTGCTTGACATGATCAAGAGTTTCCTCGTGGTACTTCTTGTGGGCGGGATGGGTTCGTGCCCAACACCTTCGGATTGTTTAAATGGTGCTGCCGTGGCTATTTACGATGAGTTGATCGTTTCTATCACCCAAGTGGTGAACCTTTTCTTCTTGGTAAATGCCCAGGTTTGGGTGAATACATTGCTAGTGCTCCTCTCACACCCTTAGTCAAAAGGAGGGCGTGTCCGTCCTATTGCTGTTGGGGCTGTTTGGAGGCGTTTAGTTTCCAAGGTTTGTGCTTCCATGATTGGCCACTCTTCAGATAGTTATTTAGATGATTTGCAATTTGGTGTTGGGGTGTCGGAGGAGGGAGGCTATTCTTCATCCTGTGAATCGGTGGTTGAGGGACCGTGGGGGTGATGTTGTGCTCTATGTTGTTAGTTGATTTTAAAAACGCTTTCAATATGGTGGATCGTGCTGTTATGTTACGTGAGGTTCGGCTTTCGGCTATTTGCAAGATGGGTGGAATTCTGTTATTCCAGTCCTGCCAGATTATATTATGGTGAGCACACCCTTTGGTCTCATCAATGTGTACAACAAGGTGATCCGTTGGGGCCTCTTTTTTTTGCTTTAGTGTTACATCCCTTGGCATGTAAGATTAGAGATTCTTTTGACCTTTCCTTTCAAGCTTGGTATTTGGATGATGGTACTATTATTGGTGATACCTTGGTTGTGGGTAAGGTTTTAGAGTTGATTATGGCGGATGGACCTTGTCGTGGCTTACACCTCAATGTTGATAAAAGTGAAGTTTTTTGGCCACAGGAGGACCCCAGAAGCAGGTATGACGGTGTTTTCCCTCCCAATATTTCTCGCCCCTCACATGGTGTTAATTTATTGGGTGGACCTGTTAGTGTTGATTTTGAGTTTGGTAGTAAGTTGGTCCTGAAAAGGGTTGCTAAAACTATTGAACTTGTGGAGGAAGTTGCCAAACTTAATGACCCTCAATGTGAGTTGTTGCTACTCCGTACATGTGCTGGTATTTCTAAGCTATACTTTTCTATGCGCACATGTTCCCCTCGGGTCTTTGAGTGTGCTCGGGTTTCTTTTGATCGGAACCGTTCTTCTTTGGAGGCGCATTGTCACTTCGGGCCGGTTTTGGTGATTGGCAATGGAGACTCGCCACCTTACCCCTTTCCTTTGGGGGGCTTGGTTTATATTCTGCAGGTGACGTCTTGAACTATGCCTTCCTTGCTTCTAGACTTCAATCTGCTAGCCTAGCACTAAGCTTCTTCATAGTTACGGTATTGTAGCTGCTGGTCCCTCCTTTGATGATGCTCTATGTACTTTTAATGTGAATATGGATATTGACCTTTTTAGTAACCCTAGCGAGGTCGCTGCCCCCAAACTTATGAAGAAATTGGCGGATATATATTTGGTCGGGTTACCCAAACGGTTGAATCTACATTCCATCTTTCCCCTCGACAGATGGCGTTATGGAGTTCTCTAAAGGAGGATCATACTTGGTTGGCTTAGGGTGGCTCGATATCGATTTGGGACAAACTATGAATGCTAGGGCTTATCGTTGTGTTACTGCTATCGGTTGGGTGTTCCTCTTTTCCTGTTAGTACCGTGTTCACTGTTCTAAGGTTTTTCCTGGAGATATTTATGGGGATCACGCTGTTTCATGTGCGGGTATTGTTGGCATTAAACATCGGCATAACCTTGTGCGTGATGTTCTTGTTGATATATGCTCGGTCCGAATTTCGCCGTAAGGAGGTGGATATTGGGCTTTATGGAGATGGGGACGATCCTTGCGGCGGCGATATATTACTCTACTCTTGGGATAGTGGGCGTGATGTTTGTGTTGATCTTATTGGTTCGCGCCTTGACGCAACTGGGATGATTGATTTTATGCCGCGTCGCGATCGTGATGCTTTGCACAGCGTAAACGTGTCAGTACGATGCTAAATGTGCGGATATTGGATATGGGTTTCTCTTTTCTTTTTTTGGCGAACTTGAGAAGGATCGCCATTAACCTTACTAAAGCGCATTCGACGATTCTCTATGACCCAAGATATTGGAGCGCGTGCTGCAGTTCATATTTTTAATAGGATTGGTTTTGCTATTGCTAGAGATGTGGGGGCCCAGTTGGTTTCTCGGCTTCCCACTAATTTTTTGTAAATCCTATGAGTTTTTAATAAAGTGTTGATTTATAATAATAATAATAATAATAATAATAATAATAATAATAATAATAATAATAA
Organism: Chrysanthemum makinoi; assembly: GCA_910596185.1. Taxonomy (NCBI): domain Eukaryota; kingdom Viridiplantae; phylum Streptophyta; class Magnoliopsida; order Asterales; family Asteraceae; genus Chrysanthemum; species Chrysanthemum makinoi. The sequence goes on along the minus strand of OU343224.1, from coordinate 72,416,980 downwards.
TAATAATAATAATAATAATAATAATAATAATAATAATAATAATAAGATTTACAAGAAGTTAGTGGAAAGACGAGATACTAACTGGGCTCCCACTCCTCTAGCAATAGAAAAGCTAATCCTACTAAAGATATGAGCAGCAGCACGTGCTCCAGTGTCTTGGGTCATCGAGAACTTTCGAATTCGCTTCAGTAAGGTCACTGCATCCTTCTCGAGTTCCCCAAAAGAAGAGAAAGAAAAGGGGAGGAACCCATATCCAATATTTGCGCACTTAGTCTCATACTTGACGCGTTTACGTTGTGCAGCCTCAATCACCGCATGACCCGCCACAAAATCAACCATACCAGTTTGTGTCAAGGGCGATGACCTAGTCAAGTCAACACATACATCAAGCCCTCCGTCCCACGAGTAGAGCAACATATCAGCTGGCCGTAAGGGTTTGTCCCTTTCCCCACAAAGCCCAATGTCAACCTCTTTACGAGCCGAAATCACCGACCGAGAACATATGTCAACAAGAACATTACGTACCACGTTATGCCGATGTTTAATACCAATAATACCAGCACAAGATACAACATGGTCCCCATAAATATCCCCAGTAAAGACCCTGGAACAAGCTGAGCACGACATCTGAACAGAGAATAAGGGAACACCTAGCCGATAACATAACACGCATCGGTAGGTCCTAGCATTCATAGTCTGTCCCAAGCCAGAAATCGGAACCACCCTAAGCCAATCTGAAATACAATCCTCCATTTGCGATTTCCATAATGCCATCTGTCGAGTAGATAAAGAAAATGTAGATTCGGCTGTTTTGGTAACACGTGTGAAATATATATCTGTCAGTTTCTTCATGAGTTTATTATTATTATTATTATTATTATTATTATTATTTTTTTCAACAATTTTTTTTTATTATTATTATTATTTTTTTTTATTTTTTTTTTATTATTAAATCAACACTTTTATTAAAAACTCATATGATTTACAAAAAATTAGTGGGAAGCCGAGAAACCAACTGGGCCCCCACACCTCTAGCAATAGAAAAACCAATTCTATTAAAAATATGAACCGCAGGACGCGCTCCAATGTCTTGAGTAATAGAGAATCGTCGAATGCGCTTTAGTAAGGTTACTGCATCCTTCTCAAGTTCGCCAAAAGAAGAAAAAGAAAAGGGGAGAAACCCATATCCAATATCCGCACATTTAGCATCGTACTTGACACGTTTACGTTGTGCAACATCAATGATCGCACGCCCTGGCATAAAATCAGTAATCCCAGATTGCGTCAAGGGCGACGATCCCGTAAGATCAACACATACATCACGCCCACTATCCCAAGAGTAAAGTAATATATCAGCCGGTCGTAAGGATCTGTCCCTATCTCCATAAAGCCCAATATCCACCTCCTTACGAGCTGAAATTCCGGACCGAGAGCATATATCAACAAGAACATCACGCATAAGGTTATGCCGATGTTTAATGCCAACAATACCCGCACACGAAACAGCATGATCCCCATAAATATCTCTAGGAAATACCTTAGAACAGGCTGAACACGGTACCTGAACAGTGAAAAGAGGAACACCCAACCGATAGCATAGCACACAACGATAAGCCCTGGCATTCATAGTTGGTCCCAGTCCATATATCGGAGCCACCCTAAGCCAATCCGAAGTATGATCCTCCTTTAGTGAACTCCATAACGCCATCTGTCGAGGAGAAAGATGGAATGTAGATTCAACAGTTTGGGTAACCCGATCGAAATATATATCTGCCAATTTCTTCATAAGTTTGGGGCGGACCTCGCTAGGGTTACTCAAAAGGTCAATATCTATATTCACATTAAAAGTACATAGAGCATCATCAAAAGAGGGACCAGCAGTTACAATACCATAACTAAGGAGAAGCTTAGACTGTAAGCTAACAGATTGAAGTCTAGAAGCAAGGAAGGCATAATTCAAGACGTCACCTGCAGAATATAAACCAAGCCCCCCAAAAGCAAAGGGTAAGGTGGCGAGTCTCCACTGCCAATCACCAAAACCGGGCCCAGAAGCAGTGACAATGCGCTCTAAAGAAGAACGAAGTGCCGCATCAAAAGAAACCTAAGCACACTCAAAGACCCGAGGAGAACATGTGCGGATAGAAAAATATAACTTAGAAATACCGGCACATGTACGGAGTAGCAACAACTCGCATTCAGGGTCATTAAGTTTGGCAACTGCCTCCATAAGTTCAATAGTTTTAGCAACCATTTTCAGGACCAACTTACTACCGAACTCAAAATCCACACTAACAGGTCCACCCAATAATTTAACACCGTGTGAGGGACGAGAAATATTGGGGAGGAAAACACCGGCATACCTGCTTCTGGGGTCCTCCTGTGGCCAAACAACTTCAGTTTTATCAACATTGAGGTGTAAGCCACGACAAGGTCCATCCGTCATAATCAACTCTAAAACCTTACCCACAACCAAGGTATCACCAATAATAGTGCCATCATCCAGATACCAAGCTTGAAAGGAAAGGTCAAAAGAATCTCTAATCTTACATGCCAGGGGATGTAACACTAAAGAAAAAAAAGTGGCCCAAGCGGATCACCTTGTTGCACACCTTGATGAGACCAAAGAGTATACTCACCATAATATAATCTGGCAGGACTGGAGTAACAGAATTCCACCCACCGTGAAATAGCCGGGAAATGAAGCCGAACCTCACGCAACATAACAGCCCGATCCACCATGTTGAAAGCGTTTTTAAAATCAACCAACAACATAGACAGACCAACATCACCCCCACGGTCCTCAACCAACCGATTCACATCATGAAGAATAGCTTCCCCTCCCCCCGACACTCCAACACCAAATTGTAAATCATCTAAATAACTGTCTGAAGAGTGGCCAATCATGGAAGCACAAACCTTGGAAACTAAACGCCTCCAAACAGTCCCAACAGCAATAGGACGGATACCCCCTCCTGGTTTGACTAAGGGTGTGAGAGGAGCACTAACAATGTACTCACCCAGCGCCCTCGGGCATTTACCAGCAAGAAAAAGGTTCACCACTTGGGTAATAGAAGCGATCAACTCATCAAAAATAGCCACAGCTGCACCATTTAAACAATCCAAAAGGTGTTGGGCACGCAACCCATCCCGCCCACAAGAAGTACCACGAGTGAAACTCTTGATCATGTCAAGAACGGTAGAAGGGGATGCGGTAAGGTGATGATGATCAATAGGTATATCAGGCAAAGGAGGAGCAGACTGAAAAGGGTGCTTAGCTTTCAAGTCCTCAAGAGTAGAAAAATCATAAGGTGCAATACCAGAAGACGAAAGAACTCTGACCGCAGCAGTATAATGACCATCACAAATCTTCCTCTTACATTGCTTGACATTGCGGTCACCCAAATCCAAGCTATCATCATCAATATTAGACCATAATGGAGAAGGTTCGGCTAAAACCTCACGCACAACCTGCAAACTGCCACCAGGAGAGCCCCATGCATGAATAACATTAACAATATACTCTTCCTGGCGTTGACGCTTAGTGACCTACCTACCCTCTTGACTACTCCTCGGGCAAAAGGTTTTTAGTAGACAAAGAGGCAGGACAAACAAACCAACCCAACAAGAAATGTCATCGCGATGCAGATCACCTTATCAAGAGCTCTTTTCAAAACACGAGAGAACTCCAAACGACATTTGGGAGGGATAGATTTGACATCCGTAACCCTTAGAGAATAAAGTATCAAGAAGAGGTAAATCAAAACCACCAGGCACGTCCAAAACCGAATCCTCAACAAGGGCTACATGGGAAGGAACCTGTGGTTTGGTGAGATCATATAACACGAACCGAACAACACCATCGCCACAATCCGGAGGAGACACAAAATTAGAACCCGCACCATGACGACACTTAGTCCGGAAGGTATGCGTTTTGAAACAACCACCACACAACCACAAACCCATACGCTTAAGAGTAACCTCAGCCCTTTCGAAAATAGCCAAATCCGACAAAAGAGATTGCCTAGTGATAGCTTGAGCCTCAACACTAAAATGCCGATCGCGAAGATGTGTGATCAAAGAGGTTTTAGTAAGACCATTTCCACCACCATCACGACATCCATTAAGACCAATAAGGGGCAATGAAATCTAACGGCAGGCATAAGAACAAGACAAAACCACAACCTCTTGTAACCAAGCCTCAAGTAAAGAAGTACCAAAAAGGAGAACCAAAGAAACCCAACAGTAGCAACCATGCAACCAAATGCTCCCAGCAGCAAGAGACCACAACAGAATCAACCAACTAACGTGAATAGCAGTCCAAAAATGTACCCAAAACAACCAAGCAAAACGAAACCTGTATAGGGAGAAGTAACCTGTTCGAAGCCAAAACCAAAACCCATCAACCAAAGCAGCAAATGGGGCCTAAACGCAGCGTAAAAGATCACAAAGAAACCCTACAAACTGCATTTAGATGTGCGTAACCACAACAACAACAGTCACTGTCTTGATATGAACCCTAAAACAGCTTCGAAAGACGAACCTGGTAGCGTTGGGGAGGACAGGTAATGTTTGGGAGAACTGATGGGAAACCACAACCAATCGGAGATCAATTCAATTGCAGGCAAGCAAACGGAAAACAAAACGCAGTGAAGAAGATACGGAGGTTTCAAAAACAAAACCCTAAAAACTGAAAGAGAGATCAAAGAAAACCCTAGGGAATATATACAAAACCCTATCACAAAACCATGATAAGATCACAAATACAAAACCTGTTCAACAGAGGATGTTGAAAGGACGATCCATAGCCTTGAGAGATCAAGATGATCTGAAGAAGAGCAGATCGCCCATAGTCTCGAGATTATTATTATTATTATTATTATTATCACATTTTGATTAATAACAATTTTATATCAGCTAATTAATTAGTTTTAATTTAAGATTTGTTGCAATAATAACTTAAACAAAAGGGTAATAGGGTAAACTCGATAATTTTTTCTTATCCATTTTTACTAATGGACGATTAAATTGGGACAATTTGAAATGGGAAGATGACAATTGTTTGGGGAAAGAGAGAAAATTTAACTCACAAATTTTTTTCACTCTCACTTACTTCACAAGTTAATATACACTCACAAATTGACGCTAGTACACATCATCGTTGCTATGCGCGAAAAACCGTCTATTAAGTAATAACTATATTATCGTATTAACAATACGTTTCAGATAATTATATCTAAAACGTTTTTTTTTTAAACTAGCGGTTTACACTTTTAAGTGGTGACTCGAACAAGATCAAAAGGTCAATGACTTAGCAATATGTGAATGGCCTATCAAATAAAAAATAAATTGTGAGACTAAAAAGTGACCCTTGATTTGATCATATTACCCGAATAATTAAGACGAAAGTTTTGGTTCCGCGTTTTTAAAAATTATGATTACTTGACTTTTGAGTTAACTTTTATGTCGATATAGTTACGTCTAACAACTTGAACAATCACAAGTGACAATTAACAGTATTAGTTTGTCCGAAAAGGATATGGGCCAAAGAAACCTAAAAATAGATGATGATAATGATTACGTAATCGTTGTTATAGGCTACGAATGGAATTTTTTATTCTTTGTTACTCTACCCGTCTCATATTAATGTCTACATTGCTGTTTTGTGAATTCTTATAATAAAATGACATTTATATTTCACTCAATGAAAATAAACTTTAGTTAGTAAATATAATATTTGATTGGTTAAAAATGTAATTACTAGATAGTGAGATTTTATAAAATTTTATGTAATATGAAAGTAAACATTTATTATAGGACGGAGCGAGTATTTTTAAGTTTTCAAAAATATAATAATGATTATGATTCTTAACGTAGCTTTTTCTACTTTAATGTATTTATGTACAACACATTCGCCAACTTTTTTTTTTTTTTTTTTATGGGTCATGAAAAGAGAAATATGGAGTATTGCAATAGAGGGGAACAAAAAGAGAATATGGAGTATTGCAATAGAGGAGAACAAAAAGAGAAATATGGAGTATCATAAATTTTACTTAAAACATTAATGTGATGTACCCTCGTTACATATTGTATGGGCTGCGTTATTGGGACGGTACCTAGTTTTTTAGACTGACCCCCCCTACTTTTTTTGTTTTTTTTTTATTTTATTTTTATTTTTATAATTTTGTTTATATCAAAAAACTATAAACCTGAAAATGCGGAACTGTAAATATAAAGTTTAATAAGCCAAACGCTTAAAACTGTCAGAAATACAGAACAGAAACTGACAAAAAACTATGTTGTACTGAAAAAAGTGAGGAAACAAAAGAAATATTCCTTATGTTTGAACCCATAGGAAGGGTTTATATAGTACAACCCTGTACTATTGTATTGAGTAACACATAAACTCATTCCATGTGTCTCAATCATCACTTAAACTATCAACTCTAATAAAACAAAGGAACATGATGTTCACCATATTTGAGTTCATACCTTTTCATACACACATCTCACCCCTATAAATACACACCATAATACACCATCATAAACACACAAACACTTACAACATGAAGATGCAATTCAACAATGTCTTCTTGTCCATCAAGCTCTTGACCCTTCTTTCTTTATTTGTACTCTCGGCTTCACAAGATTTCGATTTCTTTTATTTCGTTCAGCAGGTATATATATCTTTTCAGTTACAACTACGCACTCTCGTCACTTTTATAGTAACTGTTTTTTGTCGAATGAAGTCTATAAGTGATAAACGTGATCATTTTGACGTGTCATTATAAAAACATATTTTTGATGAACGTACTTTCAAATTCGTTTCGCAATGGCACAACAAAGTGACCATGTTTAGCATTTATAGACTTTATCCTTACGTGTTGTTTGTCATTGTTCATGAAAAAAAAAAACACATTTTGATATATTTGAATTAATAACATTTTGTAGTGCTTGAGAATTTTGTGACCTCATGATCATTTGATATAAATGTCTTTGTAGTGGCCAGGATCATACTGTGACTCGAAACAAGGTTGTTGCTACCCAAGTACCGGGAAGCCGGCATCGGATTTTGGAATTCATGGACTTTGGCCTAATAGAAATGATGGATCATATCCCTCCAATTGTGACTCTAGCAACCCTTTCGATATATCCAAGGTGGTCCTTTTACCATTTCCTAGTTATGATGATTTATAACTCTACATGTTTGTCTTTTCCATATGTGTGACAAAATTAATGACGTTGATTTATAAACTACAGATTTCAGACCTTACGAGTCGAATGCAGTCAGAGTGGCCAACTTTAGCGTGCCCAAGCAACAATGGGCTAGCATTCTGGGGCCACGAGTGGGACAAGCATGGGACGTGCTCAGAATCCGTTCTTAATCAACATAGTTATTTTGCGACAACACTTGGCCTTAAGAACGAAATCAATCTCCTCCAAGCTCTCAAAAGCGCGGGTATGATACTATGATTTACTCATAAATCATTGGAAAGTAAATATTAATTTTAGTGAATTTATAACAAACGTGACATTTGATTCAGGTATTCAACCAAATGGCCAAAAGTATAGTCTTAGTAGCATAAAAAGTGTGATTCAAGGTGCAAGTGGTTACACTCCATGGATAGAGTGCAATAATGACTCGTCGGGTAACAGTCAGTTGTACCAAATTTACTTGTGTGTGGACTCATCAGCTTCGAGTTTCATTCAATGTCCCGTCTTTCCTAACGGAAGCTGCGGTTCAAGCATCGAGTTTCCTACGTTCTAACGTAAATGGACTAATCTGATTGTTGAACATGTTTGCTTCTTTAATCTGTAGTTAATTCTGTATGTGATTTTTTCTGTTTGTAATGTTTTTTACACCTTTATGTTATTGGAATAACAACATTTCATATTGGATTTCATTTTATCTTCAAAACCATATCGATTATTAATGTATCTTAGGTCAATTAGAGGTATAACGAGTCGACCTGAATAATTAAGCTCAAAACATGGTTCTTCATCTCATATAGGCTCATGTTTTGACTCAACTAGATTATTGCTCGAAACTTGAAACGTTATGCATGGTCTTCATATACAATTAAGAGTATTAAAAGTCAACAACTGAAATAAAATGCTGCACACAAGATGCATGGGCACATATATATACATCATGCCATCATGGCTCAACAGCTTCAACAAGTTCTCTCTAATCATATAAAAAGAAAATTGAAATTTAAATTGTAAACGAGAAAAGCATTTGAAGACAACCATTTGTAAGTATACTTTGATTTCAGGTCTCTTGTTTCTCACCAATTTGATTAGTTGGGCTAGGCTAATAGTAGGCTTTATTTATGGGCAAACTCTCCGTAAGCAGACTTTACCTAAATTTATCCCCAAATCCCCACTAGAGTTTTTGTAAGCATAGAGTTTTTGTAAGCATACTTTGTAAGACGGTGAAAATGTGATAGTATATATGTGTATTATGGGTATCTTTGGTGCCGAGCAGTGTGAAGCTTCTTGGGACGGTGAGCGGTGAACAATGAACATTTTAATTTTTAGTGGTTGTTTGGCAAGAGTGGTGAGCTGTGGCTTTTTTTAGGAAGACTAGGGGTGCGTTTTTTTTTTGCTTAATATCCTAGATAGAAAAATTCCTTAACCCAACTAGGTGAAAAGATTGTTTCTTTTAGCTTAATACAAAGAAAAATCCTGGATGTAAAAGAGTGCTAAAAAGGTGGGTGTTTCCATCTAGGATGCTTTTATCACAAAGAATTCGGATCTTTTAGAAAGTGAAACTTTTTGCAAAGTCTAAAAAGGAGTGTACACCGTCGGATCAAAATACAAGATTTGATCAAATTTAAAAGCTACATATACACATAAGGGCATGTTAGTCATTACAACAAAACATATTCATTATTACCCATCTCTTTCTCCTCTTTATTTCCTCAGATCCAATTTCCAGATCTCGTCACCATCAAACAGGTCCAATCTTCATTAGACAATTCACCGGTGTAGATTTACCGATCAAATCCGACACCGTCAAACATTCCTCCCCCTCCGGCAGCAACCGACGACGATGATGATGATGAAAATCAAGTCCGATTGAATCCGACGAAGACCACCACCGCCATTAGAAACCCAAATTCAACCACCGTCTACCTCAAGATCCCGGCAATGAAAACCCGACTAGATCTAGTATAGAGTGTAAGATATATTACTTGTATATTACAGATGATTTTTGAGTTAAAAATGGTCATATAGAAATTAAGTTTGAAATGGGTTTGTTGGTTTTCAAATATGTTCTTCATTTGTTGGATTTGATGAGAAGTATGATTCCAAAAAGTAACAGTTAATTGGAAATTGAGAAATGTGAAAGGATACTTTTTTACTTTTACATTTTTGGTGTGAGTGAGATAAAAAGAGAATATGTGGCTTCAAAAAATTGATGAACAAGTTAAATGAAAAAGTTGGAAGCAGTGGGGTTGTTATAGTAGCAAGTTTTATTTTTTATTAATCTCTTTTGACTTTTAAGAATAAGAATATTAAATTGTTAAACATAAGTTCTGTTATTTTTTATCTTTTTTTATAACTAAAATGTTGTCTTTTTAATTTGAAAGAAAAAGTTGTCTTTTTAATTTTTAGTTAGATTAATGTTCATTAATTTGTCATGTTGTTCATCAATTTTATAACAAAAAAAGGTATCGATCATCAATAGAAAATGTTGTTCATCAATAAAACGAGTTGTTCATTAGTTTTATTTAATTTTGTTCATCAGTTTTATTTCATAAAAAAACGAGTTGTTCATCAGTTTTATTGTTCATCAATAAAAAAATTGTTCATCAGTTGTCTAAAAGAAATCGCAATGTTCATCTGTTAGAGTCACACTGTTTATCAGTTCATCAATTAGTTTTCTTTAATGTTACATTATAATGTTCATCAGTTACATCACTTGTTCATCGGTTTTTTTAAACAAATAGTGTTGTTCATCAGTTTTATTGCTCATCAGTTCTATTTAACTTTGTTCATCAGTTTTATTTCATCAATAAAATGAGTTGTTCATCAGTTTTATTGTTCATCAGTTTTATTTCATCAATTAAACGAGTTGTTCATCAGTTTTATTGTTCATCAGTTCTATTTAACTTTGTTAATCAGTTTTATTTCATCAATAAAATGAGTTGTTCATCAGTTTTATTTCATCAATAAAACGAGTTGTTCATCAGTTTTATTGTTCATCAATAAAAGTATTGTTCATCAATAAAAAATTTGTTCATCAGTTGTTTAAAAGAAATCGTAATGTTCATCTATTTGAGTCATAGTGTTCATCAATTAGTTTTCTTTAATGTTACATTATAATGTTCATCAGTTTTCTTTGATGTTACATTATAATGTTCATCAATTACATCATTTGTTCATCGGTTTTTTTAAACAAATAGTGTTGTTCATCAGTTTTCCAAATAAAAAAATTACATTGTTCATCAGTTATGTACAATCAGTCTTGTTCATCCGTTATTCTTTTTTTTTTATCAATATTAAAAAAAATATATATTAATGTTCATTAGTTCATCAGTTATTTTTTATATTATTCATCAGCTATTTTTTATAAGGTTCATCAGTTGTTTTTTATATTGTTCAACAGTTTTCGAAAAAATAACGTTCATCAGTTCTTTTTTATATTGTTCATCAGTTGTCTAAAAGAAATCGCAATGTTCTTCTGTTAGTTGTTCATCAGTTCATCGATTAGTCTTGTTCATCAGTTAGTATTGTTCAGCAATAAAAAAATATATTCATCAATTCTTTTAAATTTTGTTCATCAGTTTATCGGTATTCAAAAAAGTCATAATGTTCATCAATTGTCGAAAAAATCATAATGTTCATCAGTTATGATCACAATGTTCATCAGTTTATCATTTGTTTGTTCATCAGTTAAAAATAAACAAAAAATAACAAAAATAACAAAAAATGTATTTTGGTATACCAATTAGTGCATTTGAATGTACTTTTATAAGAAAATCTCTTTTAGGCATTTTATCAAACACTTTGTATGCACTAAATATGACTAAGACGCCATTATTAACGTGCAATATCTCACTCATATCATATCGGATTTGAGTGATTCAAATTTATGAGTAAAGAATAGTCAAAAGCCTACAATTTTCATGTTTTAAGTTTTGTAAAATTTGGCTTTTAAACTAGTCAAAATTAGAGCCGAAAATACCAAAAATTTCAAGAAAATCAACACCCACTTAAAAAGTTTGAAAAAAAAAGTTACGATTTATATATCTAAATGCATACCAAATTAAAGAGAATCAAATTTTAAAAATTATGGTGAAATCGGTTTTTTATAAGGGCCCGTTTGGTTTGCAGATGGGTTTAGGATTTAAAGTTGGATTAGGATTTGGATTTGGATTTAATGAAGAGTGAGAAAATATATTATAAAATTAATAAATTATTATTTTATAAAATTTATATATAAAACTATATAGAAAAAGTGAAGAAAAGTTGAAAGGGCCCACCATATTATTAAATTCAGCTCACATAAATGACTTTTGTAATAGTTGCACTATTCGGGTTTGCTGTCCCAATCCAAATTCTAAAATTTGAGCCAAACGTTTTTTTTTACTTTAGGATGGAGAACCCAACCCCACAGGTGGATACCAAACATGCCCTAAAAGTTTGTCGTTTGAAAGTTATTTACGTTTGAAGTTTTGGGTTGAAATAAAAAAACATGTTAAAAGGACCAAAATGCCCCCTAATCAAATTTAATAAGAAAAAATGGAGGGATTAGATAGAGGACACATGGCAATCAATGATAGGCTTTCTAGCCTTTTATTTTTTTTCACTTTGCAAGGGATCTCAACTCTTATCACAAAATTACCCTCAATTTCTTTTTTATTATTCTCTCTCTTCTTCTCAAATACCCATGTCAACCAACATAATTCCATTGTCATCTTCACTCCGATCAGCTGTCTCCACCACCGAGTCTTCATCTCTGCAATTTTGATCCCTTCAACTGATTTTTTCATGTAGGGTTCATAACTTCATTTTGTTTTTGTGTGTACAAATCTACAAAAAAATTATTGGTTTTTTTTTAGATGATCTTAAAGACATATCAATGGATCTGTTGATGGTGTTGTTCATCTTGTGTTTATTTGTTCATCTTGTGTTTATGTTTTTGGGTGTTTGTAGTAGTTGAAGCTTAATTTTGTTTCTTTTTTTTTCGATCTTGGATTTTGAATTGTTACACAAGATGATGTGTTTAGTTGAAATTGATTGGATTCTAAGGTATTACTACATGATTTAAGATGTATCCTCTTACCACCATTAGATGCAAAAATATTCAAGGATCTGTTTTTTTTACTATGGGAGTTTGGAACTCAAATTAGCATAATTTCAATTGTTTAGGTTAATTTGTTACTGATTTTGGCTCAAATGTGAAAGACAAGAATTATTTATTCATATAAGAAACAAGGGCAAATCGGACATTAATGTTTTTTAAGATATGAAAAAGAAGGGGAAATAATCTCTGCAGCTAACTTATGTTCAAATGGTTCTTATTCCAAACATCATTATTAATCTAAACAGATACTATTTCCAAACGAGAAAAAAAAAAATAAACAACCTCTAATTCTCCTATGTTTGTTTAAAAAGTGGTGAGTTATGGCTATATTTCCATGGCTACTGCTCACAACCACAAGTCACTGCTACTAATGCTACTTTTAACAAACACTTATACTTATATTCGTTATTGTAATAAGATGTAAACTGTTTAATTTTCCACACACATAACTTTTTATCAAACCAAATTTAATTACAAGAAAACCAAATTCAAAACATTTCAGTATCATATATCAAATAGACTTAGTTGTGTATAAATGTAGATCAAGATCTTATTAAGATATTAATATATTCATAAGGATAACATATAATAAAAGAGAATTGATACATACACCACATTTTTTGATTAATACATTACAGTATTGTACATTTTTTTATTAATGCACCACAACTTGTGCATTACAGTTTGTACCGTACAATATTGTAATGCACAAGTTATGGTGTATTAATCAAAAAAATATAGTGTGAGTATCACCCCCTATAATAAAAACTAGTTAATGTGAAGAGTATGAATACCATAATGAACTTTGGTGTGAACAGGAGGAGTTGCCAATGCGAACACCACTACTATTAACAACATAGAAACTATATACATTTATGTATTAAGAAACATAACAACATTTTTTACATGTATCTGATTATTTTGTGTCGCAATTATTGTAGTTACAAGATGCACTGCCGAGCATTGTGGTGGAATATCCCTAAATGCTTTCTTTCTTTCACACACACCATCTCTTAGAGCATGTACAATCATAACGCCCTAACGGCGTTTTTGAACAAATTAACGGCGTTATGCCGTTATCACCCTTGGACCTCCGGCGTTATTTCGGCGTTAGTCCCTGGGCGTTACAGGGCTAACGCCCGTTTTTTTTTTTTTTTTTATGCCCTTAAATGAGGGGTTGTTTTTGTAAATTGTTGAGAATGTTATTGATGTTATTGGGATGTTATGGTTGTGGGTGTTTTTTGGGGATGTTAATGTTAAATGTTAAAGCTGATGTGACACTGACGTGGACGGTGTTATTGGTGTTATGGTGTTATGATTGGGAATGCTCTTAGTGACTTTTTATCTACTAGAAATGCTTTTGTTAGTTTCATGGTATGAAAGCTGTAAATATAACTTTGGAAAACAGAAACAGCATGTGATATTTACTCGATCAAATATGATTGGTGGTTCAAGTATTTACCAGAGACAAGTGTATGATATTTGTAGTGTATAAACTATTATGTAAAATGTTTGGAAGGCCTAAAAATGTGATTAGTTATTTGCATAAACAAATGTGGCAATAATTTATTTGTTTATGAAGAAATTAGTCTCTCTACTATCATCAATATAATGCTGACACATTGGTTTAAACATATAATTAGACATAACAATTAGACATGTATTTTGATTAGGGGTAAAGGCACCATAATATATCATACTTGTCACTTGCACCTTTCATATGTATCGAACAATTTTTTTGCTATTCTATATATTAAGCTTGATTTTATTGTATTTTTTGTGTACTTTATGACAATTATGATACATATAGTAGAAAAAAAAAAAGAGGCAAAATACACAAAAAATACACTAAAACCAAATTTAGTACATCAAATAACAAAAAAAAAAAATTATTCGATACATATAAAATGTGTGAGTGACAAATATGATACATTACGATGTCATTAGCCCTTCCGATTACTATTCATAATTCATATATAGTTTATCGAATTCAATATTGTACGTATATATCTAACATATCTCTTATTAAGTTGGAATTTTAGCATGGTGCCTTGCAAGATTAGATTTGAAGTCAATTTCTTTGAATATGAGGAGGTAAAATACCAATTATGAACGTTATTAAGAAAGTGCCAATTATTAACCTAATACTACTACTTTGCAATCATCCATGTCTCTATGCCTAAGTCAAACTAAGAGTCATCATATTCAAAAATATAAATACATGTTAATTATAATAATTCATTAATTAATGAGTTTAATGTTAAATCCTTGAAAATAACCAATGCTTACCACAAGTTTTAACTATATGAGAAACAAATGGATATATCTATACTAATGTTTAATGTTAAGTTTTGAAATAAGCTTTATCGAATGTATGGCTAAGAGATGAAGATGAATATATGATACGTATCTTACAAAAGGTGATGTGTACGCTACAATAAACATATGATACAACATTTACAACACTATATATGCACACTCTTCTACGATATACATGTACACATGGCCAAATTCATTCACTTTTGTCAAAAATGTACACTCCTTTTTGGTTTTTGAAAACAGAATACATGATTCGTACAGTGAGCAGAAACCGCACTGCAAACCACAAATCCGCACAAAACCGCAAAATTCACATCGCAAAAACAGAAACCGCAACAAAAACAGCGGTATGGTTCCTGAAAATAAAAAACCGCATTTTGCGGTGCGGATTCGGTTTCCACCGAAAAACCGCACTGCAATAACCACACCAAACCGCAAAGTCAAATTCAAATATGTTATATTTTTATTTTTAAATAAACCAACTAAATTTCATAATTTTTTTATGATTAAATACTTTTGTTTATATTTTTATAATTAATTATTTCTAACGTATTTTTTGGGTTAATTATTGTCTGAGTTTTTATACGTAGTATCATATAATTTTACTTTTCTATCATACTATCATCGAAATTTTAAAATATTGTCATCTCATTTGACTTTTATTATTGTAGACATTTATAATTTGATACTAATACCCAACATTTTGTATATATGTGTTTCTACTCATTATGTAGCCTTATAAATATATTTATTCTATAATAATATATACCAAAAAATAGAATTTGAGAAAAAAAAAAACTTTAAAAACAGCAAAACCAAACCGCAAAAATCGCAAAACCGCGTGGTTATGGATTCTTATTTTTTAAAACCCGCAATTGCGGATGTGGTTCGGTTTTTACCAAAACCTGCACAAACCCGCACCATGCTCACCCCTAATTACTACAGTAGTAACTAAGACCAAAAAAAAAAAAACAGAGGTATTTGTAAAAAAAAAATAAGGAGTAACAGAAATAATTAATGATCATTTAATTGTAGTAATAACTAATGAATTAATTATCTCCCTCAAGTAAAAGAAAACACATTATATTCTTTATCTTGAGTTCATACTATTTCGTAGTTTCATACACACACTATCTTCCCTATAAATAAACACACAAAGCACATCATCTTTAAACACACACTCACTTTCTTACAAACATGAACATGCAATCCAAAAATGGTTTATTGTTGATCAAACTATTAACTCTTAATTCCCTACTTGTTCTTTGTGCGTCTCAAGATTTTGATTTTTTCTACTTTGTTCAACAGGTTTTTTAGGATATTCAACATATTTCATATTATAATTCATGGTAAAGTATAGTTTATAATCATTTAGTTTTAATGTTTTTTTTTTGTAGTGGCCAGGATCATATTGTGACACAAAACAAGGTTGTTGCTACCCAAAAGTCGGAAAACCGGCTTCGGATTTTGGAATTCATGGACTTTGGCCTAATAGAAATGATGGGTCATATCCTTCAAATTGTGACTCTAGCAATCCTTTCGATTCATCCAAGGTTGTTGTCTTGCCTTATGTAACAAAATATTTGTTTTTTTTTTGGTATAGATGTTTGTCTTATGTAACAAAAATATTGAAGGATACTTGTTACTATGTGAATTCTAGATTTCGGACCTTATGAGACAAATGCAGTCCGATTGGCCAACATTATCGTGCCCAAGCAACGATGGGCTAACATTTTGGGGTCATGAGTGGGACAAGCATGGCACGTGCTCTGAATCAGTACTCGATCAACATGGTTATTTCACGACTGCTCTTAATCTCAAAACCGAAATAGACGTTCTTAAAGCTCTCCAAAATGCAGGTACAACTAATACTAAATTGTTGTTAAAACATACTGTATTTTTATTATTCCAAAGTTTACAATGCTATGTTTGGCAAAAAAAACCATGCTGCAGGGATTCACCCAAATGGCCAAAAGTATAGTTTGATTAGCATAAAAGATGCGATCAAAGGAGCGAGTGGGTATACTCCATGGATCGAGTGCAATAAGGACGAGTCTGGTAATAGTCAGTTGTACCAAATCTATCTGTGTGTGGACTCATCGGCTTCGGGCTTCATTGAGTGTCCTGTTTTTCCTCATGGAAGTTGTGGTTCATCCATTGAGTTCCCTTCGTTTTAAATTAAAAGTCTCGGTTAAATACTTGATGTATGAACTAACGAATATGTTTGTTTCTAATATAACTTCTACTAAATTGTGTGCGGCTTTAAAGACTATGGTTAAGTTTACCATGTTTTTTCAAAGAC
Source organism: Chrysanthemum makinoi (assembly GCA_910596185.1). NCBI lineage: Eukaryota > Viridiplantae > Streptophyta > Magnoliopsida > Asterales > Asteraceae > Chrysanthemum > Chrysanthemum makinoi. The sequence continues at coordinate 72,400,046 of OU343224.1, read as the reverse complement.
ATTTGATCTTCTATATTGACTAGATTTGGATATGTCGATTTTTGACTCTCAAGTACATGAGTCCTAATTGCAGTATACTACTTTAGTTGCAGATCATCCAAATCACCTAAATCTTTCTTCCTTGAATTCAAGTGTTTCTTTTTGTGATATACCAACACAAACTTGTGCCAACGGTAAATAATGAGTAGATAAAGTTAAAAAATCATACAAATTAGAAAGATCATGCTCAAGTATATAAAAGGAAGACCCTATTTCAACTATGTCCATATATGCTTCTGGCTATAGCATCAAGTGTAATTCTTGAAACACAGTTAAAAACACCTTTCTTGTATGCTTTTGTCATAGATCATATCTTAGTGTATTACATTAGTCAAGTATCATTCCTCCCTTAACTATTCGGCAGCATAAGCCGCATCCCAAAAACAAAGCTAGAACCACCATCATAATAAAAAATCAGAAGTTTCTCTTGTACGATTAAGGTGTTTAGGAGTGGATTAATTGGAGGTTTTTTTGTTACTGTTTTCCTCGTCGACCAGCAGCAGCAACAAGAAGAAGTCTTCTGTCTTTTCTAGTCTTGGCTTGTTTCTCGGACAGAACTACAAAGGTGATATCGGACGATTCTCATCCGATATCGGGTATAATTAAATCAATCCTTTTGATTGGTTTTGATATCTTGGACAGCAGCAAGCTTGTTTCTTGGAGGATTACTGTTCGTGATATATTCAAGTATCAAGTTGTTGATTGGTTTTTATATTACGTTCTCGATTAGCTACTAATCGAACGTATACGTTATCGGGTTTGTGTGTGATACTCATTGAAGTATCAATCTTTGATACTCGGGTTTTGTTTTGGTTTCTTGTTCGTTACTAAAGATCAATTGCCAAGCAAGGTTAGACTTTCTTTTATCCCTTTTATTAATTAATTATTGTATTAATTAATTGTTTATTAATTACGTGTTATAACATAATTGCGATAACTAGATCCAATATCCGCTGCGTACTCGTAAAGGTTAATGGTTAACTTGTTCTAAAATCCCAACAGTGGCATCACGAGTCAACTTGTTTTTGCGATTATGGGTTACACGTTTCTTGTTAATAAACATGTTTAAAAGGCTGCATGAAACCTAATTTAGTTATTCTTTTTATTTTGCTTTGACAACTATATGCAATACTTGTCAAATTTTAATAAATAATAACTAATCTCACACAAATTAAAATTATATTGATAATTAGAATTAATTTGTTAATTAGAATTACTTGCTAATTAGAATTAAAAGTTAATTTGAATTTATTAATTGTTAATTAGAATTATTATGATAATTAGAATTACATATTGGTTATTAAATACATAAAATTGCGTAATTACTTGACAATTGAGATTGCCATGCTATTTTATGTGTTTTTCCGGCCACAAGACCCACTCAATTGCTTTTATAAGTGATATATGGGGCGATCTAGGTATTATATCCTAGTGACGGTCTTATGGTTCTCCGTTTGGGGAAGAGTCGCAAAAGAACTCGGAACAATATGTGGTTATTTATGTTGATGTTTATGCTTATATGTTTGTGATTCCTATATGTGCATTATTACTTGCTTTGACACCTAATTGTATGCAATATGGAATAATACATTTCGTAACCATAACATTAATATTGGTCTTTATTTACACGCCTAAATACCATGCTCATTGTGACCTGCTATTTGATTCGTGAAAAATCGTTTTTGTAAAATAAAGTGACCTAATATATGAAACACATTATCAAGAATTTAAAAACTAGACGCTATGGACACTTGGGATGTACGGCTCACCCACTAGAACAAACTCAAAAGGGGGTTCAAAGAGGTGTGCACAGTCGCACAGAAAGGATGTCTAAGGTTATGCTTCGCGCTTATGGTCCTCTGCCTCCCTGTAAGTTCGATTGGAGCTACCGTGAACCATGATGATCACTACAGTGTCATTACCAAAAGTTTTTACAATTAGTGTTACAAAGTTGTTTTGCATGTTTCTTTGTACACGACTTTTACCACATTTATATGTGCATACCTATTTGTTAATTTTAAGTCTATGCCATCCAACTATGAACACGTGCATTTTGATTGACTTCTCTAGTCAGACCTAAGGGCTTTTCCAACCCATGGTAATTATTTCACACTGGTCAGACCTATGGTTATTTTTACACGTTCATACTTGGTCGACTTATCTCGAGTTGGCTTGGTCAGACCTTGAACCCGAGGCATAAGATGAGAACTAAACAAGCTTTTGACATTATTACTTGATAATAATGTCTTAAACAGTCTCATAAAGTCTAAGAGTTGCATTATGCAATTAACGCTCGTTGCTTACCTCTTGTCCTATTTTTTTACGCACTGGTCAGACCTATGGTAATTAAGTGGGGTTGCAAGATGGATCTTAGTCTTATTAGTAATTAATTGGGTAGTTAATTCTTTTAAGAATGTAATTATCGAAAATACTAATAATTTGAACTTTTCAATTGTAGATGACTACTTGATCGGAAACAGTTCGGTACTCAGGAGTTTCTTTGAGAAACAAAAACTCACTGGACCTAATTTCTTTGATTGGTATCGCCAGACGCATTATACTATCAGCTGAAGATAAGGAAACTTATCTGGAGCATCCTATACCTGCAGTACCTGTTGCTACTCCTGGCCACCCTGACCCACCTGAGGCTCTTGTAGCTCATACTGCTTGGGTTAAAGGTTCAAAGGACATAGCTGCCTTCATGCTCATGACCATGGAGTTAGAGATCCGACGAAATCTAACTCATCTTGGTGCTTATGACATGCTTCAGGAGTTGAAGTGTATGTTCTCTCAACAAGCAGAACAAGAGCTTCCACAAACTGCACGTGAATTCCACGCTTGCAAGCAGGAAGAGGGTCAATCGGTTAGCTCATATGTTCTCAAGATGAAGATCTACATTGACAATTTGGAACGTCTTGGTCACCCAGTTACTCTGAACTATGGAGTTAGTTTGATCCTCATCGGTCTTTCTAAAAAGTACATTACGTTTGTGCAGAACTTTAATATGCACAACATGGGGAAGACTGTGAATGAACTACATGCTATGCTTAAACAACATGAGCAGACGTTGCCAAAGAAAGATGCTACACCTGCACTATATTATGTATGTGGGAGTGGTGGTAAGGTCCAGAAACACCACAAAAAGAATAAATCGTTTAAAGCTGCTAAGGGGAATCATGGAAATGGAAACATCAAGTTTGGTTATGCCACTGAGTATAAGCCATACAATGCTTCTTCTTCTAAATCCAAAGCCAAGATTCCTCCACCACCCAAGAAGGATAATCCAGCGAAGGACGCTACCTGTCACTAGTGTGGTGAGAGGGACATTGGAGAAGAAATTGTCCCCGTTATCTCGCCGAGTTAATGAAAAAGAATAAACAATCTCTTGTAGCTAGTTCTTCAGGTATTTTCACTATAGAACTCTACTCTTTCCCTAAATCATCCTTAGTATATGACATTGGCTGTGGTACTCACATCGTAATAATACTCGGGTCTAAGGGGCAGTAGGAAGCTGAAGCCAAGAGCTTTAAGTCTGTACTTGGGCAATGGTCAACGAGCAGAAGTTGAAGCTATTGGAATTTATCATTTATCTCTCTCTAGTGGATTAGTTATTGTCTTAAATGATTGTCATTATGCTCTCTCTATTACTAGGGGGATTATTTCAGTTTCTCGTTTGTATGACGATGGTTTTATTAACCGTTTTGAATCGAATAATTATATTTCAGTTACTAAGAATAACGTTGTTTATTTTACTGCTATTCCTCGTAATGGTATTTATGAAATTGAAATTTCTTGTTTCTAATATGATGCAGGTTTTACTGACCAGGTTTTAATATTTATAAAGTCTCGTTATACCTATGGTCTACCCTAATGCACTAACGGACAGTGTACCCGGTCGTGTGTAGTGTAGTAATTGGTAAAGCCGAGGTCGTCCCAAGAGCTATGTGTGATGGATTATTACTAAGTCTAGGTGTCACAGATTAATAATGGTTTCGATAGGGATTTAATTAATTAAACTACTAAAGCAGAATAAAGTAAATAAATGGTTAAGGAAAATCAATAGAGGAGAGTGGTGCTAATCTAGTTAATCCTCCTAGCTAGTTATGTCTACGTCTACTTACTTCCAATTACTTCAGGAGGGGTCAAAGTCGAGAGGACAACATTTGGTCAATTCGCCCTAACCTATCAGCAAAGATGCCACCACAAGAGAAGTCAGGTGTCCCCTCATAAGTCCTGTTGTTCCTGGTCCCCTAAGCCAAGTCATTAAATACCGCTACATGCTAGATTTATAATAGTGAGTGCCCGACCGTTAGGAACTTAGACACTCACCCCCTAATTCTTAAGTTCATTCAAACGATAGGTGATCAGTTGGTCAAATCGCACAAGTAGAAAGGGTCGTTAGTTGGTCATATCTTACCCTTCCTGTCTCAGTCCGCTCACCTAGGGTCAGTTGGTCATATCTCCTAGGCAATTGGCCTCTACCGAACCAAGGGTGGCTACCAATAAACTATGCATGCATACACTTAGAAATAATTGTACGGAAGTAAAGTAAACGCAAACAAAACAATTAAGGAATCATAACTAGGCCAGCACCAAGAGGTTCTTAGCCGCTCATATTAATCATACAAACCAATTCAATATTCAAAGGTACGAAATACATGAATTGAAAGTAAGGAAAATATAAAATGCTAATGCTTATCGTAGGGAGTGATTTCTCCCTGGAGACAAATTGTATGCTCCTCTAGACCTGCCTTGAGCTTTTCCCACGTTCTCGAAAGTGTTGTGTGTGGAATGAGATGATTAGAAATGCTGGAATTCGTGGGGTATTTATAGGCCATATCTGGGTTACGGCGTAACTAATATAAGAGTTACACCGTAACCTTCTATTTCTTCGTAGTTTGCACTAGATCTGCTGGTTACGGCGTAACCTTATGAGTGGTTACGCCGTAGTCTTCAATAAACTTGGTTACGCCGTAGTTGATGTAGTAGTTACGGCGTAAGTATCAGCGGCGTGGAACCTCATTTGACCTAATATAGTTACGTCGTAACTTTTGGGAAGAGTTACGCCGTAACCTTCTGATAAGTTGGTTTTCTGAGTCATGCAATAGTTACGGCGTAATGTGAGAGATGAGTTACGCCGTAACTTCTTCAAAGTAGCATACTGTGATAAATCTTTAGAAATTTCTCCAGTTCCGCGTCTCTTTAGCTCCAATGCTCGTAATTTACCTGAAAGTGGAAAACAATGGAAAACAAGCGTAAATCCATAAAATGATATAAATTACAAGCATTATCGGGGGAAATTGACACTTAATAATCAGGACTATTTTATGTTATCAGAATACAATTTAAAGTTCTATGTTTCTTTGTAAGCAATAAAAGAGCCAAGTCAAACTTGGACTCTTATCTCTTGTGGCATGGTCGTCTTGGACACATTAGCAAGAAACGCATGGAGAAGTTGCAACACGATGGACTTCTCAACTCATCTGACATTAAGTCTCTTGAAAAGTGTGTTGCTTGTATGTCTGGTAAGATGGCTAGAAAACCTTATTCACATCAAGTGGAAAGGGCTAAAGCTTTACTTGGACTTATACACTCAGATGTATGTGGCCCATTTAGAATCACATCTAGACAAGGAGCAAATTACTTCGTGACTTTCTCTGACGATTATAGTCGGTATGGTTATGTTTACTTGCTGAAACATAAACATGAAGTATTTGAAACATTTAAAGTGTTTCAAAAGGAAGTAGAAAATCAACTCGGGAAGACCATAAAATCACTATGTTCTGATCATGGAGGTGAATATATGAGGCAAGAGTTTTTGGATCATCTTAAGGAGCATGGGATTATTGCCCATCGAACTCCTCTTTATACTCCACAACACAATGGTGTATCTGATAGGAGAAATCGAACCCTGCTTGACATGGTGCGTTCTATGATGAAACAAACTACTCTTCCAAAGTCCTTTTGGGATTATGCCCTTGAGTCTGCACGCATTCTCAATATGGTTCCAACTAAGAAGGTTGAAAAGACACCATACGAGGTATGGCATGGGCAAGCCCCTAAGCTGTCTTACTTAAAAGTCTGGGGTTGTGAGGCACTTGCTAAGCGTGATACACTTACCAAACTGACAAACTTGAACCTAGAGTTGTTAAGTGTATCTTCGTAGGATACCCTAAGGAAACTATGGGATATTCTTTCTATCTTCCATCTGAGAACAAAGTTATTGTTGCTCGAAATTCCGAGTTCTTTGAGAATGATCTTATGGATCTTAAAGCAAGTGGGAGTTTAGATAATCTTGAATTACTTCAAGAAGAAGATACAAATCCTTCTTTAGACACTAGCATTCATCACGATGAGGAGGATCGAGAAATTGAAGAACCTCAAAGTGATATTGTTCCCATTCGAAAGTCCAATAGGACATGCCGTGCTCCTGACCGTATGTGTTTATACATTGACGCTGAGGAACATGAGTTAGGGGATCTTGGTGAACCCAATAACTATAAAGTTGCATTGCTGGATCCTGAATCCAAGAAATGGCTTGATGCAATGAATGTGGAAATGCAATCCATGAAAGACAATGATGTCTGGGTCTTAGTTGAGCTTCCTCCTAACTGCAAGACAGGTTGGCGCAAGTGGCTCTTCAAGAAGAAAACTGACATGGATGGTAAGGTATACACCTTTAAATCTCGTCTCGTAGCAAAGGGCTTCACTTAAACCTACGGGATTGATTATGAAGAAACCTTCTCTCTGTGAGCGACATTAGAGCTATAAGTATTCTTATAGCCATAGCTGCATACTATGACTTTGAGATATGGCAAATGGACGTCAAAACCGCCTTCCTCAATGGACATCTTTACGAAGAGGTCTATATGGAGCAACCTGAGGGTTTTGTTGATCCAAAATATCCTAACCGTGTATGCAAGCTCAAACGTTCCATTTATGGACTTAAGCAAGCATCGAGGCAATGGAATAAACGTTTTGATGATGAGATAAAGAAATTTGGATTTTCTCAAAATCAAGAAGAGCCATGTGTATATCAGAAAGCTAGTGGGAGTTATGTCACTTTCCTAATTTTATATGTTGATGACATATTGCTTATGGGAAACAATATTCCAATGTTACAAGATGTAATATCCTATCTTGGAAGATGTTTCGCCATGAAAGATTTAGGTGAAGCTGCATATATTCTTGGAATCAAGATTTATCGAGACAGATCTAGACAATTAATTGGTTTGAGTCAAATTGCTTACATTGAGAAAATCTTGAAAAGATTTTGTATGGAGAACTCCAAACGTGGCGCGATCCCAATGCAAGAAGAGCCAAAATTGAGTAAGTCACAAGGTACTGAAACACCTGCTTAGAAAGATCACATCCAAAGAGTTCCTTATGCTTCTGCTATAGGTTCTATTATGTATGCTGTGAGATGTACTCGTCCTGATGTTAAGCTTCGCACAGAATGTGACAAGCCGATTTCAACGAATCCGTAAACTTCATCGGACTGCTGAAAAATATTCTTAATTATTTACGCAATACTAAGGATATGTTTCTGATTTATGGAGGGAAAGATGAACAAGAGCTTCGGGGTTTCTTGCTACATGATGGATATCCTGAGATGGCGACTTAAAATCTCATACTGGATATGTATTTGTTCTAAATGGAGGTCTTTGTTGATTGGAAAAGCACAAAGCAAATTATCTTTGCTACTTCATCTACTGAAGCTGAGTATATTGCTGATAGCGATGCATCAAAAGAGGTTGTATGGATTCGAAAATTCATTTTGGGTTGAACATTGTTCCCACAATTGAAGAACCCATAAATATGTATTGTGACAATACTGGAGCCATTACTATAGCTAATGAAAGCGGAATCACTAAAGGTGCTAGGCATTATCGCGCTAAAGTTCATTATCTTCAAGAGACCATTGAAATGGGCGATGTGAAGATATTAAGAGTTCACACAGATGACAATCTAGCTGATCCATTTACGAAAGCTTTGAAGTTCCCTAAGAATTCTAAATTGACTAGAGATATAGGTCTGGTACCTGCTAGTAGTCTCATGTAAACTGTGTGTTAATTAGTATTTGGATAATTTGCAGTTGTAAGACAGTTATTATTTTATAGATTAATAAAGATACGAGGTATTTGTTATTATATTTATATAATCTGTTATTCCATATTTGCATGTTTAATCCATGAAATGATTTATCATTCTAAATATATCCATTGTCGGTTAACAATATGGGAATATTGTTATGATAAGGCAAATGTGAGTGTTGGTTATAATTCTAACGAAAATTCGGATTGTTCCCGCCAAACTCATATGTATTCACTAGAGATACATATTGGATTCCTCAACTTTCAAACATTTACTTTGGATCCTTGTCATAAGTAAAATATTGAAAATGGTTTGTTATCTTCATCCTTAGACTTGAGATGCAAGTAAGTTCTCATTATGTGTGGATATCTTTTTTTGTAAGTTACGTTAAAACGCTATCTGAATAAGGTAGTTATAAAGGCTATATTTGGAGTGATGTGAAGCGGATCCACAACACTTGTAGTTACTAAAGGATTTGTTACTCCACTTGATATGTGCGTAAAGATACCATGGCGCTCTCCGATTTAATCGGATAAGTGTGGCCAAACCAAAGGGTAATACAAGATGATTCTTGATTACATTTGGTATATCTGAATTAAAATCTATAACGAGATTCTAAATGGTTAAACTATATGGAATGATTTGAGATCCATTATCCATGGTTTAACGGTATCTATAACAAAGGATGATTAAAGCAAGACATTGAATGACCATGCTACTGAGAAACTTTTATGAAACTATTCTCTCGGACACTTTTAGTTAAAAACCGAGTGAGAGCGTTTGCTAGGCGTTTCTGTCGTTAGTTTTGTGTGCCATTCGACACACCAACTCCCAAGTGGGAGCTGTTGGTTTGTGGTAGTTTTAAACATGACAAAACGACTAAGAGTGTGTGAGCCGATGGGGGCACACAAAATAAACACGAGTATACGTGTTGGACGTAATTATACTTGAATTATATCATACCCGATAGGCATGATTTGACCCGATCACAATTTATGACTCATGGGCTATTTTTGTTTGGACTTGGGTCGTATGTTTGGGATAGCCATGGGCCTTGTATTCCTCTGATCGGGTATAATGAAAGACTGAATGGCTGAGTTAGGTTTGGACTTTTCGAATAAGTCTTAGACTCAAACTAGGAGTCGGTTGTGTTTGCTATATAAGCAAAGACATCCCTCCTCATCATTCACGCATTATCATACCTAAAACCATACCCTAAATCGATCTCAATCTTCTGTAAATTCTAGTCGACATATTTCATAAGTCGATTAGAGTTTTGTTTTGGTTTCCTTGATCCTAAACTTGTTACGATTAGGGTGTTTAGGAGTGGATTAATTGGAGGTTGTTTTTGTTACTGTTTTCCTCGTCGACCAGCAGCAGCAACAAGAAGAAGTCTTCTGTTTTTTCTAGTCTTGTCTTGTTTCTTGGACAGAACTACAAAGGTGATATCGTACGATTCTCATCCGATATCGGGTATAATTAAATCAGTCCTTTTGACTGGTTTTGATATCTTGGACAGCAACAAGCTTGTTTCTTGGAGGTTTACTATTCGTGATATATTCAAGTATCAAGTTGTTGATTGGTTTTTATATTACGTTCTCTGTGGAAAACTATAAGGGGGTTGAATTGTTTTAACGATTAAAACTTGGTTTTAAACTATTTAGATCGACTTGTGTCAATCTATTTAAACGTGTGTGTTAGATGTTGATAGATAAGCATATAGATAAATAAAAGCTAAGATAAAGAGTAAGAAGCACAAAACCACAACGCGAGTATTTATAGTGGTTCGGCTACAAGGACACCTTCCTTGCCCTACTCCACTCCCCGAGTCACCTACTCGAGAGTTCGTAATCACTACACAACACAAACTCCTTGTGGCGGAGAAGCCTTCACAACGTCGCCTACTCTTTATCCAGTACAAGGCTAGATACTGGGTTCTTCAACGAGGTAGAACCAAACCTATCCCAACGTCGCCTACCCTTTATCCGGTACAAGGCTAGATACCGTCATACCGAGTTCCATTACAAAGGAGGAACTACTACCCAACACTACACAAATCCTATCCCTAAGGAGATCCGCTCCTTATGACAATATCAACAAGGATATCAATATCCTTTGATCCAATACAACTCTATCTTATACATCGACACACCATATCGAATGTACACCTCAGGCACCTTTCACTAATGCCTTTGACTCGACTTCTAGGCACCTTTCACTAATGCCTTGTGACTTGACTTCTAGGAACCCTTCACTAATTCCTTCTGATATGACTTCTAAGCACCCTTCACTAATGCTTTCAACACGGATGTTCGGCACCTTTCACTAATGCCTTCGTCTTGACCCTTTAGACATCTTTCACTTATGTCTTCGATACTACACTTCTATTGAGAAAGAAAAGAACTATCAACAAGATACTATTAGCAGTCTTGATGATGACGAAGCTAGGCAACCCATGGACTTGAGCTTGCTCGACTTTAAGAGGTGGTGATCTCGCCTTTAAGAGGAACCTAGAGAATCACACAAACACAAAACTACATACAAAGATCACTTGGATCAGTAGTTAGAGAGTTTATAACTCAAAGAGAAAATATGTCTGAAATGGGTGAGTTACAATGAATAAATAGCTCACTATTTATAGAGGAAAAAGTGCTACTGTTCCACGGATCCCACGGATCCCTTACTTGAGGGATCCGTCAAGTGTAAACTGGGGGAACCGTGGGACGCTCCTCTTTGCCCATGGGTTTTGGGTCATGGGTCATGGGTCATGGGTTATGGGTCATGGGTCCTAGACTTTGGACCATGGGTATCCAAGTAGATACAATGTATCTAGTAGATGCAATGCATCTAGTCCATGGGTCATGGGTTAGCTCCATGGGTCATGGATAATACCCATTATGACTTATGCATGATGTCATGCAATGGGTTATGGGTTATGCTCCATGGGTGTGGGTCGTGGACTTTGGGTTTTACCCAACTACATTCAATGTATTTAGTCAATGGGTCAAATACTTAAACTTCTACCCATTGTATTACCCATTATAATATATACTAATTATGTATATGTCAACCCAATATGTAAACACTAGTTGTTGTACATATGCATTACTAAATCATAAAAGCATTATTACTTGTTTAGTGTTTTATATGGAAAATGTAAGTGTGTTAGTAAACTATTGACTCAAACCAATTACATATTTTATTTGTTTCGTTAAAATGATTTTACGTTTGCTATCGACAAAACATTAGAAGACTGTAAAATATAAATAAACGTTTTTACGGTTTATTTGTATTAACAATCTCCCCCTTTTTGTTGATGAAAAAACATAAGATTATTTTAAGGAAAAAAACTAAAATTCGTAAAAGTTTGAATTGGATTTTTTACTCTCTTCTCCCCCTTTTTTGTCGAAACAAAAAGAGAGTCGAAAAGAAACTAACACCTTGTTTTAAGAAAAACATGTGAAAAAATAATATGAAAAATAGAGAGCAAGTGAAGAGAAGAATTCTCGACTTAGCTCCCCCTTAACGAGTCCACCCCTTTGTGAGGGCGTCAAGTAAGAAGAAATACTAAACTAGTGTATTGCAACTATGTTTACAAATGATTTCGTCTTTGTGACGAATATGCTCCCCCTTGATGATTGCAACTTTGCAAGGAGGACGTCATGTAATCCTATGTGAGTGATGTTGCAAATGATTTGCAATGTATTGCTTTGACACGAAACTCCCCCTAGCTTAGGGTGTCAAAGTTTTCATGTGTAAATTGAAAATCTACAAAACAAAGGTTAGAAAACAAGTATATAATGCATAATTTCCTGAAAATAAGACTCAAGTTAGTAATAAACAAGTCTTCTGTTGCACGGATCCCACAGTTCCCTCTTAGGAGGGATCCGTCTAGGAAAAACTGAGGGATCCGTCTGTCTGAAAGCTTAAGACAACAATGGTGATGTAAAAAGTGATGTTAACATCAAAATGAGATATGTATTAAACCACCAAAAATATACTCAAAACAACATGGCATATAACATGTAACTTCATTCAATAAAACTACAAGAAATGATCTACAAATCTCTAAAACTAAGAGAATGATTAAAACATGAAATATGATTCTTAAACTATCTAAATTAAGCTTAAAACTAGGACACCACTTGAATCCTTAAGCTCATGGTTGTTTGGGTTTGTTGATCTCGTCGAAACGTTCGAGGAGGTGATAGAACATGAAACGTTGATCTTCACGTACTTCATGTATCAAGCTTTCAACATGTTGACAATGATAACAATCTTTGTCATGACTCGGAAATGGTGGTGGTAGAAAGGAAATGGCTTGATGTAGAGGATCAAGTGAAGACGGTTGAGGATCCTCAAAAGAAGGAGGGATTGGCGGAGGCACATTCGATGCTGGATTAACTAAGGATGATGGTGGAGGTAGAGAGGTGTCAACTTCCATGTGGTTGGGTGGTTGACTTTTATGATTGCTCATAATCCAAAATGGACTATTCGAGGGTGACGGAGAAAAGGATGCCGGGGCTAGTGTTGATTCAACACCTTGATTTTGTTGCGCTATTCTTTCCAATGAGAATGTTGGCAATGGTGGAGGATGAGATGGCCTAGGAGGCAAGTCCTCTAGATTGTAGAGGTGTGGTGATGAGAGTGGAGTGGTGAATGATATGGCTCTAGGCACTAAGGGTGATGGTTTAGTGGAAATAGGAGTGTTTGGTTTAGGGGGTATAGTGGTGTTTGGCATTGGTAATTTTGTGGGAACAATCCTTTTGGGGATTGGTTTGATAGGTGGAGGGGAGATCCTACCATTTGTGGATTTAACGGGAGATGATTCGGTTGAAGAAATTTCGTGAATAACACGAGCAAGTTTCTTGGGTGGTCCTTTGGTGGATGAGTTACCACTTGGAGCTTTCCTCATGATGAAATGATAAAGGAAAATTAAGGTTATAAGGTTTCTAAATACTGAGAATGAGGATGTAGATGATGAATTTAGGAGTCTCCACAAGATGGTTTAAAAGGGGAAGGATTTGGCAAGTGCATTCAAGACTTAAGCCACTAAGATCCTTTAGAATGTGATGATTTGCACGCACAAGAGCCATCTTCAGAGTTGTACTGATCTAGGAGTTTAGTTAAAGCAAGATGGAGTGTTCAAGTTAGCAAGAAGAGCTTGAAATGATTGTTATAGCTAGAGTTTTAGATGAATCTGTCACCCGGATCCCACGGTTCCCTCCAATGAGGGATCCGTCTAGGCTAATCCTAGGGATCCGGCTCTCAGCAGCTAAGAAAGGAGAAAAAATGATGTTTGTAAGGTCTAATACCTATACCTCTTGAGTGTTTCAGTCTTCCTAAGTGTCTTAAATGAAAGGGTACTTAAATGATCAAGGGTAATGAGTGATGTAGCTAATGATTGCCTTTTATGGAAGAACAATGGGACTTTTATGAGTACCAATGAACGACCAAAGATGACACTAGAAAATTTGAGAGTGTCAAGTGGAGCTAAATGATCCTAGAGACCAGATAGTAACTTAAAATAATTTTGGAAAATACCTTAAAAGTTATAAGAAATGGAAAAACTAGTTTTTGATCCATTTTGAGGTAGGGATGACTAAAATCAATTTGCTAAAATTAATTTTTTTATAAAACTAGATGTGTTGACATGTGAGAGATGATGTGTGAGTATAGGAGCGGAAGAGTGATGAGTTTTGGTGAAATGATAAATCGAAAAGTACCTTGAGTGTGATCCTAAATGAGCTATGAGTGAGTGTGAAACTTACTAAGCGTGAGAAAGACTTAAGTGGTCCTAAGGCATTATGTTTAGCTAGTGTGAAGTAGTCTAAGGACATGGTTTGAAGTATAAAGACTGCAACTACATTTCTGTTTGCCCGGATCCCACGGTTCCCTAAGTGGAGGGATTCGTCTAGTACAGGGTGAGGGATCCGTCTCATGCAAAACAGTTCTTCACAAAAGGTATGAAAAAGTTTGCACAAGGCATCGTATTTCAAGGCTAGTGTTTTCTAAGAAGTTTGAACAACAATATAACCGAGACATCAAACGTTAAATGTTTTATTTTCATGAGAAAAAATTACATTACAATGATAAAAGATGAAATCTAAGGATTAAGCCTATTTTGAAAAGAAACTAAGTTTCTTCAGCGTTTTTGCTAGATGGATCGTCAAATGGATGATGAGTATTTTCCGATTCAGGGATGAAGAAAGACTTGTTGAGAGATGTGTTTAGAGGTTCCATCATCTTATTCATGAGTACGTACAACGGACTTTGAAATTGAGGGTGGAAGTACATGATGTGATGATAAAGGCGTATCAAGAACATTCCATAAGGGAATAGTTTGTTCTTGTTTCCTTGAAGGTTTACAATTCGCCTTGCGAAGAAATAGGCGAGATTGTATGGTTGTTGTGTTAACAAACAATACATTATGTGAGCACAACAAAGTGGGAAGGATTTCTCGATTTCCCTAAGACTCAAACATTTTCACGATAGGATGAGTGCGAGAGGTTTATACTCATCTCGGATATCCCGTGTATAGATAATGTTTTGATCGGAGTAATAGGGTCGAGGTTTGCATAACATGCGAGTCAAGTATTGGGGGGAAGGTATGTGTGAGCAATATGGACTATTTTCTTCACGATGGTTGAAGAGAGAATCGAGAGACCAATCTTCAGTGAAGGCACATTGTCCATGATTTGGAATTCGGAGAATGTGAGCAAATTGCCCAAGAGTTAAAACAAACTTTTGGTTTTTGATCAAAAACCAAAGAGATAGAGATCGATCCTCGTTAAGAACGAGTTCAACTTGACGGAAGAATTCCAATACAAACCTTGGACAGATTTTCTCGTTAATTCCGAGAAGGCCTTCTAGTCCTATGGTTCGGAAGGAGGTATTGATGTCTTCTTCGTATTGTAGAGGAGTGTCGACAATACGTCCTTCATGGAAGTGACGAGTTTCGAGATTATTGAATCCACGGACATGATTGCCAGGTGTGTTGTGCTCAAGAGAAATATTAGGGATGTAGACATAAGTGAGTGAAAAGTCGAACTCATACTCATGAGACATGACGAGACCTATGGAAGTGAAAAGAATATGATGAGACTCGTTAAAGCAAAAAGGATGATATAACAACCCGTAAAATTCCGGATTATTATAATAATATTTATCACGTCAGAAAATTCAAATCGATTATTTTCTGACGGATGCCAATATCTAAAATTTAAAAATGAGAGGTCATCTCGTTTCCTTAGAAATAAGACACCGCACACACGACACTTGTCCACTAAGTATCTGTATAATAAATTTGGAATTTATTATTGTCCAAGTTAAAATTTAAGCATACATAAGCTTAATCCATTGTTTCGGGAAGTTATCCCGCATACTGCAGCGCAGTAACATACAGAACTAAAAATAAATACTGAGATAAGTAAAATATACATTTTTATCATTCATTGATAATTAAGAAAGAAAACGAGAGGTCATCTCGTGAATTTAGATAATCACGGCACCGCACACATACTGACACCTAATTAATAACGGCAAACAATTATAATCAAATCTCTACGTAATAATAATGTTATATTATTACGTTTATGAAATCGTTTCCAAAAACATAATTTCTATATTTTACGGGTATCGGGAAGGTACGTTTACTTGAGGATTCGACAAAACACGGAGTATATAAATCATACTCTATTTAATAGTGGGGCAAAATAAAAATACAGGTTCTTAACCTAAACCAATAACCCACCGCCCACCCTATCCGTCTAAAATACTTTTTCTCCTCATCCTTGATGCGTCCCTCTTACAGCAGACAAAACCAAAAATGGTTTTCCTTCTCCCTGCTTTCCAAACTTACTCTTGATCTATCATTTTCATTTTTCCATTATCAGCTCTTCCTCCTTCAAGAGTATTCATGAGATGTTTTTCTTAAACACCACACCGATGTCGACATTTGCCAGGAGTAGACGGTCATCATCTCCAAGTAAAGAAAGGATGCTCAAGATTTCCCTTTTGTTCAAGTATAAATAGAGGTTCAATCTTTCACATGGTTTCTCACTTATCACACTCAATAATTCAAGTGATAACTAATCGGTTGGAGTGTGATTGGGACCTGTAACCAAGTTGCTGTCCAAGAAAGCTCGCGACTCTCTTCTTTGTTTCGGTTCTACTCCCATTGTTGTTGTAAGGTTTTCCTTAATTCTTCTGGTATTCCTTTTTGTAGCCTGTAAATAATTTGGATGATTTTTGTTCTTTTGAAAAGGGTCCGATCGTTGTAAATCGATAATATAAATGAATTCAGGAAAACTTTGTTGTTGTTGTTGTGTGGCAAAAGTGGTGATTATGGAAATTTGGTATTCCGGCTTACCCTCTAGCTATTCGACTTATCTGTTTGTTTATCCTTTCGCTTATTCGGGTTGTGTCTTGACTATGAACATGCCCACTCGAAGGGCAATTGTCTTGCTTGCCATTGGTTCAGGTCGTACCCGAGATAAGTATTGGATAATCTTGAATCGGGTAAGAGACCCTATGGGTCTCAAATTCAGATTTATTTTTGGGTCATTTTCTTGAATCTATAGTGTTTGGTTTACTTTGGAATCGGATAGGGTGGAACCCGATTTAGGGTCTCGACTTAAGTAAGAACTCAAGTAGAGTGCATTTAATAGCGGTACAACAAAGAAACCTGGATAAGGTAGTGTCAGCCTGAAACAACATGAGCTTGATTTATATTGGTATAGTAACTTGTTCCTGAATCAGAATCTCGCAAATTAATATATTCACTCATACGTAATTTCCTGCTTTCCATATGATTTGTGCTCATAGCTAGTCAAGATACCAGTGGAGGGCTGCAAATTTGTGGTTCGTCTGGGTTACCAAGACGACCACGGGTGTGGTAGTATTGGTGTGTAATTCGATTCAAAAGACCCCTCAAGGGTGTTTATGCTCGTGAAGGACTCACGGGAGTCCCGAGAGTCCCTTGAATTATGTTGTACGAGATTGGTTTCCTACTTGTACTAACGTTTTGGTCATTACCCTTACGTTAAATTCTCTAACACAAATTCCTCTAATCTAGTTCTTGTGCTAAAATCTAACTAGGCTCAAGCCCTTTTTTTTTCCAATAAAGGGTGCGTTTGAGTAATAGTAAGCACAAGCCCAACAAACAATCTTCTTGGAGGTGTGTGAAGCAGATTGGGCCGAAGCCCATCTGCCATAAGGGTCCGTTGGTTTACAAAGCCCACCAGGACGCAAATAGCGTATGTAGAATTCGAGTCATACCGATTACCTTCCATCTCCATCGACTTGTCTTCCATTTCCATCGCAAACATAAATAAATCAACATACTACTCACGTCGACATCAATAAATGACACAAGTTAACAATTGAAAATGAAATTATGACTTGACTTGTAAACTATCGAGACATAAACACATAATATACATATTCACTTGATAAAAACCGGAAATAAAACTCAATGACATAAACTATGCAAATTTTGACAAAACCAATTAAATAGAAGGATTACACGCGGACTATACCTCTTTTTCAATAAACTAATTTTACGATTTATAAACAAAATATATTATTTGAAAACTTATATTGTGATATATTTATTAGTCGGGGATATATATAACTTTTTGAAATATATTGGTATTTGAACTATAATTATTAAAAACCATACATTGTATTTTTCTAATACAATTTACACATGAATTAAATTAAGATTTAATTTCCTTTATAATAAATTTATACTAAATGTTCTAAATACACACACACATACATATGTGTATATATATATATATATATATATATATATATATATATATATATATATATATATATATATATATATATATATATATATATATATATACACACATATATATATATATATATCTTTTTCATCTACATCGACAATGTCTCATTCACTCTGAAAATTCTTCCATATATACTATCATTTGGTCATCATTGAACCAAAGTCGTAATTCCTTCCTTGAGATTCCTTCCATGCCATCCGAAATTCACCAAGTTCTTTGTAAATTGCTGATGCCACATAAGCAACAACAACAACAACATAAACATTTAAACATTTATAAAGATAGTTAAACTTGATCTAGTCTTAAACATAATTGAAGACTAAATTGCCGTACTAAATTAGGTTGCGTGTCGGAGCCGTCACTACTACTAATTGATTTAATTCCCTTTGGACTACTAATTGCCAAGGTGAGTTTCATAGCCCCTACTTTTAAACTGTTTTATACTTGTTTTGGGGGAAGATACATGCTCATTTTACTTAAATGATTTTATTTACTGAAATTGTGCATCCATGCATACTATGCTTTATGATTGATATGTTTACCTACTTATTGAATGTTTTTTTATTTAAAGTTACATCACACATAGATGTTTTATGGACCATACCAAAAGGCTTGATTTAGAATATTACGCAGCTTAGCCAAAGTCCTTAGATCCCAAATTGCGCTCTTCATGAACCGTCAATTCCTACTGGGAAGCGCGAATGTTATAAATAGATCTATTAGGGGTGACTCCCCTGTTCGGTTGGCCCCACATGGGTCAAGGCGAAACATATAGCATGTCGAAACCGAGTGTATTGAGATAAACACTCGCCATGGGCTCCTTATTTGTATGACTACATTTTGCATACAGAAACTGTCGTAACTTCGGTTGCAGAATCTTAGTGCAGCGTATAGATTAATATATGACATTATATTCTTTGTAATGTTCATATACCCTACTTATGGTCCACTAATAAAATTCTTTTATGAAAGGTAAACAAATTTTTATGACATTATGCAAGACGTAATGTTCATCAAAACTGAATGTAAATGGTATACTGAATTGCCATTTAAATAAACCTATGAACTCACCAACCTCGTGTTGACACTTTTTAGCATGTATCTTCAGGTTTTGAGGTGATAGCTTACCTTGAGGCGAAGTCAAAGGCATGGCATGGTCAGAGACTCGATTTATGTATTGGGACCACATTTTAATAATGGGCCATTTTCCGCACAAATCAATAACGTAAACATTGTTTTAAGAATGAATAAAAGTTTCTTTATGAAAATCAGTTGTTCTATGCTTATGTTGTGATATCAATTTAGTAGCACCCCAATACTTGTGTGCTTCCGCTGAGCCATTTTGGGGGTGTTACAGATGATCACCTAACGTTTTTACTAGATTTCTATTAACAATTACAGTTAACTCACTTAGTATTTATCATTATAGTGGGATATTTCTTTTTAAGATGAAAACTGTTTTTATGTTGCATGAGAATCTGTTTTCCAGAACCACGGTTCTCACGGTTCCCTTCCAAGATGGATCCGTCTAGTTGAACTATAGGGATCTGTGGATCTGCAGTGAGAGAAAAGGAATTGACAAAAATAGATTTTTGCAACTTATAGGTTTATAAAAAGATATGTATTTTAGCCAATATTTACTTAGTTAAGCATGCATTGTAGGTTTCTAAGGTATCTCAAAACCGAAAATACGAAAGGAAAAAAAATAAAAGAAATGACAAACACAAAGAAATAAACTAGATAAACTAAAACATTACTAGTATTTCATTTCAATGCTAAGAACGATACAAAGGATTGGGTATAAAACACCAATGTAGATTAACAACACAAAGTACATGTCTCCATAAGAAAACTTGATCATGGGGTACACGAGAGCGATGAGTTTCAAAGACGATGAGTGCGAAGGATGTAAACCATGATGATGAGATTCTTCCTTGGTTTTGATTTGAGATGAGATGAGATAAGAAGGAAGATGAAGTTTGAATGAGAGATAGTTTTTGAAAGTGGAAGATTTGAAAATTGAGGGTTTGGTGGAGTTTGGACGATGGAAAGGATATTTATGGGGAAGGAGGGAATTTTGAGATTTGTGTTTTGTTTTATTATTAGAAAGATTTTATTTTTAGATTAAGTGAAATAAGACACAAGTTTATAAACCTAGACTATAGACGGAAGAGTAACACGTATATGCAAGAAGAGTTTCCTAACGGAGCTACGCGTAATATATGAGTATGTGAAAAGATAATCACATAAGTTCCTATGTAAGCATACTTATTCTTAAGCATTTAGAGATAAGTAGAAATTCATACCTACAATGCACTTATGAGTGTCTTTCTTATGACAAAAAAATATCAATAGACAACTCCGGTTCCTTCGAGATTAAGATACCTTCTTAGGGAAGGTAATCTTGTTACCAAGCAATTCCTATGGCTTGATAAGTATGAGCTTTAACTAAGTAAAATGACAATGAAGGTTAGTGCAATTTAGTAAGATAAATAAGAGAAAGAAAGAGAGAAAAAAAATATTGTTGTCATCTAATGAACATCCTACAAAAGTGTTTTTAAGACATGGTGTTTATTTTGTAAAGATCTTCTTTGTAGTTTTCAATTAAACACGGATGTTCAAGTTTTAAAGTACCACATACTTTAAGAAACTTTGTAACTAAGGTCTGATGCCAATTGTGGAAAACTAGAATGAGGGTGAATAGTTTTACCAATTAAAACTTGGTTTTTTTAAACTTTTAGATCGACTTGTGTCAATCTATTTAAACGTGTGTGTTGGATGTTGATAGATAAGCATATAGATAAATAAAAGATAAGATAAAGATTAAGAAGCACAAAACCACAACGGGAGTATTTATAGTGGTTCGGCTACAAGGACACCTTCCTTGCCCTACTCCACTCCCCGAGTCACTACTCGAGTTCGTAATCACTGCACAACACAAACTCCTTGTGGCGGGAGAAGCTTCACAACGTCGCCTACTCTTTATCCGTACAAGGCTAGATACCGGTTCTTTCACGAGGTAGAACCAACCTATCTGGCGTCGCCTAGCTTATCCGGATCAAGGCTAGAACCGAGTTCTATTACAAAGGAGGAACTACTACCCAACATTACACAAATCCTATCCCTAAGGAGATCCGCTCCTTATGACAACATCAAAAAGGATATCAATATCCTTTGACCCAATACAACTCTATCTTATACATCGACACACCATATCGAATGTACACCTTAGGCACCTTTCACTAATGTCTTTGACTCGACTTCTAGGCACCCTTCACTAATGCCTTGTGACTTGACTTCTAGGCACCCTTCACTAATGCCTTTTGACGTGACTTCTAAGCACCCTTCACTAATGCTTTCACACACGGGACGTTCGACACCCTTCACTAATGCATTCGTCTTGACCTTTAGACATTTCACTTATGTCTCGACCACTACACTTCTATTGAGAAAGAAAAGAACTATCAACAAGATACTATTAGTAGTCTTGATGATGACAAAGCTAGGCAACCCATGGACTTGAGCTTGCTCGACTTCAAGAGGTGGTGATCTCGCCATTAAGAGGAACCTAGAGAATCACACAAACACAAAACTACATACAAAGATCACTTGGATTTGTGGTTAGAGAGTTTATAACTCAAAGAGAAAATATGTGTGAAATGGGTGAGTTACAATGAAGAAATGGCTCACTATTTATAGAGGAAAAGGTGCTACTGTTCCACGGATCCCTTACTTGAGGGATCCGTCCAGTGTAAACTTGGGGAACCGTGGGACGCTCCTCTTTGCCCATGGGTTTTGTGTCATGGGTCATGGGTCCTAGACTTTGGACCATGGGTATCCAAGTCTAGATAATGTATCTAGTAGATGCAATGCATCTAGTCAATGGGTCATGGGTTAGCTCCATGGGTCATGAATAATACACATTATGACTTATGCATGATGTCATGCAATGGGTTATGGGTTATGCTCAGGGTGTGGGTCATGAACTTGGGTTTTACCCCCACTACATTCAATGTATTTAGTCAATGAGTCGAATACTTAACTTCTACCCATTGTATTACCCATTATAATACATACTAATTATGTATATGTCTACCCAATATGTAAACACTAGTTGTTGTACATATGCATTACTAAATCATAAAAGCAGTATTACTTGTTTAGTGTTTTATATGGAAAATGTAAGTGCGTTAGTAAACTATTGACTCAAACCAATTACGTATTTTATTTGTTTCGTTAAAATGATTTTACGTTTGTTATCGACAAAACATTAGAAGACCGTAAAATATAAATAAACGTTTTTACGGCTTATATGTATTAACATTCTCGACTAGCTATTAATCGAACGTATACGTTATTGGGTTTGTGTGTGATACTCATTGAGGTAACAATCTTTGATACTCGGGTTTTGTTTTGGTTTCTTGTTCGTTACTAAAGATCAATTGTCAAGCAAGGTTAGGCTTTCTTTTATTCATTTTATTAATTAATTATTGTACGTATTAATTAATTGTTTATTAATTACGTGTTATAACATAATTGCGATAACTAGATCTAATATCCGTTGCGTACTCATAAAGGTTAATGGTTAACTTGTTATAAAATCCAACAGCTGCTTTAAGTCCATTTTTGGTTAAATAAATAATCCAATTATTAATCTCTTCAGCATCCATAACGAGTCACATTTGTCATCTATGTTAAGATCAAACTTCTTTATGGAACCATTAAGATGATGCGTCAGGCTGCTAATAATCCTCCCATAATCTCTTTCGTTTTTTTTAGCTTGTAAGAACCCATAAAATTCTTTATCGAAAATGAGCTGTGAGAGTATCTTCCACTTATACCTCCAATCTTTCGACAAGATACAAGTCCTTACCGCTTCTTGTATTGGCAAACGATCCAGAATATTATTTATCACGATATCCGGCATACTGCTAATCACATTCTCTTCTGGCTATGCTTTGGGTGTTTCATCTACCACTTCGATTTTTCTAATAAGATAAAAGATACAAGTCATCAATATAAATCGCGACATATCTTATATCTCAAATCACAAAGGAACATAAAACATTCATGTTCTTCTAGTTTAACATATGTGGTAAACTAAGCTTCATACATCAATCTCATATTTAAAGGGGTTTCACCTTACGTCTTGTTTTTTAGTTAAATTTCTAAACAATGCACACACAAATTACACGTTTTCCATGTTAAAAATCTAACCCTAAACAATGCAATTTTACTAAAGAAAAATAATGTAATAAAATCATTGAAGCATTTCATCTAACACTTGGTAAGCAATGTCTACATTTCTAGAGCATAATACAAACATTTAGGATTAATAGCCAAAGCACTTGAATAAATCAATAAAAACAAAAAAAATGGAATTTAAATCATTGTGGCATTTCATTGAACACCTAGTGGGTATTCATTAAAACAACAACAATAGTCAGTAATCACTATTAAGGAAGTAAAATACGTGTTATCGGAATCACTACTAAAGCTCACCGGAAAACCAGAGGTAATGTTATTAAAATTGACTCTGTTACATATATGATATATGTTATTTTTAGGGGTGTGCGGGTTTTACCCACAAAATAACCGAAAACCGAATTTTACATAAATATATATAACTTTTATATATTTATATCTAAGAAAAGACATTTTGATCAGGTATTTCACAGGCATCAAACATTTGTTGGGTAGGGTTGATGGGTACCAAAAGGTACACAGAGTTGAGGTGTCCCTGCCAAATTACACTAATTATAACATTTTTAAACCTGGAAAATTTTAGTGAAAAAAATATATATAATTACATAAATAAATATTTAAAAATATGAAATTTGGATAATCCGGTTTGGTTTTCAGTTATTCGGTTCGGTTTTGACCAAATTTGAATTTGATTCATTTCACTTCTCTGTTCTACCCAAAAATCTTTTTTAACCAAATTAACTGAATCGAATAAATTTAACAACTCAATAAACGAACCAATGAACACCCTAGTTTCTACAAGGCCCAAGTAATTTTTAAATTGAGCTAACCTCATCAATTTGTTAATTTTTCTTAAACGTGAATTATTATATTAATTATAAATTTTTAGAAAATGATATTTCCATAAATATCCTTGTCGCACGTTATAAAACACAAATTCATTGTGCTAAACTAAAATACTTTAATAATGACACTGTTCTTTATGGTAAATTGAACATCATGTGACTAGAAAATCTAATGAGTAAACTACACCGTTCGTCTTTGTGGTTTGCGTTAACCATCAAGTTTCGTCCTTTAACTAAAAAAATTGCACCGTTGGTCTTTAACTGCGAAACGTTATTTGCCGTTCGTCCTTCCAACTAACGGACCCATTTAACTCTCGTTAAGCATGCTCACGTGATATACACGTGAGGGTATTTTTGTCCTTTCACACTTCATCACCATCACCAAATAAAAACCCCAATCATCAATTCATCACTATCACCAAATAAAAACCACCACCACAAATCATTTTCTTCCCTCTTCTTCAATCACTCCTCTTACACCTTCCCACCTACCTCTACTTCTTTACCTTAATCTTCACCCACCAGGCCACCACTACCACCGTCCACCACCAGTCCCGCCAACCCCATTATCACCTTTATACATTTTAACTAATTCATACCTAAATAAAAAAAATAAGTCATCACCACAACAATTAAAAGCCCAACAAATCCGGCCACCACAACCTTTCGGATCCTCCGACACACCAGTCGGATCCACCCTCGCTGCCACAAACACCAACCAGCCGTCTCTGTTGCAGCCGGAACCACCACCAAAAAACGCAGCCGCTTCTACCCCACTTAGATCCGCCGCTGCCGCCACTCAAATCCATCAAATCAAACATAACACAAAAAGGCATCTAGAACCTCTTAAAATCAAGATTCGATCATAAATCTTGTTTGGTCGAGCGTCGGTGGTTAGCCCCTTCTAGCTGGCAGCTTGACAACTAGTTTCCTATCTACCCATGGGCCATGGCTGCTGGTGTCTTTTTAATATAATTCTTCTTAAGAAAAGATTTTAAGTCAAACAAGTGTGCTAACTCACCTTTCAGTTGAGAGCATAATCCAACTCACAACAAAAAACATTTAATTAATAAGACCTTTCAGTTGAGAGCATGACCAATCCGTACTCTCTTTGATGCATATGGTTGATACATATGTCAAATACACATTTTTTTTAGCCATTTATATAATTTGCAAGCATGTAAAATTGTTTTCTGAATAAGTTGAGGGTGAAAACTCAGAAGATATGCTCTTGTGTTTATATGATTGTGTATATATATGTGTGTTTGGATATTAGAGGTATAAATTTTTTTGGGTGAAAATCGTTATAGAGAAAGCCACAGATTTGTGGGTTTGAGTTTAATGATCCGTCCCTCTCAACCAGATTCACAACCAGAGATCTCTTGTTGTTGAGTTTATGGGTGTTGGATAAGTTTCTTTTTGTGGGTGTTGGATAAGTTTCTTTTTGTTTTATTCGGTTTATAAAAGAAAGAAAGATATTTGTGGAATGTTAATGATTTGAATTACCGAGTATTGTTTTGATGTAATTTGATTTTATGGGTTTTTAGAAATAAGATGATGATGGTTGGTGGTGATAAAAATGAATAGAGGAGATAGTGGTGGGTGGTGATAATTGGAGATGAAGATAGATAAAGGAAGAAGATGAAGTTAAAAAATGAAGGGAAAAAGTCTAAAATACCCTTACGCAAACTGACTTAACGAGCGTTATTTACCGTCGTTAGTGCGAGGGACCAACGCTGAGTAGCGTTTGCAGCTTAAAGACCAACGGCAATTTTTTGGTCAAAAAGACAATACTTGATGGTCAACGTATACCACAAAAACGAACGGTGTAGTTTACTCTAATCTAATTTATCAAACACTAGAAAAATTGATTATGTGATTATTATGATTTCAAACATGATAATCAAATCTAAACACTAATTTTTATAATCATGTTTTGCTACAGCTGATGATCTATATTATGTGGTTTCAAAACGCATAATTTATTTATTTATTTATTTTTATTTCAATAAGCAATCCTAAACAATATCTAAATGAATGCTTAAAGTTGTGTCTAAATTTGCATTTTTTTAGTCGGTTGGTTTTGTGAAATAATTAAACCTCGTATTTAGCGCAAAAGAATAATTTAAAATGTCGTTTTAGGCTAAGTATGCTAATCATTTTTTTTATAAATGATACATGGACCTAAAATTAGGCCTAAACTTAGATCTAAAAACACTTGTCATCATCCTTATGGGTTGTAAAAGAAGTGGGTTCATGTTTGCAGCCGTCAGGATACTGACACTTGATTTTAAGTGTAAGTTGAAGCCTATGTATCATTTCTCTTTATTTTTTTTTTTATTTTTTTTATTTATTTTTTTTTTCTAGATATACAATGTGTGTGTTTGACAATGAGATTTGATTTTTGAGTATGATGATTTTAGCGTTTAGTATGTTTAAACAACTAAATAAATACTCGCAGTGAGTTTTGAACCATTTTCTCTTAAAATGATGTTATGTGCCTTAACAAACATAAAAACTAATCATCCTTAAATATATAAGAAAAGGAAATCAGTTGCGAAAACCTTTGTCGCTACAAATGCGAAGAAAAACAACACAAAAAATAACAAAACAAACCATACAACTTTAAAGAAAAAGGTAAACTATATATGAGACATTTTATTTTGCATACTCAAAAATCCTTGCATATTAAAGGATAAATCTCCACCTTCCATCTATTTTGATCTAATGATGGTGATTAACCTAAGATTTAATATGTCTAAATCTAAGTCCATGTTTTTTTCTTTTCTTTTTATCTTTCTTATTTATTTTCTCATTATTTGTCTTTTTTTTAATCACTTTTCTTAATTTCACGTTTTTTTTTTTTTTTTTTTTTTTTTTTCTTTTTTTCGTTTTTTTTTTCGTCAGTTTTCATACGTTTTTGTCCGTTTTTTCCGCTTTTTATACGTTTTCGTCTGTTTTCATACATTTTCGTCCGTTTTCATACGTTTTCGTCCGGTTTATTACGTTTTCGTCCGATTTCATACGTTTTCGTCTGTTTTCTTACATTTTCATCCGTTTTCATACGTTTTTTCTGTTTTCTTACGTTTTCTTATGTTTTCTTACGTTTTCATCCGTTTTCTTACGTTTTCGTCTGTTTTCATACGTTTTCGTCCGTTTTCTTACGTTTTTGTCTGTTTTCATACGTTTGCGTCCGTTTTCTTACGTTTTCGCCTGTTTTCTTACATTTTCGTCCGTTTTCCTATGTTTTCGTTCGTTTTCTTACGTTTTTGTCGTTTTATACCTTTCTACCGTTTCTTACGTTTTCGTCCGTTTTAATAAGTTTTCGTCTGTTTTCTTACGTTTTTGTCCGTTTTCTTACGTTTTCATCGGTTTTCATAGGTTTATATATGCTTTCATCCGGTTTTTTACGTTTTCGTCCTTTTTTAGATTCTTTCGTCTGTTTTCATACGTTTTCGTCCATTTTCATCCGTTTTTATACCTTTTCGTCCGTTTTCATACGCTTTTTTCCGTTTTCATACATTATTATACGCTTTTCATTCGTTTTTATACGTTTTTGTCCGTTTTCATCCGTTTTTTGCAGTTTTTATACGGTTTCGTCTATTTTCATACGTTTTCAAGCTTATTATTAAACTTTATTATATTACATGTCTAATATCAATTGTGATATTTTATTAAAAAAAAAGTTAATGTCTAATATCACTTGTGATATTTCATAAACAAACAAGTATGTTTTTTTAACCTTTAATATCACCTGAGATATTTCATTGCTCTGTATATTTTTATATATTATCACCTATATGTTTTCTAATATTTTTATAATTTTAAGTTACAAGATAGTTTTTGTGCCTTTCATCGCAAATGACAAGCGCTTATTTTTTTTAACGCAACCAATGTTATATATCACTTGTGATATTATACTCTTAGTAGAAATAAAAGGGTTAAAGTCTCTTTAGATGAATTCTATTTCTGTTCAAAAAAAATGCTAATTTAATGCAACACTTTTTTGATTTTGAGAATATGTCAAGTCTCTATTTTCATAGTTTGCTTCCTTTTTATTCCTTTTGATATTTTTAAATGACACTTATTTATCTCTTGTGATATAACAATGTAAGAAAGATGAAGAGTATTACACTCTTCATCATTTATGTGTTATCAGTTGTGATACTCAACTAAGAATATGAAATATTAAATTAATACCAAATGTGCTAAGAATTTAGTATTTTACCAAGTATATATGAAAGAAATGATAATAAACATCACTTATTATATTACTGTGATATTTGGTTCATTTTTCTTATTTGTGTTTTTGAAAATATTTTGGAAGATTTTTGTGTTTTATGATAATATGAAATATCAGAAAAGGTGTTTAACTGAAAACAAAAGATGTTATAAAACTTTTGTTAGACTTGTGGTGGATTTTTCTATTTAATGGATACATTGTGCATGTTTCGATAGGTTTTATAGAGGAATTTAAAAATATCTATGGTTGAATCAGCAAACTAAAGAAGCTATGGTTGAAAAAAGCACATATTGATAACATCAAATTAGCCTGATCTTTTATATATCAAATTCCCGTGTTTATGGCCTCATTTATATTAATATGGTACTTAATTGGTCTATATTCGTTCATATTTGCATTTCAGGATAAATGAGGCGCTGAAGCGGAAAAGAAGTGATAAAAGGCCTAAGATTTGTTCTGAAGATTAATTTACGAGGAGGGCCAATGAATTATTTGTGAAGGTTACGCCGTAACTGATTAATGGTGTTACGGCGTAATTATGAGCTTTGAAGGATACGGCGTAACTCATTCTTATGGTTACGTCGTAATTATTATCTTGAAGGTTACGGCGTGATGAGTGTGTAAATACTCATCATTTTTAGTCAAATCTGAACTGCAAAAACGTTTAAAAATGCTCAGAAATGCATCAAAATACTGAAAATATTCCAAAATTGCATTTTATATGTTTCAGATGCAAAATGTTTAAAATCAGATGAAAAATGAGCAAAGTTTGCATAATTGGCAGTTTCAATCCCCCAAGTTTCTAAAATTGTCAAAAATAGTCCCTGAGTCCTAATTTCAAAAGAAAAATCACCAAAGGCCCTTTTTAAATCATAACTTGTCAAAATTAGTCCTTTGGTGAAAAATATAAAAAGTTTTGAGAAATTACAAAATTGGTCCTTCAAGTTTGAAAATTGGCAAAAATGGCCCCTGGAAATTGGAAAATGGCAAGTTTGGTCATTGTACTTTTTGAGATTGTCACTTTTAGTCCTTGGAGCAACTTTTCAAAAATTGGCAATTGTGATCCTTGGATTATTTGAGATGGCAAGATAGGCCCTTGGATCATAAATTCAGAAAGTACATGTTTGGTCCCTGGAATTTCAGAAGTTACATGAATGGTCCTTGTGTTATACTCATCCAAAGGACCCTTTTATTACCCTAGGCCCAAATGTATTATCAATCCAATCCTAAGCCTACCAAGCCAAACTTTTACCCGGTTCAAAACCGAAACAACCCACCCACATTTTAAATAATAAAACAGTCACGGGTTCTCTTCTCTCCCCCTTCATCACACCCTGCAAACACCTCTGCTCACACTCCACCCACCATCATATCCCTACTCTACCCTCCTCCAAACACAACAAGCCAAGGAAGCATTTAATGCCTTCTCCATCTCTCTCAAAGCCCCAGCTGGCTTAAACACTTTTGGCGCCAAAACCTTTTAAACGGCCAAGATCACTTGTATACATCCAATGGTCAATTTTGTTGCTGGGAACTATTCAGAGAGGTGAGAGAAAGATAGTTTGGGTATAAAAGAGAAGGAAGACAGAGAAGGAAAGGGTAGTTAGTTTATTTTTCAACAATGTATGTCATTTTTTAGATTATTATGTCCTAAATAGTTTTCAATTGTATTTTTCAGTTAATTTGTATCAAACAAGGGTGTTCAAATGTATTGCAACTTATTTTAAATCTCAATTCAAAGTTATAGTCACAGTTTCATGTTTCTGTGGCACTGTTGAAATTTTCAGTGTCCAAATCTTGTGTACAAGTTCTAAACAGTGTATTTGTAGACTCAAACAAGCTAAAACAAGCTTATCAAAGCTTTATATAAGCTTGTATTTAAGTATCAAGCTCTTTTGGACTTTGGTCAATATAAGTCAAACGGGGAGTAAAACTGATGCAGAAAGGGTAAAAATTGATGCAGACATGGAAATAGGGTGATTTATAGTTTATTGGATTGGTTTATATAGGATAGTGGCTCTGGTTTCAATGGTGGCAAGCCATAGTGGCTAGGGACCTTTGTAAGTGATTTTCAAAAGTTCTTGCATATAATGTATTTGTAGTCATAATCTGTTAAAACCTGTTTTAATAGTTGTATTTAGGTTAAGTAAGTTTAGTTTGATCAATGATTTATGCTTGTTCAGTCCCTAGTTCAGTTTTTGTTTGCTTATCAGTTAATATAGGGTGTTTGGATCTGCTACACTTTTTGTATTAGAAGCTTAATCAGTGGTAGATACCTGTGGTTTTATGTTTGTTAAGCATATTTGAGCTCATTCAAATCTTAGTTTTTTGCCTGCTAGCTCAAAAAGTCAAACATTAACAAAATCTGTCTCAATGTCTCAACTGTTGGAAATTTGGATTAGCAAAACCTTGTTTTGTGTTTAGAATTGTTAAACATTGCTTGCATTGAGTTCATTACAACATATTACATCATAATCAGTCCAAAGATTAGCTTCAAATTTCATTTTGGTCAACTTTTCTAAACTGCCTGCAAAAGTCAATTGGATAAAATCCATTTTGAGCTCAGTTAGGAAGATTTTTCATGAGATCATCTTTGAGCCAATTTCAGTGAACTTTGGCATTTTAAAAACTTCAACTGGTCCCCTCCCTTATCACCATTTTATTAGATTTTTGCAAATTTTTTTTAAATGTCTTAAAACTGCTTGTCAAGTAGACCTTGATTGCCCTGCTCACAACTTCAGCATAAACTGAGTTTTCCTCAGATTTGTGCAAGCTTGCACAGGGCTCATAAGAGCTTCCCAAGGTCTGATTTTTGGTTTGTTATGTCTCACCTAGGTCTAGTTTAAGTTTCTATATTTGGTTGTTGTTGTCTGGCTTATTTGAGTGCTTATTTTTAAGCTGCAAATTGCCCTCAGAACCTGTTTTAGCTTATAAGCTCAAATCATCAAATCTGATCAATCTTGTAATTCAGAGGATATGGCTTGTTGTTATTAGTTTCATTTCAGTACTTATAGCATATTAGGACTTCTGTAATCAGTGGGTGGCTTGTTTTGTTCATTTGGCTTATTCAAGTGCTTATTTATAAGCCCTTGGCTTAGCAGTTCCATATTCTTCCACACAAGCATCTGTTTTTCCATTTTTCCTAGCTTCCTAATATAATTTTAGAGTTTTCCTGAAATTTTCAGATTTTTCTAAGTTGGTTTGCTATTTTTCTGCATTTAAATTAATTTTTAGGCCTTTTTAATTAGCTTTAAATACAATTAATTAAGAAAAGCTTCAAAAAATAATTTTTCATTTTTCTTAAGTTAAGATAAATATAAAAAGACAAAAAAATATTTTTCTAGATTTTTCTTAGTTAAATTTGTATTTTTAAATAATTTAATTAGTTTTTAATAGTTTAAAATTCCTAGAAAATAGAAAAATAATCATAAAAATACAAAAATAGTTTTGAAAATTCTCTTTTGATATTTTAGATTTTTCTAAGTCTTAATTTAATTTTTCTAGCTTTATTTCATATTTTCTTGCATTTTAGATAATTATTAAATAGTTAAAATTAGTTTTTAATTAATAATAATTAATTAAATAGTTATAAAATTAATTTTCTTTTTCTATATATTTTCTTTCATCATTAGGTTTGTAAAAATATCATTTTTATATTTTTAGGGTTAATATTGTGTAAGTTTCACTTTTTCTATTATACGCTACGTAGTTTTTAATTCAGTTTTTATAAAAACATAAAATCAAAAACATCATTTTGCAAATAGTGATAGCGTTTATTTAATATTTTTTATCTTTTTAATCTCCTTTAATTTGCATTTAAGCCGTTGTAATTTGTTGGCTTTTCCTATAGTTATAATATCATTCAGATCCCTTTTTCTGTTCAAATCTCTCGATCACTTTACGTTTGGTAATCCATTGCATAGCTCGCTGGGACATAACGACCGGGGGAAACACTATACTCCTCAGATCTTCATTGAGTTCGTTCCTGAGCCGTTTTAAGTTTGTTACGGTCTGCCATTCACAAGTGGCAGACTTGAGTGATAAAACTTGACTGTTCTGGAGCGAATCACGGCGTAACATGGCAATCTAGTTACGCCGTAGAGATTATTTCGGAGGGATAAGTATGAGATGAAGAAGGATTACGGCGTAACTCGGATAATTAGTTACGCCGTAATTAATTACTTGGGCGCAAAGTTTCGAGGTCAAGGGATTAGAAGCGGCAAGATATTATTTTATTCACTTCGAGGACAAGTATAAATTACAAGAACGACGAGGGGCTGAAATCGTAAGTATTTATAAGGCTTTTGGACTTAATTTGATCAACGCGCTACTCAGGGGCAAAAGTAACTAAAGTGCAAATAAGTTTACAAGTATATAATGGATGACCAAAAACTACGTAGAATATATTTACGGCGTAACTACATATTGTAGTTACGGGTAAACTTTGTAACGAAAGCATAATTAATTATTGAATTACGACCAACCATGTCGGAGGCTATAAATACAACCCTAAATCTGCATTTTCCAGTATCTCTCTTCAACCCCCTCTCTAGGGGTCGATTAGGGCACCACTCCAGGGTATTTTCAAGCAACCGAAGTCAGTTTTGAAGGAAGAATTCACGCGCAATCATCATCATTATTAGCTCTACATCAAGTAATTTGTATCAAACATTATGTTCAATTCAATTTATGATTTATTCATTTTTGTTGGTATGATTTACTATATTTGGCTAAGCACCCTAGTGTTGGCCTTGTTATGATTCCTTAATTGTTTTGTTTACGTTTACTTTATTTCCATACAATTATTTCTAAGTGTATGCATGCATAGTTTATTGTTAGCCACCCTTGGTTCGGTAGTTTTGAATGGCGGTATAGGCCAATTGCCTAGGAGATATGACCAACTGACCCTAGGCGAGCGGAATGAGACGGGAAGGGTAAGATATGACCAACTGACGACCCTTTCTACTTGTGTGATTTGACCTACTGATCACCTATCGTTTGGATGAACTTAAGAATTAGGGGGGGGGGGGGTGTAGTGTCTAAGTTCCTAACGGGCGGGGGCACTCACTATTAAAAATCTAGCATGTTTCGGTACTTTAATGACTCGGCTTAGGGACCAGGAACAACGGACTTATGCAGGTGCGCCTGGATTTCTCTTGTGGTAGCATCTTTGCTGATAGGTTAGGGCGAATTGACCAAATGTTGTCCTCTCAACTTTGACCCCACCGGGAAGTAATGGAAGTAAGTAGACGTTAGACAGAAAGCTAGGATGAGTAACTAGGTTAGCACCATTCTCCTTTTTTGATCACATCTCTTGCCTTTATCTGCTTTCCTTTATTTCCTTGTTTTATTAGTTAGCTTTATTATTTCAATCTTAAAAGCAATTATAATCGTGACATAGAATTAAGTTAATTTCCGATCCACGTAGCTCTTAGGACGACCTCGGTTTTACCGAATACTACACTACACACGACCGGGTACACTGCCCGTTAGTGCATTAGGGTAGACCATAGGTATAACGAGTAATTATAAATATTAAAACCTGGTCAGTAAAACCTGCATCACACATCTTTATAAACAAATTGAGTAATAACACCTGTGATATCACACACAAGTGATATAAACTATGATATCACACATGCTATCACCGGTAATATCACACGTGATATCACCGGTGTTATCACACATGTGTTATCACACATGTGTTATCACACATCACATGTGATATCACAAGTGGGGTGATATCACCTGTGTTAATACAAATAAGCCGTAAAAACGTTTATTTATATTTTACGATCTTCTAATGTTTTGTCGATAACAAACGTAAAATCATTTTAACGAAACAAATAAAATACGTAAATGGTTTGAACTAATAGTTTTTAACATATTCACATTTTCACATAAAACACTAAAACAAGTATAAATGATTTTATGATTTAATATTACATATGTACAACAACTAGTGTTTACATATTTGGGTAAAATATACACATAACTAGTATGTAGTATATTGGGTAATATAAATGGGTAGAAACTTAAGTATCATAACCCATTGGGCAAATACATTGAATGTAGTTGGGTACAATTCAAAGCCCATGACCCATAACCCATTGCATGACATCATGCTTATATCATAGTGGATAATATCCTAACCCTGGTATTGACCCTACCCAATGTCTAGATACATTGAACCCATGGTGAGCACTCAAGAGAATGTCTAGATACATTGAACCCTTGGTGAGCACTCAAAGAGATACATTGTATTAGCAAAAGACCCATGGATCAACCCATGACCCATGACCCATAACCAAAATACCCATGGGCAAAGAGGAGCGTTCCACGGATCCATGGCTTTGTGCTAGCCGGATCCCAAGTGGAAGGATCGTGGGATCGGGGAAACATAGAGAATTTTCTCTATAAATAGAGAGCCATTTCTTCCTTTCTATTCATCACTTTACACACATACTTCCCCCAAGTATTCTAACCCTCTAACCTCATATCCAAGTGATCTATGTAGTTTGTCTTTTGTTTTTGTGTGATCTTCTAGGTTCCTCTTAAAGGAGAGATCACCACTTCTTGAAGACGTGCAAGCTCAAGTCCATGAGTTGCCATGCTTCATCATCATCAATACAACTAAGGTTCTCTTGTTGATAGTTCTTCCTTTCTCCATAGATGTTGGGTTTAAGGCATTAGTGAAGAATGCCGAAAGTGTCAAGATGAAAGCATTAGTGAAAAGTGCTCATCATCCGTTGTCAAAGCATTAGTGAAGAATGCTAAAGGTGTCAAGACGAAGGCATTAGTGAAGGGTGCCAAGCGTTGTGTCAAAGGCATTAGTGAAGGATGCCTAAAGAATCAAATCAGTCGCATTTGGGAAGAATGCCTAGGTCGTATAATCGATGAGGTGCATCGTTATACATATATGTATTTGTTTATTTCCAAGGATGGTGATATCCTTGATGGTGTTGTAACAAGGAAAGGATCTCCTTGATATTAGGTGTTGTGTTGTGAAGGGTAGTAGTTCCTCCATAGTAATGGAACTAGGTGCTTAGCCTAGTACCTAATAAAGGGTAGGCGACGTTTTGATAGGATTAGTTCTCCTTGGTGTGAAAGAACTCGGTGGTTAACCTAGCACCGTATAAATGGTAGGCGACGTTGTGTTAGGTGTGGTTCGCCTTGGTGTGAAAGAACTCGGTATTTAGCTTTGTACCGGAAAAAGGTTAAGCGACGTTGTGAAGGCTTCTCCGCCATAAGGAGATTGGTGTAGTGCTTACGAACTCTCGAGTAGGTGACTCGGGGAGTGGAGTAGGGCAAGGAAGGTGTCCTCGTAGCCGAACCACTATAAATACTTGTGTCGTGATGATGTGCTTCTTACTCTTTATCTTTCATTACACGCTTATATATCTATCTATCAACGTCCAACATAAACAACCAAATAAATTGACATAAGTCGATCTAAATATTTAAAAGGAAGTTTTAAATTGGTAAAACTATTCAACCCCCCCCCCCCCTTCTAGTTTTCTACAATTGGTATCAGAGCCAGGTTACCAAGTTTTTTTTTGTATATTGTACTTTGAAAACTTGATACGATCCGTGTATGTTTGAAAACTACAAAGAAGGGAATTTCTTAAAACAAAAAGTCATGTTTTTAGAAATCATCATATGTTGGATAGTGATAGATCATTCTAACATTTTCCTTTGAGAAGTCTTCATACTAGGATTTGGGTATCTTAGAAGATCATGAAGTATTTCGCGTCTATGGTTTCTAAAACCATAAAAAGGGAATATAGCAAAGGATTGGGGTATCTTAGAATATCATGAAGTATTTCGCGTCTATGGTTTCTAAAACCATAAAAAGGGGATATAGCAAAGGTATGTTTTCTTAGTTACATTGTTTTTCAAAAACGTGCTAAATTGCTTGTGGACAAAATGGTGATATATGCTTCTATCTTATAATAAGCATAATATGAAAAGTGTTTTAGTGATTTTTTTTGAAGTTTTGTTGTTAGATATCTTGTTAATCAAGCTAGAATAAAGGTAAAAAAGGGTAATATAACTTCACTAAAAAGTCTACAAAGACTAAACCTTTTCGTCGGGTCAAAACGTACATTTTTGTAATTCTGTGTCAGATCCGCGGATCCCTCAGGTTACACTGGACGGATCCCTCAAGCAAGGGATCCGTGGGATCGTGGTACAGAAGACAGTTTTTGTCTGAATTTCAAAAATTCATAACTTTTTAACCGTACGTCGTTAGAAGTCGTGCCACCTATCGTTTTAAAGGTATTTGAGTCTAATTTAATTTAAAAATGATTTCATAAACTGATTCAAAACAATAATTTACAGAATCATTGATTTATAATAAAAGGTCATTTTTCGGTCATAACTTTTGCACAAACTTTTGATCTAATTGAAGACGGATGTTTTCGCTTTTGAATAACAATGTGTCCTCTATTGAAATTAAGGTTTTGATCATATTTATAAATATAAAAGAAACTAATCAAGCTTGGTATACATGTTTATATTTAACACAAAGCGATGAAAAGAACTTTCGTATGCTATGCTAAATGATAAATTGTCTTCTTTGCATTACTTGATTATTTGCTTATCTCAAATAGCTTTTGTGCTTGTTTGATTGAATAGCATATGTGGTTTCCTTACCTTGCTATTCATTCTCTTGTTTGTCGATTTAGTAATATTCTACTAATCAATGTGCTATTTGAAGGAGTGTTTGGGATAACATCTAGTTGTGTCGAAAATGTTAGTTTAGATATTTAGATAAGTCATATAGGTTGAAAAATGAGTTTGTCATATGTGCTTATATGATTTCCTTTGTTCTTGTATCATTTTCTTAAAACAACAAGAATATACATCGGATCATAACCTACACTTGTGTTGATGATGTACTCTCCCATTTTCCTTTTCATGATCGCTCTCCAAGCTTCATAATAGGATTGACAACTTGATTATTTCATCCGATATACTCAAGTAAATTATTTTGCAACGCAAATATAATTGTTCATATCCGAAAGTCCAAACTCAAAGCTTTCCAACAACATATGTTGAACTAGCTCATCCAACCATTTTTGTTGTTTACCATATGGACAACTTTTAAACTTATTTTAACATGACGCCTTCGTCACCTTATTTGTCTCAAGTATAATATTAAACGAAGCAAAGTATAATCATTGTTACTCTTCGATAGGCCATTGTAGGAATATAAATTTTCCTAACTTGAGAATGAATACTAGAGAACTTATTGCACTAGAAACTCAATTTGACCTAACGGTTGAATTGCTTCCTTGATAGAAGTTGGGTATGTGGAATCACCCGTAAAAATGGTCGTGTTTAGCCGTAATTGAGCACCGCTAGTAATAGTCTCATATTCATTCTCTCACTTGGGAAATTTATACTCCTATGTTTTCCTAAAGTAAGTTTACAATGGAAATACTTTGCATTGTCTTAGGATTACTAATCAAACAAGTTGTAAAATAAAATTTTCTTTTAGTTAATCACAACCACTTGCCTCATCAAGCGATTATCTTGCTTTGATCGAGAAGAGCTACATGACTTCATGGACCAAGTTCATTGTATGCTAATCACCATCCGTAATGACTATACATAGTTCATTGCTTCTGTTGGCCAAAACAACCCTATTGTGTTGAACACCATCATCTACTTTGCACGCCATTGTTAATACAAACGATTTACTAATCTAGATCGTAAATCTATTTTGAGCTTCTTGAATAACGGTTGTTAAGTTTGATAAACCTATGTGTTACTTGTGATCTAGATCTCATTTAATTGCTTATGTGCTATTTCTACATGCTCTTAGTATGTTTTACTTGTATACATGTATACTTACTGTAGAGATCATTAGCTTCTAAGTTCGATACTTAGAACAAACGCTCATTGATCCGTGCCGAACCGTCAAGTTTTATCACTCAAGCCTGCCACTTGTGAATGGCCGACCGTAACAAACTTAAAACAGTTTAAGCACAAATGCAATTTAGATCAGGAGAATACAGTGGATTCCCGGGTCGTTAAGTCCCACGGAGGATGACTGGTGTTTAACACAATCAGATTGTCGAATAACCACTAAGGATAGTGATCAGTAAGGATTTTGAGTTATTTAAAACTAAAGGGGCTTAAATGCAAATTAAAGGAAATTAAAATCTAAATTATATTAAATAAACGCTATCACTAATTTTATACTGATGTTTTTGATTTTATTGTTTTTATAAACTTAATTTAAAAACTACGTGACGTACAAATAAAAACGTGAAACTTACACAATATTAATCCTAAAAATATGAAAATGATATTTTTACAAACCTAATGATATAAGAAAATTTTAAGAAAAAGAAAATTATTTTTATAACTATTTATCTAATTATTATTAATTAAAAACTATTTTTAACTATTAAATAATAACCTAAATTACAAGAAAATAGGAAATAAAGCTAGAAAAATAAAATTAAGACTTGGAAAAATCTAAAATAACAAAACAGAATTTTCAAAACTATTTTTGTATTTTTCTGATTATTTTTCTATTTTTTATGAATTTTAAACTATTAAAAACTAATTAAATTACTAAAAATTACAAATTAAACTATGAAAAATCTGGAAAATTACTTTTTTTACTTTTTATATTTATCTAAACCTAAGAAAAATGAAAAATTATTTTTTTGAACTTTTTCTTAATTAATTGTATTAAAAGCTATTTAAAATGACTTAAAAACTGTTTTTAATTAAGAAAAATAGCAAACAGTGTTGGAAAATTATGAAAATTTCAGGAAAACTCTAAATTAATGTTATGAATCTAAGAAAAATATAAAAACATGTGGTTATGTGGAGGAATAAGAAACTGCAATGTAAGTGTTTATGTAATAAGCACTTGAATAAGCCAAATGATCACCACAAGCTACCAAACTGAAACAAAAGCATTAATATGCTAAAACTACTAAAATGCAGCAAGAAACAACAATCCTTAACCTCTGGATTACACACTTAAATAGATTTGATTATTTGAGCTTATTGTGCAAAACAGATTTCTGAGTGCTACTTTGAGCTTAAGCACTTGCTTATTAATAAGCTGTAAATGAAAACCAAATGTTGGAAACTATACTAGACCTGGCTAAGAACAAGTAAACCAAAAAGCAGGCCTGGAGAAGCTCTGTGGAGCTTTTGACAAGCTTAGCAATAAGCTGAGAAAAACTCAGTCAAAGCTGAGTTGTGAGCAGGGCATATAAGCCCTGTTTGATGAGCTTGTTTGAGGGATTTAGAAAATTACTAAAAATTTATAAAAATGACAATAAGGAATTAGACCAGCTGAACTTTTAAAAACCCTAAGTTTCACTTGATACCACCCAAGAATGAATCTGTGAAAAATCTTACTAGTTGGGCTAAAAACTGGTTTTGCAAGATTTCTTTGACTTTTAACAATTATGAAAGGTTGACTTTTATGAGCTTTGCAATCAATTTTTGGACAGATTATGATGTATAATGATGAAATGAAGCTTTTGCAATCCATGTTTATGTATTCTTAACACAAAACAAGGTTCCACTTTTGCAAAATCTTAACAGTGAACTAATTAAGACAGTTTATGTGAAATGTTGACTTAGACAGTATGCAGGCACAAAAGTGAGAGAGTTATGAGTGTACTAGAACTAAACAAGCCACAAACAACAAAAATTACCCACTGCACAAAACTGTAACACAGATTAAATGCCAAATCCAAACACCCTTGATTCAACTGTTATGAACTTTAAATCTATACTAACCACTGATTAAACTCATTTCATTAATTAAACTAACTCTAATATGCTAATTACTACTAATTAAACTTATTTAATGACCAAAGATTCCAATACAAGCACAATACTAAAACTGTATTAAAAGTGAAAATGAGAAAACAAGCTCACAAGTGTCCAGCTATGTTTGCAGCTTAAACCAGACCATACACTACCATTCTAATCCATTTCCAACCCAAATCAACCTCTGCATCAACCTGTCACCATTTCCATGCTTATTTGAACCAAAATTCCTTCACAGTTGACTTTTGTTGACTTTTGTCCAATTTTGATTGAAACTGAATAACAAGCTTACAAAAAGCTATCTTAAGCTTAAATAAGTTTGTTTGATCTTAAATAAAGCTTATTGAAGCTTTGAACACAAGAGTTTAAGTTTGAAATTTTAAACAGTGTACATAAGATTTGAAACTGAAATGAAACTTTGATTTAGAGGCTCAAACTGAATTACATTAACTAAATAACTTAGTTCCAATATCAGAAAGCTTGAAAATACAAATTGAAAAGCTAATTAAAACATTTTAGAGAAAATACGACATACAAGAATTTTAAAAAACTAAGTACTCTTTGTTTCTCTGTCTTCCTCCTCTTTTATACTTCAAATGGCTCTCCACGTGTCCTCTGAGCAGATCCCACCTTTCAATTTGACCAATGGTTGAGTTTTGAGTATTCTAGGCCATTTTATCATTTTGGCGGGAAAGTTGGATTTGACTTGTAGGCCTGTGAAATAGCAGCTAGGGGGGTGGCATTTATTGTGGGGGGTTGATGATGATGAGGGTGGTGGAAAAGGTGAGGTGATGGGAGGAGAGAGCAGGCAAGTTGGTTGCAGAGGAGAGGTGGAAGAAGATAAACAGGACAGGTGGTGTGGGCGGGTTTTGATTTTATTTGACCAAGGGGTCAAAAAGAAAGGGTCAAGGCAGGGGTCACTTAGCTTTGGCAGGGGTCCAATTCTCAATTTGACAAGGCTAGGATTAAGCTTAAATGACAAGGACTAAACTTGTATTTCTGAAATTTTGAAGGACCATTCCTGCCATTTTTCCAAAGTTGTCACAAGGACTAAAACTGACAACCTTCAATAGTACAAGGACTAGATTTGACAATTTCAATTTTCCAGGGACCAAACTTGACACTTTTGAAAGTTCAGGGACTTAAGTTGTAAATTTGCAATTTTAAATCTCAAGGACCAATTTTGACAACTTAGGAATCCCTAGGGACTCAAAATGATATTTTTCTTTATTTAGATTTACCAGGACTGTTTTGACAACTTTTGAAACTTGGGGGACTAAAACTGCCATTTATGCAAACTTGATACGTTTTTCACCAGATTTTGATATTTTTGCATTTAAAACACATAAAACACTTATTTGTGATATTTTTATCATTTTGATGCATTTCTGAGTGTTTTCAGATGTTTTTGCAGTTTAATTGATACAAAAATGATGAGTATTTAGACACTCATCACTCACTGTTAAGTAAAACTGTCCCAGATGCCAGATCCCTAGTTTGTAACTATCCGGATCCCTCAAGTGAAGGATCCGTGGGATCCGGGCGAATAGAAGTGGAATTTCAATCCTTTAAACCTCAAACCATGTTCCTAGACTACTTCACACTAGCTGAACTTAATACCTTATGATCTCTTAAGTCCTTCTCAAGCTTAGTAAGCTTCACACTCACTCATAGCTCATTAAGGATCACACTCAAAGTGCTTTTCGATCTATCGTTTCACCTAAACTCATTACTCTTCCGCTCTCTAGATCACTCATTATTTCTCACATCTAGACATAGAAATCTTTCGATTATGGCAAAATTGATCATAATCATCCTTACCTCAAAATTGGTCGAAATGGATCAAATTCTAGTTCTTCCACCTTAAAACCTTTAGGATCTTCTCCAAGACATTATCCTAAGTCACTATCTGATCACTAGGATCATCTAGCTCCATCTGACACTCTCAAGATTTTAGTGTCATCTTTGTTCATTCATTGGTACTCACGAAAGTTCCAATTTCTTTCATATAAGGCAATCATTAGCTACATCACTCATTGCCCTTGAACATTTAAGTACCCTTCCATTTAAAAACACTTAGGAGAACTGAAACATTCAAAAGGTATAGGCTTTAGACCTTTCAAACATCACTTCTATCCTTTCCTAGCTGCTGAGAGCCGGATCCCTAGGATTAGCCTAGATGGATCCCCCATTGGTGGGAACCGTAGGATCCGGGTGATAGATTTATGTCAACTCTTGCTCGAACAATCATTTCAAGCTCATCTTGCTAACTTGAACACTCCACCTCATCCTAATTAAATCTCTGAAGTTGACTCTTGTGCATGCTAATCATCACATTCCAAAGGATATTAGAGACTTAAGTCTTGAATGCACTTGCTAAATCCTTCCCTTTATAAGTCATCTTGCTAGAATCCCTTAGTCATCAAACACAACATAATTCTCAGCATTTAGAAACCTTTTCCTTAGTCATTTCATCATGAGGAAAGCTCCTAGTGCTAACTCATCCAACCAAGAACCACCCAAGAAACTTGCTCGTGTTGTACACGAAATTTCCTCAACGGAATCATCTCCGGTTAAACCCACAAATGGTAGGACTTCCCATCCACCGAATCATCATCCGTAAGAGATAATAGTGCTAGAATCTCACCTCAACAAACCCAATCAACAATTGCCAAGAGAACCGCAATAATTAGCATTAAACCTCTTGGGTTAGAAAAGGGATCATCGAGCTCTAAACCAAACGTACCTAGTTCTAGCAAAACGTCTAAACCTTCATTCCTAGAGCATGGACTACACTCCTTTACCAAG
Organism: Chrysanthemum makinoi; assembly: GCA_910596185.1. Classification (NCBI taxonomy): domain Eukaryota; kingdom Viridiplantae; phylum Streptophyta; class Magnoliopsida; order Asterales; family Asteraceae; genus Chrysanthemum; species Chrysanthemum makinoi. The sequence continues at coordinate 72,357,183 of OU343224.1, read as the reverse complement.
CCTCTCTCTATTCATTAGAGCATTCACCACCGAGAACTTCCCATTCACCAACCTTCTCGTTAAAATAGGAACCACCTACATCACCAACTAGTCCATCGTTGGAAACAAGGAACCACCAAGGACTTGATCATATGGAGGAATTTCCATTACCACCACTCTCATTCCTAGTAGAACCTCATCCTAAATTACTCAATGTACCTCCACCATCATTTGTAGAACCTCCTCAAAACATCCTGTTCCTAATCAAGACAATAATTGCTCTAATTGTCTAATCACCCAAGGACTTGTTCAAGAAGTATGAAATGAGTTGCATTTCATGTTTAAGTATCTTCTTGAAAGATTGGACCAAATCAACAAGTCTACTCATCCCTAGACTCAAGCACATTGTTGCTTCTTAAGCTTTGGTCACTTATTAGTATTAGTAGAATATGGCTAAATCATTCTCTTAGTTTTTAGAGATTTGTTGATCATCTCTTATGTTTTATTGAATGATAGTTTACTTGCCATATTGCATTGAGTATATATTTGTTGGTTGAATACATATCTCATTTTGATGTTAACATTACTTGTTACATCACCATTGCTGAATTTAATCATCAGCTATACGGATCCCTCAAAATTGCCTAGACGGATCCCTACTAGGAGGGAACCGTGGGATCCGTGAGACAGAAAACTATTTTTCTACTAACTTGGATCACATATGCAGGAAATTGTGCATTATACTTGTTTTCTAACATTTGTTTTGTAGTTATTCAATCTACACTTGAAGCCTTTTGACACCCTAAAGCTAGGGGGAGCTTTGTGTCAAAACAATACATTGCAAATTACTTGCAATATTAGGATTACATTTCTCGACATCCCTTTGCAAAATTTCAATCATCAAGGGGGAGCACATTCGTCACTTAGACGAAATCTTTTGCAAACTTAGTTGCAAACAAACTAGATTAGTATTACTTTCTTGACGCCCTTACCTAGGGATGGACTCGTCAAGGGGGAGTAAAGACGAGATCCTTTCCCGGTACTTGCTCTCTATTTCTTTTTACTTTTACTTCTTTCACATGTTTTTCTTAAAAATGATGTGTTGCTTTCCTTTCAAACACTTTTTGTTTCGACAAAAAGGGGGAGAAGAAAGTAAAAACTACAAATTCAAACTTTTACGAATTTTAGCTTTTCCTTAAAATAATTTTATGTTTTGTCATCAACAAAAAGGGGGAGATTGTTAATACAAATAAGCCGTAAAAACGTTTATTTATATTTTACGATCTTCTAATGTTTTGTCGATAACAAACGTAAAATCATTTTAACGAAACAAATAAAATACGTAAATGGTTTGAACTAATAGTTTTTAACATATTCACATTTTCACATAAAACACTAAAACAAGTATAAGTGATTTTATGATTTAATATTACATATGTACAACAACTAGTGTTTACATATTTGGGTAAAATATACACATAACTAGTATGTAGTATATTGGGTAATATAAATGGGTAGAAACTTAAGTATCATAACCCATTGGGCAAATACATTGAATGTAGTTGGGTACAACCCAAAGCCCATGACCCATGGAGCTTGACCCATAACCCATTGCATGACATCATGCTTATATCATATGTGGATAATATCCATAACCCAAGGTATTGACCCATACCCAATGTCTAGATACATTGAACCCTTGGTGAGCACTCAAGAGAATGTCTAGATACATTGAACCCTTGGTGAGCACTCAAGAGATAGATTGTATCTAGCCAAAGACCCATGGATCAACCCATGACCCATGACCCATAACCAAAAATACCCGTGGGCAAAGAGGAGCGCTCCACGGATCCCTGGCTTTGTGCTAGCCGGATCCCAAGTGGAAGGGATCCGTGAGATCCGGGGAACAGTAGAGAATTTTCTCTATAAATAGAGAGCCATTTCTTCCTTTCTATTCATCACTTTACACACATACTTCCCCCAAGTATTCTAACCATCTAACCTCATATCCAAGTGATCTATGTAGTTTGTCTTTTGTTTTTGTGTGATCTTCTAGGTTCCTCTTAAAGGAGAGATCACCACTTCTTGAAGACGTGCAAGCTCAAGTCCATGAGTTGCCATGCTTCATCATCATCAAGACAACTAAGGTTCTCTTGTTGATAGTTCTTCCTTTCTCCATAGATGTTGGGTTTAAGGCATTAGTGAAGAATGTCGAAAGTGTCAAGATGAAAGCATTAGTGAAAAGTGCTCATCATCCGTTGTCAAAGCATTAGTGAAGAATGCTAAAGGTGTCAAGACGAAGGCATTAGTGAAGGGTGCCAAGCGTTGTGTCAAAGGCATTAGTAAAGGATGCCTAAAGAATCAAATCAAGTCGCATTTGGGAAGAATGCCTAGGTCGTATAATCGATGAGGTGCATCGTTATACATATATGTATTTGTTTATTTCCAAGGATGGTGATATCCTTGATGGTGTTGTAACAAGGAGAGGATCTCCTTGATATTAGGTGTTGTGTTGTGAAGGGTAGTAGTTCCTCCATAGTAATGGAACTAGGTGCTTAGCCTAGTACCTAATAAAGGGTAGGCAACGTTGTGATAGGATTAGTTCTCCTTGGTGTGAAAGAACTCGGTGGTTAGCCTAGCACCGTATAAATGGTAGGCGACGTTGTGTTAGGTGTGGTTCGCCTTGGTGTGAAAGAACTCGGTATTTAGCTTTGTACCGGAAAAAGGTTAAGCGACGTTGTGAAGGCTTCTCTGCCATAAGGAGATTGGTGTAGTGCTTACGAACTCTTGAGTAGGTGACTCGGGGAGTGGAGTAGGGCAAGGAAGGTGTCCTTGTAGCCGAACCACTATAAATACTTGTGTCGTGGTGATGTGCTTCTTACTCTTTATCTTTCATTACACGCTTATATATCTATCTATCAACGTCCAACATAAACAACCAAATAGATTGACATAAGTCGATCTAAATATTTAAACGGAAGTTTTAAATTGGTAAAACTATTCAACCCCCCCTTCTAGTTTTCTACAACCTGTGATATCACAGGTGTTTGAGCTTCCTCAGTTTGTTTATAAAGATGTGTGTTATCTTCAACCATAGCTTATTTAGTTTGCTAATTCAACCATAGATATTTTCAAATCCCGCTATAAAACCTATCGAAACATGCACAATGTATCCATTAAATAGAAAAATCCACCACAAGTCTAACAAAAGTGTCATAACATCTCTTGTTTTCAGTTGAACAACTTTTCTAATATTTCATAATATCATAAAACACAAAAATCTTCCTAAATATTTTTAAAAACACAACCATCACATTCTTAATTGAGTATTACAACTGATAACACATACATGATGAAGAATGTAATACTTTTCATCTTCCTTACAATGTTATATCACAAGAGATAAATAAGTGTCACTTACAAATATCAAAATGAAAACGTCTGAAAACGGACAAAAACGTATAAAATCGAATGAAAAACATTTATAAATGTATGAAATTGGACAAAAACGTATAAAAACGGAAAAAAACTGATGAAAACGTATGAAAACGGACGAAAACATAGAAAAACGGATGAAAACGTCTGATAACAGACGAAAACGTCTAAAAATAGATGAAAACGTAAAAAAAACAGATGACAACGTTTGAAAACGTATAAAAACGGACAAAAACACATGAAAACATAAAAATACAGACGAAAACGTCTAAAAACGGACAAAAATACATGAAAACAAAAAAAAGACAAAAACGTATGAAAGTGGATGAAAATGGCCGAAAACGTAAGAAAACGGACGAAAACGTAAGAAAATAAACGAAAACGTATGAAAGCGTAAAAACACGTCTGAAAACGTATGAAAAATGGACGAAAACGAAAGAAAACGGACGAAAACGTATGAAAACGTAAGAAAATGGACAAAAACGTATGAAAACAAACGAAAACGTAAGAAAACAGACGAAAATGAATGAAAACGGACGTAAACGGGCGAAAACGTAAGAAAACAGACGAAAACGTATGAAAACGGACGAAAACAGACGAAAATGTCTAAAAATGGACGAAAACGTATGAAAACGGACAAAAACGTCTGAAAACAGACGAAAACGTATATAAACGTATGAAAACGTACAAAAACGTATGAAAACGTCAGAAAACGGGCGAAAACGTTAGAAAACGGATGTAAACGTACGAAAACGGATGAAAACAGAGGAAAACGTAAAAAACGGACGAAAACGTATACAAACGAATGAAAACGTATGAATACAGATGAAAACTTATGAAAGCGAGAAAAACTTGAATAAAAAAAACGTGAATTTAAAATTTAAAAAAATAATTAAAAAACGTGAAAAAAATGAATTTAAAATAAAAACGTGAATTCCAAAAAAAAAGAAAACAAAAAGAAAAAGAAAAAAATGTTAATAAATAAGAAAGACAAAAAGACAAAGAAAAAGGAGAAAAAAAACATGGACTTAGGTTTCAATATTAAATATTAGTTTTATCTCCACCATTAGATCAAACTAGATGGATGATGATGATTTATCCCTTGGTAAGCATCAAAATAAGAGTAAACATTTGAAAATTCCTCAACTATATATATGTATAAAAAAACAAAAATCTAAAGTAAACTGTGAAAACCATCCTTGTAGTTTGTTAAATTTAGCATTAACCATCTCTGTCAAAAACAATTGCCAAATATTATAAGATTACTTACATCCCTCGAGGGATGAATTTTGCAAAACGTTATGACAAACGTTGTGCAAAAATCATCCTTAAAAATGATGCTTTTTGCCAGACGATCTCCAAATGATACTTGCCAATAGTTTATGGTAGAAATGATTAGTGTCAAATTTGACAAACCACAAAGATAATTTGTGCAGTTTACTCAAAAAAAAGATATAAGTTCTTATTGGGTTTTGCTAGATATTAAAAATTAGTTACGCTTAACTTTTGGCCTAATGGTATGTTTGGCGCAACTAGTTGTTAGCTAGAGGTGATGCTAGAACGAAAACTTATAGAAGTTGGGGCTTATGACATATGGAGTTGGAGCTTTTATTTTTAGATATGTTTGGCAAAGTAAAAGTTGTAGCTTATGAATGTAAAATAATTAAAAAAATATTGAGACATATATATTAATATTAGAGTAAACTCCAAAATACATCCCTGTGGTTTTACCCCGTTTCGCACCATACATCCCTCTCGCAAAAGTTTCAATAGATACATCACTCCGTTAGTAAAAGTTAACCTATATACATCCTTCAGTTAAAATAAGGACTAACGGTGCAAATTATTTCTCCGTTATCTCCTAACGAGATAAATAATGTTTACACCGTTAGTCCTTTTTTATGTTTACTTTCATTTTTTATGTTCTTTTCCATTTTTTTTACATTTTCGTCCGTTTTTTTATGTTTTCGCCCTTCTTTTCATGTTTTTTTACGTTTTCGGTCGTTTTTTTTACGTTTTCGTCCGTTTTTTAAGTCTTTATCCGTTTTTAAACGTTTTCGCCTGTTTTTTTTACGTTTTCGTCTTTTTTTTACGTTTTCGGCTGTTTTTTTATGTTTTCGTCTGTTTTTTTATGTTTTCGTCTGTATTTTTACGTTTTCGTCCTTTTTTCACGTTTTCATAAGTTTTTATCCAATTTCATACACTTTTATTGGTTTTCGTCTATTATTCTACGTTTTCGTTCATTTTTCTTATGATTTTATCCGTTTTCATTCATTTTTATATATATAATATGTATGAAAACGGATAAAAAATGTATGAAATGGATAAAAACGTATGAAAATGTTTCTATATCGATTTTAAATAAATATTTTGACCCATTTCTGGTCCGAGTCATCAAAAGTGTAAAACACGAAAGTTGTCCGGAATGATGTTTTATATCAAGACTCGCGAGATTTTAACCTGAAAATTTAAAATAACGGACGAAAAAGTAAAAAGGGAAGAAAACGTAAAAAAAACATACGAAAACGTAAAAAAACGAGCGAAAACATAAAAAAAACGGGTGAAAACGTAAAAAAACGGACGAAAACGAAAAAAAACGGACGAACACTAAAAAAAACGGGCGAACACGAAAAAAACGGGCGAAAACTTAAAAAAACGGGCGAAAACGTAAAAAAAATGGAAGAAAACGTAAAAAAGGACTAACGGTGCAAGTACCCTTAACCCAGAGGACTAACAGTGTAAACATTATCTATCTCGTTAGGAGATAATGGAGAAATAATTTGCACCGTTAGTCCTTATTTTAAATGAGGGATGTATATAGGTTAACTTTTACTAACGGAGTTATGCATTTGTTGAAACTTTTGTGAGAGGGATGTATGGTGCGAAACGGGGTAAACCACAATGATGTATTTTGGAGTTTAATCTTAATATTATTTGAAAGGTATTGATGTAAACAGCTATTTCAAACGCTTTTGTACTTTTCAAAAGCTACTTGAAGTAGCTTTTAAAGAAGAGCTTATGAAATTTAAAAGATCCTCAGATATTTGGTTGTTGAACAAAGCCTGTTATAAACTACTACAGTTTATTGTAAAAGTTTTAATTCTAAAAAGCTTTACCCAAACACACCCAAGCTGATCATACATTTTAAAAGACGCTAGTTTATCGTCTCTACTCGAGTACTCGAGACCATCAGGAAGAATTTCAAGGACGTGACCATTTGGCTGGAATTTGCTTATCTTTAATATCTTGCAACTTGTTTTACTTAACATTTAATTTCGCAAAAACAACTTCCCTCCTTGTTAACACAAAAGCAACCTAGCAAACAGCTAAGTGAATTAACCATAGATCGAACGTGAGCCTTGCAGTTTGTTGGCTCCACATTTAATCATTAAGATACACTATCCATTGTTATCTTTATGTAATCAACTTTATTTATATTGCTCTAAGAACCCTTTAGGCTTGTCGCAGTCGGGGCATATGAGATCGGTTGCCAACAAAAAATCCATGCAACAACCGATGTTAACATCGGTTCAAACGAATGCGGCAATCGAGTGTGACATCGGTCGAAGGACCACAAATTGCAACATCGGTTGCTTAGACACCCGATGTTAACTCTTGTTTTCCTACTTTCCAAAGCAACATTAATACAAATTTCCCGGGTCGTCGACTGGGGCATCCGGGTTGTCCCAGGTCGCTGGAGAGAGAAAGCTGACGTGGCGCAGGTTGTCCCAGGTCGTCCCAGGTTGCGACTGGGACCAGCCTTAAATAACTTTCAAAACAACAATGAACGGTTGCCTAAACATTTTAATTCAAAGATCACAAAAAGCCCAATGTCAGTTTTAAAGAACGGTTGCCTAAACATTTTAATTCAAAGATCACAAAAAGCCCAATGTCAGTTTTAAAGCGTGTTTGTCTGATACGCCTGGGCCCGAGCCCATGGCCTATTAAGGTCTTAGGATTTTACCCTACGTTGTCTTATAAATACTCTTGTAATCATTTATTATAATTCAATCAAGTTTAAGATCAATAATTCTATAGTTCTTCTCCTCTATTTCTTAAGTAGCTCGCACACGCTTGAAGTGGTGTCTTATCCCGATACAACCCCTAACAGGGTCGTATCAATTGGTGCTTTCATTGAGAGCTCTCGTTGAGAGGGCTTACGATTAGGGTTCCAATTAAAAAAAAAAAAAAAAAAAAAAAGTTACTGTTCATCGGCACTGTTCATCCGTACTGTTCATCGCGGGTACTATTTATAATTTTTTTTTTTGAGTTAGTAATCGCTTGAGTATTATTCATGGCATCACGCAGCAGCGATCAGGACTCGGAATATGCACTCTCTAAACTCTTGCAAATGGGTATGGTGGCCGAATATGAGAGTGAGTTTGTGGTACTAGCAAATCGGGTAACAGGGATCTCTGAATCTTTACTTACATCGTTTTATATCTCCGGACTTAAACTGACGTTACAAATAGAACTGTTGAGGGCAAGGCCTACAACTTTAGGAGAAGCCTTTTGCTTAGCCCATATAGTCGAGGCTCGTGATGAGTGCTTATTCACTCATCATTTTTAGTCAAATCTGAACTGCAAAACATCTAAAAACACTCCGAAATGCATCAAAATACTGAAAATATCTCAAAATTGTGTTTTATATGTTTCAGATGCAAAATTATTGAAAACAAATGAAAAAGCGAGCAAAGTTTGCATAATTGGCGTTTCAGTCCCCGACTTTCAAAAATTGGCAGAAATAGTCCCTGAGCACGTATTTTAAAAGAAAAGTCACCAAAGGTCCTTTTGAAATCATAAGTTGTCATAATTAGTCCTTTGGTGAAAAATTTCAAAAGTTTGAGAAATTACAGTTTTGATCCCTGGATTTTTAAAATTGTCAAGTTTAGTCCTTAGAATTTCACAATTGGCAAAAATGGTCCTCAACTTATTTGAGATTCACAAGTATGACCCTTGGATTACATTTTCAGAATTACATGAATGGTCCCTGGATTTTCAGTTTTGGCAACTATGGTCCTTAAATACTTAATGGGTTCAAAACCAATCCTAAGTCCAAGTATTATCTCAAGCCCATTAATAACCCGGTCAACCCAATCCAAACCCAATAACATCCCTGTTACCCGATCCACACCCATCCAACCCGAGTTAAAAAACCCAACCCCCACTTTCTTCTTCCCTGTTTTTCCCGCCCACACAAACCCAAAAAAAGAAACACAGAACCCTAGTTTTCTCCTTTTCCTTCTCCCCAAACACTCCACCCCCATCTCTCCCCTTTACCCAACTTCACCACACCCCAAAACCACCTTAATCTCTTTTAACCAGTTTCACCCAAATCCCAAACCCACTCAACTGATCCCTCATGCCACAGTGGCAATCCTAGCTCACAAAAGACCCAGTGGATGGCTGAGATTAAGTTTCTCTTGTACCTAACTGTTGGATGGCTAGGATCAGTTCAAGAAAGCACAAAGGAATCTCTTTGGCTGTTTGCACTCACACAGGAAACACAAGAGTGAAGAAGACATGAAGACCAGTAGTTTAGTATAAATAGAGATGTTGTAGCCATGATATGAGGCACCCCTAGTTTTAGTAGAAAAATTTCAGTTTAAGTTTTTTTTTTGTAATCTTTAATTTTATTTCAATGAAAAAGCTTATTTGAGTTAATCTTGTTTTCTTTTGTTGCTAGTTATTATTAATCTTTGTTATTAGTTAACTGACTTGATTTTCAGAAAAGAAAAAAATAGGGGTCAAAAAAAAAAAAACCTTTTTAAAAGAGGTGTTTGGGTCAGTGTTTTAAGTAGTCAAAAATCATTTTTCTACCCGTTTGACCTTCAAGGTCAAACTTCATTTAGAAAGGTTAGTAAGTCTTTCAAGCTTAAAATTACCTTAACAAAGTTTTTGGACAAGTTTGGTTTTAGAAAATGTTTCTTTTCGTCTTCTTGCTGACTTGCTCGGACAGTAGCCTAGGCTGCTGTTCTTGGGTTTATTTTTCAGTTCAATTGTTGGTCAAAATAAGCAAATCTTGCTTTTCTCAAGTCAACATGTTCCCAACTCATTCTAGTTTCAATTTCATTCACCAAAGATTTCTCTAACTTAGTTTAAATTGAAATCCAAACTTGTCCCACTTCATTTTTTCTGCATTAGCACATCGATAGGGTCAACCAAGGATTTCAGCTTAAATTAGCGACTTATTTTAAAATTTGTTGTAAAGTTTTTTCAGCCCCCAAATCAGTTTATTTTGAGTCTTTGCCACCTTCACTGTGTTTGTGCAGCTTTTCATGGTCTTGGAAGCTCATCTCAAAGCTTTGAATAAGCTCAAAAGTTGGTCACCCAGGCTGTTTGGGTCTGCAACTTGCAGCCAAATAGGTCAGCCTCTTCAAGTGCTATTTTGGGTTCTTTCCAGCTTATTTAGGACTAAGTAGTTTACTGTAGATTAGATTAGTATATTTTTAGATCCTTCTTGCCTGCTATAGCTTAGTAAGTGCTTATTTTCCCATTTAGAGTTTAGGACTCCCCTAGCTTAAGTCTTAATACCAACTGCTTTTCCCTTAGTTTCATTAGTTGTGTGCTAATTATTTAGTTTGTTCTAGATAAGGTGCCTCTGCTTTAGCTTATTTGCCCATCCCATGTTGCTTATTTAGTGGTTTTCTTGCTTATTCGTGTTTAACAGTCAACAAAAAAAAAAGGGGGGTGTGTGGTTGTATTCTTGAACCACTGTTTGAATAAGCTGATTCCAACAACTTATTGACAAGTTTTTAGAAGAAAAGTTTTCACAAAAAAAAAAGTTCATCTTGGTTGTGTCTTTAAGTTCCAAAAGAAAAAGTTGAAAAAAAAAATAGTTTTCAAAAAGAGAGCCAGGATTGAACCACGGTCTCTCAGCTCAAAGCACACGACCACAACACAACACCACCACAACCAACGCCCTTGGGACTTGTCTCGTTCGTTCTTTGCACTATTAATCCCTTAAGTCAGTCTTAGTCAGTTTTACTAATAAGCTCTTTTAAGCTTATTCTCAGCTTATTTCCCCAAACAACCTACTGATTTCTTATTTTTCTTAGAACTAGCATAACTTAAAGTAGTTTTTGTGAAATTTTCAGATTTTTCCAAAATAGTTTAGTATTTTTAATCATTTAATTAGATTAAACTAGTTTTTAATTCGTAAAAATTAATTCAAAAGTCAAAAAAAAAAAAAAAAAACCCGGTCTTTTTCTAAAACTATTTTTAGTCAAATAGAACGTAGGAAAATTGATTTCACACCCGTAGCCCTTAAATTGCAAAACTTTTACGTTTATGGCTCGGGTTGTTTCTCGGTTTTTACGTTTTTTAGTTTTTGCACCTTAGGACTTAGTGTAGCTTCGTTTTATCATTCCTTAGGCTTAGTGATAGTTTATTTTTAGTTTATTAGGGTTCCCTTTCCTTAATTACCTTCCCGTTAATTAAATTGTAGAATTCGTAATCAAATCCAAAATCATTAAAATCCAATTCAAGTTCAAATCACGAAACTCAACGAATCCTTCCATTCACACCTCGTTGGGACACGACCCGGGAAATCACTTTTCCGGTATCACTTTTATCACACCCGTGAGGTTTGACACGTTGACCTTTTTCCTAAAGGGTTAATTTGTCGAATTTTACGGTTATTTTGATATACGTTGATATTGTGTTTTTCACCACTCACTTTCACAACGAATCAGCTCGTTTTGAGGTAATTGAAAAGAAAGAGAAAGAGCATATAATTGAAAAGAAATCAGATACCATTCCATCGTTACAAAGTGAATTCGCTTCACCTGAGATTAAAAAGTCGTTAGATGTTGATGAATATATTGGTGTTGATGTGGTTAATAACGCGATGGATGGTGTTTTCGATATTGGTGGGAGTAATGAAGTTCATATCAAGTTTGAAGAATTTTCAGAAAATAAGAAAAGTATGAAAGAGATTGTTGTGGGTGGTCGTGAATTTGATGTTCGTTTGGGTGAAATAAATTTGAATTTAAGCGAGGAATTAGCATACAGGGTTAGTCCTATACGCACTTCTTTGGTGGCTCATGAAAGTCCACGGGTTCGCCAACTATGGGAAGGAATTGGTATCGGTGATGCTCACGGGCTAATGGATAATGGACGCAACCATAAATTTGTTCAACCAAATGTGTGGAAATGGATATCGGACTCTCAATCGGCATATTCTTCGTATCACCTTGAGGGCAAGGTGATTTTTGAAGGAGTGGGGAGTGTTACGGCATGGGTAGCGGAAGGCGGAAGAATGGTGTTGTGTTATGTCCAAGGTAGTGGAAGGCGGAAGAGGAAAAAGGCGAAGGCTGCAATTCAAAGAAGATTATGGGATCCCAGATTACGCCAATGTTGCAGGAGGACGGACTGCCCAAATGACTCAAGAAGTCCAAACGTATGGCATAAATTATGTCGGACTCATATAATCTATCTTTATTTACGTGTCTTTGTTTAGGATTGTTTTCATGGTTATTTAGGAAAGTCAATTAAGAATGTTTTAACACAACACCTTGAGGGCAAGGCGGTTTTGAAGGAGTGAGGAATAATACGCCTGGGCCCGAGCCCATGGCCTATTAAGGTCTTAGGGTTTTACCCTACTTTGTCTTATAAATACTCTTGTAATCATTTATTATAATTCAATCAAGTTTAAGATCAATAATTCTATAGTTCTTCTCCTCTATTTCTTAAAGAGCTAGCACACGCTTGAAGTGGTGTCTTATCCCGATACAACCCCTAACAGGGTCGTATCATTGTCCCAGATAGTTAAACTAAAGAAACTTTACTAGTTTATAAACCACGGTTTGTGTGAAACATTTGAGTTGAGATCAGTATTATGTTTGTCAAATTTCATGCTAGACTATTTAGCATGAAATTGTAGCGTCAACTAATGATTAATATGAATTCTTAATTTTTTTAAGTGAAATACTTTGAAAAGTTATAATTAATTACTCGGGATAATTGTTTTTAAATGTATTAAATTTGTCATTTTTTACTAAGTTGTGTAGTCATCTTTTCTTTTTACTAACTTGCGTCTCAAACTTACTAACCCCGCCTATCTTAGCATTTGACGGGGGTTTTTTTTAGTTAATTACATAAATCGTCCTTGTGGTTAGGCCCAAATTGCAAGTTTCATCCTAACGGCCGTTTAGCCAACGATTGTTTGCAACGTTAGTCCTTTATACTAACGGCCGTTTCTAATTAACTCAAAATTTGGCTTTCTTAAAAATACTTCTTTTCTACGTGGTTTTATACGCGATTTTGTACACATTTTTATACGCGGTTTTACACACGTTTTTATATATGTTTTTATGCATGTCTTTATACACGTTTTTATACAAGCTTTTATACGCGGTTTTACACACGTTTTTTTAACGTGGTTTTACACACGTTTTTTTATACGTTTTTATGCAGGCCCTTATACACGTTTTTAGACACATTTTTATACACGTTTTCATACACGTTTTACACACTTTTTTGTATATGCTTTTTTATACACATTTTTTTTTTACATTTTTATGCATATCCTAGCTAACAAACGAATTTGAGTGGACGGGGAAAGCATCCCTGCAGCCAACAGCATGCAACATATGTGCAGCAAAGCAAAAAAAAATTTACAACTTGTATTTATTATACACTTATACCCTTCAACATTTTCTAATTGGCAGAATTGGCCCTTCTTTATAGGCTGTGCAGCTTGTATAATCCCTGCAGCCAACAGCAGGGATGATTTCCCCTTTATTTAATAACCAACTAAAAAAATATAGAAGAGTTAATGGGCTCTGTATGAGCTAAGAGTGTATACAAGGCCCGTATCTTGTTTTTAGTGGTTTACTTTGCTCAAAGAGTTTGGGTCAGTATACAATTGTAGTTTAGAATTCAATAAAGTTAGTGAAAATCATGCTTATATAAATAGAGTAATTCATGAGTTTAGGACTTTAGGCACATGATTGTCTTCATTTTGAGTTCATACACACCATTTTTCATATGTAGGACTTTAAACCAAACGAGACAAAGTGTAGAGTGAATGGCATAAAGGACGTGGTTAAAGACTTAAAGGGGTCGCATGTGGTTCTACTCCATATATAGAGTGTGATACAGACTCATCAATCGAGTAAGCGTTGTAGCAAGTCTCACTTGAAGGGTTTCCATTATCTGGTGAATGAACGTGCATGTCTGCTTCATTAACGGTATGTTGGATTAAATGCTACTTATGTATAAAATTTTCTGCTTTACTTCCGTAACATTCATAAAATGATAAATTATATGTCATTCAAACAACGACGTTTAAGATTTTCGGGTGTTTGACATTTCGATTTACAAGTGAGTATCCGTTTATAAACTTTTCAAATAGTAAACTCGTCCACTTTCTAGTTTTTAACGAGTTTTGAAACCCGCGCGATGCCGCGGGATTGGTTTTGTAAATTTGCTTTTGAGCGTAACGAATGTTATTATATGACACGGTTATGTTTAATTAAGTCATCTTATTTTGATATTAGTTATTTTGATAAAGGTTTATGCTAGTGCTTATGGTTTTTGTTAACAAAGGTATATGGACGTAAGACTATGTAAACTTTTTGGGCTTGTTTAAGGAATGTGGGCTTTCTTTGTTTTTTAAAAAAAAATACCCTATAAAAAGCCCAAGAGTACTACACGTTTATTTTGCAGGATACGTGTACTTTCTTGGGTTTGTTATCTGCTGAAGGAATTAGTTCTTTTCCCCCACACATCGTTTAATTTGACTTTCGATAAAAAGTTATTGTGTCAATCTTCGCTCTATTTGTTCAAGGTAACTGATAATTTATAGATATATTAAATAAATGTATTTGTGCTTGTTATTTTTTGATTGTTATCTTTTTTTTTTTCATTGTTCTTATAAATTAAACTGTTGAGGTATTGTGTGGTCAAAGAGTTATGATTGTTAGTAGTGTGTTTAATTGTATGTTTGTTGTGTCTATGCTGGTTCCGATATAGGTGGAAATGTATGTATGGTTTCGTTAGTGTAAATAAAAATATCAGTGTTTATGCTAATTTGTTGGGTATGTTTTTATTTAATTGATGTTGTGTGGTTGTTAATAAATTACATTATGTTACAAAGTATATGATATAAGAGATGCTAGTGTTACATACAGAACTTTGGCGCATTTAGGATACAAAAAAAGATGTTTGTAGGTGCCTTTGGTATAGGCATATGACAAAACACAGCATAGACCATTCTAAGTTTTTAAAGTTACAACGCTAATGTTACTGGTACATGATACATATATTCATAGTAGTAGTGGTAATAGGGGACTCCTGTGAGTTTACATGGATGAGGAAAAGTATGGTGATCCTAAACAAAGAATAAAAGGTTTGTGTCAAATGAAAGAACATAATATATGGTTAGATTCTATAATGTAAACATACACAGCTGTTAAAGGTAATCGTTAATATATAGTAACTATTTGTTTAAAAACCTTCTGTGTAACAAATTCTTTTTAAGAAGTCTTTGTAAACTATGTTTAGGGTTGTATTTTCGGGGTGTTCGGGGTGAGGTGTGATAAGGATCTTTAAACCATAAGGTGATGTAGCACGTGATAAAGCAACATATAACTGCCCATGACCGAAAATTGGTTGCGGAAGGTAGACACCAATTTTGTTGAGAGATTGCCCCTGGCTCTTGTTAATTGTCATAGCGTAGCAAACCTTAACCGGGAACTGTTTCCTTTTGAAAATGAAAGGATAGTTTGGATCTTTGTGGGTCAGAGGGATTCTTGGAATATAGACTTTTTCTCCAATTCTTGTTCCCGTAATTATTTATGCCTCAATCAGTTTTGACATCAGATTTTTGACAATCATTCTTGTTCCATTGCAGAGTCCGCCGGCTAGGTTCACGTTTCTGAGCAGCATGATTGGAGTTCCAATTTTTAAGTGAAGAGTGTTTGGTGGTAAACCTGGGAATTTTAAAGTATTGAGGTACTCGGGTGGATACAACATTTCAGTTGCAGAACCATCTCTTCCGACTGGGATTGCTTCATCGGTACTTACGTACGTTGTAGTGTCTCCTGTGACCATCGATAATACCTTTTCATTTATAATATCTGCGGTCTCATTTTTAGGACAAACAATCGCTTTCTCTTGCAACAGTTGTGCCGTTGGGTTTTTTAATGTTTCTTTGTCGTAAATGAAGTCGATCAGTGTTTGTACTGCATCTTCATCATTTGGGATTAGATATTCAGGAGGAATAGTCACCCACGCAGCATCTTGTGTATTGGTTTCATCAGGTTCTCCAATTTTGCCGTCACCTACATTCAGAACCATGAAGAGACTGGGTGAACTTTTTCTTTTTGCTTTTCACTCAGCCCATTTTGCAGCAACCTCATGTTTTCTGTAAGTTTGAATACTTTGAAGTGTCGCCAGAGGTATGATTCAGCTATTGATGAGTTGATAATTTGTGTTCTTGAGCCTTTTTTTTACGGGAAGTGTTTGCCTGAAGTCACCACCCAACATAATTGTTTTGCCACCAAATGGTTTGTCTGAATTATCAAGTATATCTTTAAGTGTTCTGTCTAGTGCCTCAAAACAACGTCGGTCATTCATTGGTGCCTCATCCCATACTATTAACTCAGTTTCGTTTAGGAGTTTCGCCATCATTGTGTTCTTCTTTATGTTGCAGAGCGATTCATCAGTTAATTCTAACGGCAGTTTAAATCTTGAATGAGCCGTTCTTCCAGATGGCAGCAGCAAAGATGCGATACCTGATGATGCAACAGCAAGCACAATCTTCCCATCTGAACGTAAGGTATTGATTATTGTTTTCCATAAAAAAGTTTTACCTGTTCCACCATGTCCATAAACAAATACTAACTCTTGTTGCTTGTTGATTGATGCAGAAAGAATGAGATCATAAATCCGTTTCTGTTCTTTGTTGAACTTGCATACAGAGGCGGCAACATCTTCTTTTAATTGTGGACGATCATAATTTTTTTCTTCCATCAAAAGCCTGTTTTCAAGATCTGTTAATAAATGTGTTGGAGGCAACGGAAAACCATAATCTTGAACTGATTTTGAACATCCATTGAGTATGAATTCTATTTCGTACATAATATATTGTTTTAGCTCCGGTTCATTAAGATGCAGGTTTCTAACATGACACATTTGTGCAGCTTTTGCTGGAATATCATCTGCCATGGTGTGCCAGTGTTTTTCCCACAATTGTACTGGATCTGCAACTTCACAATACATTAGAATATGAGCAAACAATGTGCGAATTTGTGAAGCAGATGCTGAGAATGCCGCTTCTTCCAAGGCTGTATCCCATTCTTTGTCATCGTCTAATAGGCCTAATGCTTGACACGCTGCACGATAGGTTTGGAAAACCTGGTTGTTGACAGTGCGAACGTCAACAAATGATTTGCAGCCTCTCTGGTGTGCCAGTAACATTCGGAAATAAAAAAGTTCACCTGCAGCTGGATGTACATATGCGAGCCGCCCAATTGAATACTTGCTTTTATGCTTTCTACGACTCCATGTCTTGGATTTTTCATACCAAACATATTTAGAAGGAAAATCTAAATATGTTAGGTCTTTGCCATCATCATGCAACTGATTGTATGTGAACCATTCTGTCAATGTCGTTAGTTTTCTGCCTTCATCGTCCATCACATCTTGTAAAACCTCCTTGTTGCGAAAAGTAATTGTTTGCATATTTTGCAGGTGTACAGCCAGAATTTGTACCGCCGGTTCTCTATGATGTATAGGGAATTTAAGTATTCTCCAGCAGGCTTCGTGTGGGCAGATAAAGCGACCATCGATGAAATTCTTGATTTCATCAACTGTATTGTAGGCGGCAGACGATGGTGTTGCTGGTTGACCAATCGTTCTGGTAATTCTAGCTGCAATACGATCCGTGCCTTTAGAGATGTATTTAAAAAGGTACTTTATGAGCATACTCCATCCGCAATATTCGACGTTGATGTGGGCATGAAACATGAGACAAAGAAGCCGATTATAAGGTACAACATAAGTGTTATCTAATTTGAATTCTCCTTTTGGTACAAAGGCTGCTGTGTTTCTTCTCTTATAATGTATGTGACCATCTTTATCAAAGTAAGTTGTTTGATTGTATTTTTTTGGGAATTTTTTTTTGCAGGCACCGTCTTCCATACAGGGTGCAGATGGTTTAGCGTTTCCACATGGGCCATGCATCATGAGGTCTGCAACAACTCTATAACCATCAGGATCGGATATTTTATCAGGTAACTCTGCCGAAATGAATTTATCTACTTCTTCTGCAGATTTTATCCTATCTTTAGAGTCAGTCCATAAGAGCGTGTGACAGTGTGGAAGGCCGCGTTTCTGAAACTCGATTGTGTAAAGAACTGGCAAAGGAAAAAAAATTAGAAATTCAATTAATGATATTTGTATATATAATTTTTTTTTAAAAAAAAAATAATAAATTCAGACCATACCTCCTGTACAACGTCCAAAAATCTTTTTTTGTTTCAGTATTTGTATAAAATCTTCAACCTTTTGCTCAAATACGCGAGCCACAACATCAGCTCTGTCTGAGGGAGTGAGCCCTGGGTATTTTTTCATGTGTCTTTTGATTTCCGGCCAGTTGATGTTGCATGTAAATGTAATGAAAAATTGTGGGTTTCCAAGGACACGGCATATGGCAAGGGCATCGAGATAATGACTATACATGTATCTTGGTCCACCTGTAAAGCTGGATGGGAGAATAATCTTTTTCCCTATCTCCGCGCCTAAGTGGTCTCCTTGTGACATTGCATCGCATATTCCTGCCAAGCACTCACTTCTTATGTTATTTTGCTTAGACCGTATGAAGTCAAGCTGTCTTGCTCAGTTAGGTACGGAGTGACTGAAACAACATATTCTGAAACAATCTACCACTTGAATATGTGACCATATTCATCAAAGCTCATGTAAGTGCGTATGTATAGTACTCATTCATAGACAGTTTTTTCCTTTTCCTTCGTGCCTTGACACCTGTCAGTGTCATTTTTGTATTGTAGCCTGGTTGGCCGTATATAAAGAGAAGAGGAAACTGAAGAGACATGTATGAGCTATGAAGCTTGTTGATTCGCTTAGGGTGCTTGTCTTTATATTCTATGATGACGTCGTAGTCACTTTTGCTGTTGGAACCATTTTCAAACACTATTGCTCCAAGAGTGCCAGTGGAAGGAAGCGCATATTCTTTCACACCAGCGACATTGTAAAGCTGGATTTTTAAATCAGGTATGTTACCTTCGCTGCATCTATCTCTGGCTGTTCTGAATATTTTTACCAGCTCATTGTGATTATCTAGGATTTGTATCAAACTTTGAACAATCTGAGGTTTTAGAACGGTATTACTTTCACCACCGAAGGGTTTCATTCTATTTGTGACTTCATTCTCTGTATCGTAAATATAGAGTTGCAGAAATCTTGGATCGTCATTATTGGTGGGCAATAATGTGCCTATCCAATGGTATATTTGGCCTGAGATCTTGAACACGTATGGCCCTCTTCCATCGTTTATTGATTCATCTATTTGTGCACCAAAAGATGTCATGCTAAACATTTGGTTGTACGCACGTATATTGTCCAAAAAATGCTTGTCATTCAGTAGTTCCTTGAAAGAGTGTGGGGGTTCTAATTCTTTAGGAAGATATACTTGGCCTCCCCCACAGCAACGATGGTATGTGACTTTCCTGCCTGAACTACTTCGTTTTAACCTTTCTCCATACCAAAATGATGCATGACAATATTGACATTGCTGGTCACAGTCTCCTAAATCAATATATAAGCTTGATACATCTGTGTTGACAAAGTACGTTAAGCGTTATTTTTTTTGCTGCGTGGCACCTCTGTAAAATGGGAGGTGTAGATAAATATTGTTGTAAAAGAGTGTATTTACCTTCACTATATGGTTTTACGGTGTTGTGCCTCCTTGATTTTAATACCGTTCCAGTGTCGGAGACATTGTGTTGGTTGAATTTTTTTTTAACGCCTGCCAAGTTGGAAAAGAATTACATTATATTGGTAAAAATTTGAATGAAAAGATTGTCTGTAGTGTAAAATTGAACATCCTGTGAGTTACCTGTACATGCTGGATCTCGCATTTCTTTGCATATATATATCGTGTGTTTCCTTTTATGTTGCTTTGGAATATGGTCTGCTGAAATGGTTGATGTGTTTTTTTCGTTCCTTTTTTTTGCATTGCCATGAGTACAGGTGATGTTTTTCTTTATTATTGCATGTTGCATCTGTTATCCGTTCATTGTAAATGTTAGTCAATGACAATGTAAGAAGACGAATAATGTATGGGGAAATCTCACCTTCGTTTGTCGTTGTGGTAGCGGTGGTACATGTATCTGGGTACTTCCTTTTATGATACACTGATGGATTATCTGCTGAAACTCTTAATGTGTTTTTTCCTTTCCTTTTTGTGAGACTCGTATCAGCACCATGAATGCTTTCATCGTCCATAGAATCGTCTTCTTTCTTATGTGATGCACCTGTTATTCATCGACTGTAACTATTAGGCAAGAAGAATGTAATAATGTAAATAGTATATGTGTAAAATTGTCTGTAGTATTTTGTATGCTGTAAAATAGACATGGTATTACCATCATTGTCAATGCTATGATGTAAATCTGTTTGGGTGGTATTGGCAGGTACCCATTTTGCAAAGGGCCTTTTTCCTGTTGTATCCTGGATATATTGTTCACAATGTCCCATAATTTGATTGGTTGGTGTCGGCTGATATATAGTACATGAAGGGACAAAAGAGGTATGTACACTTATTTCGGGTATGCCTGCAGTCAGATGCAAATCCGTTTATATATTAAGTTGTCAATAATGTTGTATATGAATCACCCTAGTTCTAATAACCAATAAGTAATATTACCTATATCTATCAATTTTTTGTTGTTGCTGAAATGTGGTAGCATACTTGATTGTTGTAATAAGGGGGAGTTGGTGCCATCCAAATTGGTATTCTTTGGTAGGGTTCCATTATTGATTGCACATTTATGTGTATAGTACTTAGGAGTAATAAAAGTATGTGAATTTCTTGGATCAACACCTGCATTTAATGCCAAATTTAATTTGCCTCATATATTGTTTTCCTTTTTGTTTTTTAATACAGACCCTTTCCTTTTACTTGTAATAATAATGTAGTAGCAAGAGTATAAAGTTTACCATAAGTATTATAAAGTCTGGATGGTGTATCGTTGTCATAATTGGTACAAAGTTGTCCATCTGGATGACACCCATAATTTCCAAATACCGATAACGTATGAGAGGGAAGTCCAATATTGTATGAACGTTTTTTTTGGTGACCATCATTTTGAAGTTGCACGCATTTAAAAAGAAAAAGAAAAAAGGGAGAAAACTTAGTATTTGTGTGTTAATTAAGTTAACATAATGAAAGAAACTAATAATTTAGATTACCTTTGTGCCTTTTCTCATGCTCCTGTGTAGGTGTTTCAAGGGCATCACTTGTTCGTTTTAATTTTGTATTTCGTAAATATGGTGGGCTGCCGGTGAGGTTGTGACACATTTTGTCCCTAGGTCACTTGTGTGTCATTATTGGAGGGTAAAAAACACTTGGCATTTCTGAAACCTTTTTTGCCTGTGCGGTGTAAGTTGCTGGGGAGACACATGTTTTTTTTTGCTGAGCAGTATTGTCATTTATTGTTTGGCGACAGAATGGGGCATTACTATATTGGCCACCAGAAGATGGAGGTTGTTGTTCACCAACATTTTCGTTTTTTGTTTGACCATGAGTATGATGGTTAGCAGTTTCTCTATTGAGGTAATTTTTTACGGCATTAAGTGTTAGATGCATTCTTTTTTACTATCTCTTAAATTTATAAGTTTTATAATTAAGACAGATAATACGAATCGCTAAAACTGCAAAGAGTTACGTAAGCAAAGTATGTCTGGATACACAGTATAGCAGCATACGGTTTTAATTTATTACAAAGACAAAGTGAGTTAAGTACATATGTATTAGAAAACAAAGTATACTGATATGAATAAAGAAACCTATTGGTAGATGACATACCTTGTGTTTATCTATTTACTCTAGTATTAAGTTGGTTCCCTGTAGGTATGCATATGTACAGATGGAAGATATAAATTAGAATAAGTGTTGTCATTTATTGCAGCTGCATACAGTAGACCTACAAACATGAAGGTAAGATCAAATGGCTGCAAACAATACCTGTTTAGAAGCTGATGCCTTTCTTTTTCCTTGTTTTTTTTTGTTTCAGGGTCTGAGCTACTTGATTAACAGACAATGGTGAGAAGCAAATTTTGATTGTTTAGTTGATCAAGATAAACCTTCCAGGTCAAGGATATTGCAGAATGTATGCATTAGAAGTTTCTAGTTTCAGTATTTGATGTACCATTTTATTTACCTTGTATGGGGAGCATTAAATGCAACCCCATACGTGTAACCATATTATCCTATATACTAAACATCTGTGTACAATGTATGTGGTAGAAGTTTGTAGTTTCAGTATTTGCTGTGAAAAAAAAGGAAATCTGGGAAAACAAAGCATTGATGTACCATTTTGTTTACCTTGTATGGGGAGCATTAAATGCAACCCCATACGTGGAAGCATATGTAGTTTAAGACACTATGTTTTGTGTACTTCATTAAATACACGACTAATGAACTGATGCCACGTTTGGTATCATTAATTGCACAACCAATGACGTTACAACACGTTGGTGACATAACAAATTGTGAACCAATGACGTTATGACACGGCGGTGACTTAACAAATTGTGAGAAGAGCAACCAACGATCTTTAGTATATAGGATAATTTGAGACCACTTGTGGGCTATTGACCTTCTATAAAGGCCAGATTTGTATGGAAGTGGAGCTTAAAAATCATTGACATCGATCATCTCAGGGTTTACTTTGTAGAAATATTTAAAAATATCGGGTTTTCAATCAACTAGGTTAAAATATGGATCTTGTCCCTATATGCCTTTGACATAATCTTAAGTGATCTGATATTCACATAATATAAGGGGCCGTTTAGTTTGTTAATGAGATTAGAATAGGATGTGGATTTGTTAATGGAATGAAAGAAATATTTTAGAGAGAAAAAAGTTATGTATTTAAATTAAATAATTGTTTATGTCAAAAAAATTATCTAAAGCAATTATTTTAAAGGGTGAGGTTATTCATACGGTAGCTATAATTTTATTCCAACCCTCTCTATAATTAGTGGTACTTTTTGTCCCTTATCCCTTTTTTTTTTTTTTTTTTAAATAGAAATAAGTGTGTGTATAATAAGTGTGTGTATATGGTATTTATTTTACGTTACTTTTTATAAACTTTTTTTATAAATATTTTATAAACTTTTTTTTATAAACTTTTTTTATAAATTTTTTATAAAAAATTTATAAAAAAGGTTTATAAAAAATTTATAAAAAAAAGTTTATAAAAAGTTTATAAAAAAAGTTTATAAAAAAATTATAAAAAAAGTTTATAAAAAGTAACGTAAAAAAAGTTTATAAAATGTTTTATTGTTATTGTTTAATTAAATGTAAACAATACACTATATACATATAAAAACACTACACAGATTAAATATACCACACAAATAAATACACTATACATATAAAAACACTACAAAAATTAAATATACCACACAAAATAAATAAATAAATAAATTAAAAAAAAAAGGACGAAAGTGGGAGAGAGAGAAAAAGAAAAGGACGAAAGTGAGAGAGAGAGAGAGAGAGCCCACACCTGAGATGTTGGCAGGTCTATGGTGATAGACCCCGTATGAATAGTAGCACCCATTTTAAAATAATTATTAAGCCAGAGATAGAGTAAATGGAAAGTCCCCCATAAGGATTCATTCAAATGGTTTGTAAACTCCACTCAAATTTACACGTCCAGTAAGGATTCATTCAAATGGTTTAATACCCAATAACTTAGAGCATAAGGTATGGAGTGCCATAGGTGAGCCACTGGTGAGCCGTTGGTGTGCTAACTTTACCGGCCAACATGCCAAACTTGTGCCAAATGCACTCTTTTGTGTTTTGAGCCACTCCACTAGCTCAAGCCAAATGCACATTTTGTGTGTGTGTGTGTTTTCTATTGTGAGTTAGAAGTATATTTGGTGGGGTATTTTGCGGGACCTACATGTGATGTTAGTGGTGTGTTATGAGGGAGAGTTGTTTAAGTTATTGGGAGGTGTATGATGTAGCGCTGATGTGACATACCAATAACGTGTTATTGGGTCCTTGCATACCTTGTGCTCTTAGTCTAGGACTTTAACCAAAAAATTATATTAGACCTCATACCAATTCCCCTTTATCAAAAACCACCAAACAAACAAGTCCTAAAAACCAAAATGATGGTTGTTCGGTATCAATACAAATGTGATTGATTTCTAAAAAACCAAATTGATGTGTGTAAATCGCAAGCTTTAAATTTATAAACTCGATTTTATCAATGTTTAGGGATTTCTACACAATGCAAACAAGTATACTTGATGTATAGTAATATTGGTTATGGTTAGTCAGAGTTTCGAACACAAAGAGAAATAACTAAAATAATAAGTTAATGGGGCGTTTGTTACTGTTTTTACAGTTGAATAATGGGTGTTTCGGACTATTATTATACCTGAATTAACAGGTTTTTTGGACAGTTTTTATATATGAATTAAAGACGGGACTATTTGTTTTGCTACTATGCTAGGTTTTGTGTTTAATAATGACTCCAATATATATTGAAAATACTTATAATTTTGATTTTTTTTTTAATCTTCTAATTATACGAAGAATTTCCAAATATGTCGAAGCAAAGTATGGAAGGATATAATGAAGATGAGGCTTCTTCAGCGACTTTAAAGAGAGAACGTTCTTTAGTACGTAGCTATTTTGAGAAGATTGAAGGAGCAACCCTTGCCGATAGAAATGCAAGTTGTCATAATTGTGGCAGGATGTACAATGCCAAACCAAATTCTCGAATAAGAAATTTGAAGCGATACATACTTAAATGTTAAATGTTTCAACTTTGAAGAAGGCGAGCCAACACAAAAATGTGCCCCTTGGATCAAGAGATGTATAAAAGAAATGTTATTAACTTATTACAATAGTTCTTACCACAACTTATAAGGCTTGGCCTTGTATGAGCTTAACTACCCATTTTGGTCCATTCTCAAGGATCAACAATTTTCAAACTACCTCAATTACGAATGATTTTTAACCATCATCAGGAGTACATAATAATGATCTGATTTTGTGCTAGTAACCTTCAGTGTGCTACGATTTAAAGTAATATGCTTATATGAGATATAGAGATATATACTTTGTTATTATTTATTATTTATTGATCAAGATCTTGTCAAGTTAGAGCGGAAGGTGTGGCTCATTCATTGCTCGCCGTCGTCCTACGTGTACCTTCGCCGTGGGCCGCCGCCACACCGGCCTAGCTCGCCGTGAATCAACTTGTCGTTCTGACGACGAAGCAAGAATCTGACAAACCCACTAGAAACAACGGATATATTTTGAATTATCCGTTATTAAACAGATTTTTTAAAAAAAAAAAAAAAACCCACCACCCTTATAAATAACATATCATATCTACAATTTTTATCATCTTCATCTCCTCCATCTTCAATCAAAATACTAAACCATTTCAAACTTGTTGAAACATGAGTTACAAGTGAATCATCTATTCGGTGAAAGTGACATTGAAGAGTTAACGGAACGAAATGTTTATTCAAGAGTTCGAGAGCAGCGTTGCAGAACAAGGAGCCGGTCCTTCAAACCATCGTCGATCGTCCCCGTGAAGGTGAAGTTGCTGAAACGCGTCTACTGTGACTATTTTGGTAACAACCCAAAATATACTGGACGATAATTTTAGGCGTCGATTTAGTATGAGCCGTCGTCTATTTCTATAAATAGTACAAGGTATTGAAACATATATTGAAACTCATCATCCTCCTCAGCATTTTGATTTCTTTAGAGTGCGACCAGATTGTAGGGGTGTAATTAGTTTTAGTGTGATTATGAAATGCACATGTGCCTACTATTAATTGGCTTACGGGGTAACACCTGATGCGTTCGATGAGTATTTACAAATAGGTGAACATTGTGCACGCGATTGCCTAGATGTTTTTACTATGTGCCTAATCCATCTATATAATAAGGAGTTTTAAGAAAACCGGATGAGGATGACATTCGTCACTTATACCATGCACATAACACTGTTCATGGGCTTCCGGAAATGTTGGGGAGCATCGATTGTATGCACTGGGAATGGAAAAACTGCGAAAAGAATGGCAAGGCCAACTTCATAGAGGTGATAAAAAATATCCAACTATAATGCTTGAAGCCGTTGCTTCATACGATTTGTGTGTGGATTTGCACGCATTTTTAGGGTAGCGGGTGCGAAATAACAATCGCGGTTTTAAATAATTCTCCGTTATTCGACGACTTGCTTGATGACATCGCCCACGAGGTTGAGTTTGAAGTATACGGTCTAAATTTAAGCAAGGGTATTATCTAGCGAGGAATTTACCCGGTGGCATCTTTTGTCAAGTCATTTACGGTTGCAACTAACCCAAAAAATGCCGCATTCAAAGCGAAAACAAGTGCTCGAAAAAGATATCGAAAGAGCTTTTGGTGTCCTCAAGACGTTGGCATATCATTGCCAACCGGCGCGACAATTTACTATTGGCATTACGGAGAATGTACTGCGTGCATCATATTGCATACATGATTTTGAAAGATCAACAATTTGCGATATCGACATTCTTTGAAGCGTATATTTCTCCGACACCAAATTTACAACAGACATGGATTGAACGTTGCCTATTGCAAAGGAAAAAAGCCAAAAGAACTACATGATAGCAAACACGCAAAACTTCGATGATGCTCATCGAGCATGTTTGGCAACAAATTCAATGGGGACAATTTCAACAACAGAATTCAAATAATTAGTTTCGTTATAATTTGATGTATTTCTTGCGTATGTTTTTTTTTTCCGTATCTTTATTTTACATTTCGTATGTTTTTTATTATGTTATATATTGTATTTTTATTTTGAATGAAATTAATTTAGTTTATTTGGAAAATTGAATAAAAAAATAAAGTGTTAGTGGTGGGCTCCAAATGAAGAGGTTGAGGTTTGTTATGAGTGAGTGGGGTTTGTTGTGGTTAGTTGTGGAGAAGTGGGATGCTGATGTGGCGCTGAGGTGACACTAATGAAGAGGGTGAGGCTTGTCACCACACCTTCCACTCTTAGAGTCAAACATGATTGATTATATTAGTTTTATTATGAGGTTAAATGAATAAGTAAGTTCATATTTTTTTATTATAAGAAAACATTTATATATTTAGCTTGTTTGTAATAGGAAGAAATCCGATGAGAAGAAAAACTAAAATGAGAAGAATACGAAGAATTTTCAGCCACACATTTTAAATAAGAGTGAGAATTTCAAAAAGAGATTTTTATAGGTGCATCTAAAATATGTGGTTGTGATTTTTTTTTATCATTCTCATTTTAATTTTTTTTCTTTTTTTATCCTAACTCTGTTTCGAATTGGTAAACATGTCCTATCATGTTTGACTTAAGTTTAGAATATCTCAGGAGTTGTTTACTTTTTGCTTAATGAACTTTTTGGTAACAAGATTGTATCCAAACAGGATATTGTGATGTTTCTTTTTTGCTTATTCTAAAAGAATATCCTAATTGCAAAAGACTAGTAAAAGGCACATCCTTCCCATCCAGGAACAAATATACCCCAACATTTACAAACCTACCCTCACCTTCCCCTCTTCAATTTCACTCATCCAAACCTTTCCCTTATCCATCACAAGCTCCTTCCCACCGGTGATCCTCCCCTGACGCTCATTATCGCCGACGCTCTTCGCCTAGCCGTGCCTTCATGGCGGCCCCATATTTGTTCATTCATTTCCCGTCAGGTATTTCACTCTAATATTGCCTTCTTGAAGGAATTCCTTCATTAAACTATAATCCTTCAAGTTGTAATAGTGGAACCTGGAAGTAAAGATATGGATGCGAAGAAGATGGTTTCCGCTGGATTATTACATCCATAGTTTTTTTTTAATTATTAATTTAGAAAATGAATTATGTATTAATTAAAGAAAAACAAAATGGGTCTTGTTGTTTTTAGATCTTAAACAAGACTAGTTTATATTAATTTACATTTTAGCTTTGATAGATTAGATTTGATTGATGAATCATCTTCTTTTTGTTAGGTTAATTTCAATTGGGACTTTTTATATTTGTATGGATCAAATATATTATTTTGTTACCTTTAATTTACCAAATGACTTCCATGTATTTGAAAGACACGACATGTTATTAAAAAGTCCATATGCAATGGAAAAAATATCCACAGGTGACACGATGAAACATAATAGTATGATTTTTGTAAGCTATAAGATTTTGATATTTGTATGTTGGAACAATTATGGAGTATCAGCCACTGATTCAGGTTAAAGGGTAATATGGTCATTTATCATATTCATATTCTTCATCCAGCAAGAAAAGAAACATCATTTTTTAAACACAAAGACCAACTGTAAAAAGAATACATTCTGTATAAAGACACGTTATCCAAACAGGATAAAAAAGAAGAGGAATCTTTAGACCCACTCATAATTTACAAAAAAAAAACCACACAATGAGATGCGCTTATTGGTGTATTTTTAAGTTCTCTCTCTTCTCTCTAATTAAACCAATAACTCCTTGACACATCATTCTTGTACTCATTGTGTGGGTTTTTTTTTGTAAGTTGTGAGTGGTTCTAGCATTCCCCAAAAAAGAAATAGCCCCTTAAATACTACTTTATAATGCATTTAGGCCTTTTAAAATTAGAAGTCTTAAAAATTGACTTTTTTAACTTGCTATTATGGAAAGAGTTTTCTAACCAAAAATTAAGATAAGGAGCTCCAATCATGAGATGACACGTGTCTCTTCTTAACAAAGCTCAACTTTAACAAACTCCAAGTCTAACTCCTAACCATTTAAAATTAAGATAATGAGAACAAATTATAAAATGACGTGTGTCGTTTCCAACTAAAATTCATCTTTATTTTTCAAATTAAAATATCTTTTTATCTACTTATTTTTATAATCTAATTTCACCTTGTCTTTTTAAAATTTTATCTTTCTTTAATTCAACATCCATTTTGATATATTTTTATGAGTTTTAGTTTTTATATTTTTAGTGGGTTTATTTTATTTTAATTCAATTTTTCAACTTTTAACTTTTATTTCAATCATATATAATCTTGATTAAAATCAAAATCAACTTTTTGGGGTAGTGTTTGTGGCGTAAGAGATTCGAGTGTATTTCATATCTTTGGAATAATGATGTCGCGGAAAGCTTACGGAAAGTTACGGTTAGCACAACAAACACTTTTACTACTAACACATACATTCGAGTGTTGTGAAACGAATTACTAAACGGGTAAACAACCACATATACTTATCTTGCTCATGCGTGCCGCTTGGCAGTCCTAGTCCTTTATTTATACAGTAACATATTGCCACACGAGGTACATCCTTACACCCTTACCCGTTACGTAACTTTGAATACAATACAAACGGTGTCGTCTAGTATATGTTGATGCAAGATTTGAAGGAGGACGGTAGTCTTCAGTAGATTTTTTATGTTTAGTTTACTTTACTCTTAAACCGAAATGGTATTTACTAAACCAGTTTGATTTATCTTTAGAGTAAGTTTTTTTACCATTTAATTTTTAAAAATAAACAAAAGATTAAAAATAAAAGCCAAAAATGTTGGATATTATCATATTACAGAATAAAGACACGTGGAAAATAGCAAGAATATTGGCACCCAAAGAAGAGTGTGAATACAAATGACAAATGGCTTTCTTGTGACCATCAACAAAACCATATCTACTCCGATCCAATTTTATTGTCCATATTCCATTTTGGATGCTCCGAAAAAATTGTCCACTTTCCCTTTTAGTAAACTAGGGAATATAAAGGGGAATATTCTATTTCCTACGTGGTTGAAAATTAAAGTTGCCCTTTTATTAAACTTTGTGGCTTTTCTACTCGTAATGATTAAATTGAGACGGAGGGAGTATTTGTTAAAGAAATGTACACAAATACGAAACATGGCAAAATGATTTGTTTTTATAAACATTCTAGGCGATTTAATCCAAATCAATCCTCCTTGTAAATTTCGATCATCTTTATGCCTTGTTGTTACTTGATCAATTTTTTATAGACTATCTTTTATT
>OU343224.1:72159379-72327403 GCA_910596185.1 Chrysanthemum makinoi | reverse complement strand
TCAAAGGATACTCTGATTCTGATTATGCTAGCTGCAACATGGACAAAAAAAGTACCTCAGGGTCCTGTCAATTTCTTGGAGGAAAACTAGTTTGTTGGAGTGTTAAAAAGCAACAATCATGATGGCTATGTCAGTAATTGAAGCTGAATATGTTCTTGCAGCAGGATTGTGCCAATGTATTATGGATGAAAAGTCAACTCATTGACTATGACATCCATTACAAAAATGGTGCCCATCTTCTGTGATAACACCAGTGCTATTGCAATCTCCAACAACTCTTTCCTCCACCAAAGAACCAAACACATTGATATCAGATATCACTTCATCAGGGATCACATAATGAAGGGAGACATTGAACTTCATTTCATCCCTACTAAATATCAACTGGCTGATATCTTCACAAAACCTTTGGATGAACCTACCTTCAGGAGACTGAAAGCTGAATTGGGAATGCTTGACATTGAAAGTCAGGCATCTGAAAACCAATCTCAGTAAGTTCTGTGAATTGGTTTGTCTCCCTGAACATCCAAAATCAACCTTTCACTGAATGAGTAAGACTCACTCAGTGTCCCTGACATTAAGCATTGAATGAGTAACTAAATGCTCCAAGTATTAGTTACTTAAATGTCCTAGGTTGGTAAACCCATCAATTTAATATAGGAATATATGTCTTACTGTCAGAGGTATCATCATTCACCTCACCCCACTTGGCATTAAATGTCTTCTCTCACATAAAATATCCTATGGATATTTAATTCCTGCTAAAGTGCACTTTCACTGTGCATTGCAACTGTTTTCCTTGAAAGACGGGATTTTAATGCGTGAAGTGGTGGGTGGCATTAAATGTGGAATATCAAACGATTTCAAAAATGGTCTTTACATATCCACGTTTATACAAAAACCACCCCTCTCACTACTCTATAAATACCCTCTTCAAAAACCACATAACACACACAAATTATTTTCTGCAACTAAACTCTGTCAAAATCCTTTCTCAAATCCAGAAAAATTTGTGTGTTCTCAAAATCTTTAAAACCTCTTTTGGAAAACCCTCCTTGTAAACATTTACAAAAGTTTTTCATCACAAACTTGAGAGATCCAAATACTTTGATTGTTCTAGTCAAAACATTGTTTTCCCTAAAATATTCTTTAATAAAAATGGCTAGAACACAATCTCTCCAGTTTGCTTCTCAGTGGGTAGGGGATCTTACAAACATTGAATTTAAAACAAATAATGTCATAGGAAATTTTGAATACCCTAAAAGTGTCCCAACCTATAAAGACATTATAAAATTTTTATTCAACTGCCAAAAAAACGGCCTTTGTAAATGTC
Source organism: Chrysanthemum makinoi (assembly GCA_910596185.1). NCBI lineage: Eukaryota > Viridiplantae > Streptophyta > Magnoliopsida > Asterales > Asteraceae > Chrysanthemum > Chrysanthemum makinoi. The sequence goes on along the minus strand of OU343224.1, from coordinate 72,326,070 downwards.
CCTCGACTCGTACCCAAACTACCTCAGGGAGTTTTGGGCTACAACTAGAGCCTTTGACCCGACACCTTCTACTGATGAGAATAACCTTAGACCACTCAGGGAGTATCTCATCATGTTCAGTCTTAATGGGGGCAACAATACACCTTGGATTACAAAACGTTTTGCACTTCAACGGGGTTAGATTATAACAAAGGTACTTATGTCGCCCATCCTGAACCCTCCACATTGAAGGATGGGTTAAAACAAATCGTTTTAGATCCAACTTTTTTGGACAAGACCCCAGTCACTAAAAGCTCATTCCCGTGGCTTGGAGGATCCTCTTCACTTTTGTGATTCAGGTCCTCGGCGGGAACCACTCATCCAGTGAACAAGTTAACTCTATTCAATTGATGATGGCATACTGCTTGATGAATGGGGTCACTGTCGACATAGGGAGATCATTTACAGTGATCTCGTAACGAAGCTACAGAGCAAAACTAGGACGAAGTACGTTTCGTATCCTAGGTTTGTCTCTTGTGCTTTGCAATCGTTACTGGGTTCAAATTATACTCAGGATGAAAAATTTGGAAATTTACATGGCATCCTGAGCCCATCAAATTTTCAAAAGGACCCATCCTTTGTCACTCCCATTGAATTGACGGCCCACATGATTGTTGTAAACAATCAAAGTGGATCAGTGTCTCTAAACCCTGCTCCTAAAAGAGAAAGGGAAGTCTCAGATGGGACTAAGACTAAACCAAAGTCTCAGGGCCCTGAGGCTTCAGGAGCATAGCCTAAGAGGCACAAAAAGCCCGAGACTAAACAGACACCCACTGACCAAGCAACAACCACCCGTGACAACAAAGGACACGATACATCACACGTCAGTGCCCTTGGTCACACCTACTACTCCCAAGATCCAGAGGGAAACAAACAACCCGCGGTAGGGGGCGCCTTCCATCACGCTTGTGATGACATTAACAAATCAAGTCTTTATCGAGGGCACATGATCGATCCCAAAGACTCAGGGGGAAACAAACAATCCACTGATAGGGATACAACAATCACTGACTCCGCCAAAGGCACTGGGAAACACCCACCAGTGTCTTAGGGGTCACTGGGGGACAAAGACTCGGAAGGAAAGAAACAACCCGCCGATACGGAACCCAAAACCAATCCTGACTCCGGAGAAGGCACTAGGAAACTCCCACCAGTATCGAGGGGTCAGGGGGACAAAGACTCGAGAGGGATATATACCACCCGCGATATGGAACCCATCACCAACCCTTGCTCACAATTGCGATGTCACGGTATTCTATTCTCAGAGGATGACCTTCTGAAACGAAGATGAAATTTTATCAGTGGAGAGAAATGGATGTTGAGGTTCAATCGACAAGAGCCTCAGCTGATCCAAAGGAGCATCTTGAATCCTCATTCCAACATGATGATCATGCTTCGAATCCTCCTCAAGCTCGATGAATTCAAAGAGTTTGACAATGTTCTTCCCTCAAAGGCGTTGGATCACCGGGGCTTCAAGGAAGGTATACTCAGGGTTACTAAAACATTGTGGGAACAACATACTGAGGCTGCTGCAAGTTATGCTGATCTAAAGGCAGATGTACAGGGCTTCGATGAAAATGTTCATGAGCACAGGGACTTGATGTATGATCAAATTCACCGTTGGATGAAAATATTGCTAACTTCATAAGGCACCGGGATGCTGGCACAAAGATCGATGAAATCAGGGAGTTTGTCGAGAAGATCCGACTCTTAACTCTCAAGTGCTAAAGGCTACTGAGGCATACTTGAAGCAATACTCAAGCCTTACTGAACTGTTAGCTCGCTCAAGTCGCAAATGTTGAGGGTCTTCCATCCTCAGTCCAGTCTCTTCAAGCTACATTGGACTCTCTGAATACCACGGTGGCAACCATGGCTCAGGCATCCTCTTCCCTAGCTTGGAATCTTAGTCCCCGGATGACTGCCTTGGAGATTTCTCAGGCTAACTTGGATGAAAAGGTCAGTATGGGAGACACTATAGAAATTAAGGCTATGATGACTGAAATCTATCAGGCCTTCAAGGTTCAGCTGCTCCGTCCCCGGCACCAACGCCAACTCTTGCCCTCACTGACTCCGGCCAGTTGAGGGAGAATACTGCTGAAGAAACTCCTCTTCACACGAGGGGAGCAAACACCACCTCTCAGTAGCTCCAACATCATCTACAGTCACCAGCCCATACCCATCTCCCACTACCACCTCAAACATCAACAACAACAACAACAACGGCGGTCACAACAACAACACCACCCTTAGTTGCATCATCTTCCTCAGGCGGGACAAGGGCAAAGGCATAATGACAACTGCTGAGCCGAGAAGATTCCTATAAAATCGATGACACTGAATACCTCACACCTCAACAGTGAGTAAACATCTTGCTAAAGAAGAAAGATTGAAACTAGAGGAAGAGAAAAACAGAAGAAGCAAGGCAAAGCAAAGGTTGTCGCTAAAGAAGCTGAGAATATGGGATTAGATGCAAGCAAGCTCCCAAAGGGTCAGGCAGGACAAACGTTCAAGGATGCTCAGGTTGCTCAAATGGCTGCAATGAGAAGCGATATGAAGAAAGAGAAAGAAAACTAAAGCTCTTAGGAAAAGCAGAATTGAGGAATACAACTGGACAATGAACAGCCGAGGCTTCTGAAAAATCACGATGTCAAGATTATTCCCAACACCAAACCATTGGCTATGAATGTTTACAGAGGGGATGACAAAAGACACTTTGAGGATCATGATCCCTTAAATTCATGACTTTGGGATCACCGAACTTGATGAACTTGGTCCGATCATTGGTAAGAAGCAAAATAAGGTGGTCAAGGTGATGAAGATGCTCGACAAAGATATGAAAGGTGAGGGATGCACCCCCAACTGGGAATTCACTGCCTTGACGCACCTCAAGGATCTCAACCACAAACTTCCAATGGCAAAAGGAAAAGAGTTGAGTTCCAGCCTGAAATCAAAGTGCCTGGCTTAGAATGCAACGGAGGCGCCGAGGGTGTCAAATTTGTGAACTGTTTGGTGATTGAAGAGCCTGAAAGAGGGCTATTACATTGATGTCTATGGAAACCCATCATTTCAAAGATGGAGTGATATTGATCGGTGGTGTAGCTGCAATGATCGGCTATATTCCATGGCCTCTCAGATCCAATCCCGGCAAACATCGAGGTTCTATCAAGACCGAATGCAAAGATAAGACCATCCTGCGGGAAACACTCATCACCAAGAGTGAAGCTCGAAGCCTGGGTATCCATCGGGTGACATCATTTTATCCTTTTTTACTAGTTATAGGAAATATGTAATCTGATCAATAAAAGATGTATGTTTTTGTCAAATTACTCAAATGTTTCTTATTGTATTCATTAGTACATTCAGTTTAAGAAGAAGCCTTTTTGCTCACTTACACTGATCAAACACTTAGGCTATTTGTATATCCAATAGGGAGGCTGTTGGGTTCAGTAAATACCCAAACCCTTAAACTAGGATTTGAATAGAAAATATCCTAAGTGTTTAATCCGTTAAACACAAAGAAGGGAGCCTCTCCACTCTGCAGGCGGAACTTAAGGGTGAAGACTAAGTCAGAAAGAGATAGTGGATTCAGTGAGTGATGACAATAACTCACTGAATCCCTTCGACTCCTCTCCAAGTGTTAAACAGAAGACAAGCGAAGGAAGAGAGGCGAGAAGGCTTTAAAGCTGAAGAATGAGCTGGACTAGGCGGGAAAGTTTTACCCAAATAAAACTAAGTCCCTCAAGTGTTTATCCAGTCTATACACAGTCTCAATCTATCAAGATCATATCTTCCCATTTATAGTAAGCGGTTATTCTCTGTCAAGGAAAGAAGCTTCGCCGCCTACTATAGAAAGGTGAACGATAACGAATATATCAATATTCGTGTTTGCTGTGATCCATGTTTTTGTCTTCTAGGTTAAAGTTAATAATTATACTTGTATAAATAGCATAAGAGAATGAGTGAAAAGTTTAAGCTTGTGAATTGTAAAAAATACACATACACACAAGCCAACTTTTCACTCCTCTCTAACTTTATCCTTGAGCTAGCTCAGTGGGTTCTAAGAGTTGTGCTCAGACTTAGCCTGAGCTTAGAGAGGAGTCACCCAAAATTTGTCATTTCAATCCCAAGTACTATTCCGCAAGTACTTGGGTAACGTATTCTTTTGATTTATTTCTAATAAGAATATGATGTTGAAAATTACTTTGTGTGTTTTACTTATGTTAATTTCAGTCATTATTCACTGTTAAATTGCTTTAAGTACTTAATTATTCCTTTTTAACGATAGTGAATAGGGAACAATAGGATGTCATGGACTTTGATTATCTCTACAATCATATGAAGGTATATGAGAATGAGATGAATGGCCAAACCAGTTCCAAATCACACAGCATTGCTTTTCTGTCATCTGAAAAGAAGGGCAGTACTTCCACCAAAAGTACTGTTTCTCCTACTCGAAATACTGTGGCTCAAAGTACTGTTTCATATACTACCCCCACCTATGCTCAGCAAGCCCCACCAACTACTACCATGCACTCAGATGAAGTTGTATGCTCTTTCTTTACACAACAAGCTTCTTTACCTGTAACTTATGAAGAAGATCTCTCACAGATTGAAGAGGATGCTTTAGAAGAAATTGATATCAGGTGGCAAGTTGCAATGATCACTGCAAGGATCAAGAAGTACATGAAGAAAACAGGAAAAAGCATTGACTTCAAACCAAAACAGGGTATCACTTTTGACAAATCCAAAATTGAATGCTTCAATTGTCAAAAGACTGGACACTTTGCTAGGGAGTGCAGGTTTGCTAAATATCAAGCAAACAGGTTGATGAGAAACCAAAGTGGAGCTCAAAGAAATTCCTATTACTGAAACAAAGGCTTTGGTTGCTCAAGAGAAGTTATCGAGAGGTTGACTAGGTGAAGAGTTTGATGATGAACCGGTGACTTCTTGTATGGTAGCATGGAAGAAGCAGTGAAGATTGAGTGGAAGAATTGGACTGGAACCTGCTTTTGATGAGGAACCCGAACATCTGCTTTGGAATCTAGAGATTGTCTAGGAGGATTTGATTGGAGCTTGGGTGTGAGAGCGATCCTGTTCTACTGCAATGGTAGCTACTTCACCAAGTTCACCCATCTCGAGGTATGCTCAAATTGTCATGATTTTTATCAAAAATTACTTGGCAATTATGTGATTGAAAGAGATAATTGTGTTAGGGCTAGGTTTGAGGTAGCTGGTTATCAAATAACCTTAGAGTCTATGGAAGCCAAAATATTAGCACATGAAAATAATGAAGTGGCTTGGGGAAAAGAAAGTACAGGGACTATTAGTTAAAACTAAGTGAATGGAAATTAAACTGTAAAATTTATGAAATAGAGAAACTGACTAAGGAAAGAGATGATTTGTTAGCTAAGTTTGCTTCTTGGGGTGAATCTGGACTTTCTCATGTTAGTTATGTTCAAAAACAGAGAAGAGCTTATATTAAAACTGGCTTAGGTTTTGGTATGGACTTTGATAACATAGAAGAGAATCAATCTAGTGATGACCTAGAGGATATAACCACTAGTGATGATGAACTCATTAATTATGTAGATACATCTAGTAATGAGGATTCAATTAGTGAAACACCTCCTGAGTATAAGAAAGACAATGGTTATCATGCAGTCCCTCATCCCACTGGAATTCATCAACCCCCAGGCGATGTTTCTCGTTTTGGAGTAGACAGTCTAGAGTTTAGGAAAAAGCTAGTTGGTCAATCTAGGCGAACCCCAAAAGCTGTTGAAAACAATGTTCAAAGTCAAGCGGTACCTTCAACTCCAAGTACTGCTCCACAAGACACCTTCAGGAAAACCTCTTCAAAGCGATCTGCTAAACCTTTTTGGGATAACTTTGGTCAAAACAGGTTTAATCATTCACCTAGAAGGCATAATAGTTTTGGTCATAGACACAGAAGAAGTCACTTTGGGAGTATGGGTCAAAAACTGTGCTTTGTGTGTTTTAGTTCTACTCACTTAATCAAGGATTGTGAACATCACTCAGACTACCTTAGAAAATTTCCAAAGAACAGGTCTGCCAACAAGAAACCTAGAGAGACCAAACCAGTTTGAAATAATTCAAATAGGGTCAATCACAGCAATTTCTCACCAGATCATAGATACCCTTACCAGAGAAGACCTTTTTCTAGACCACCAGTACCTTCATAAGCAGTACTTTCCCAAAGTACTGCTCCATCAAAACAAGGTACTGCTAACAATTCTTGGAACAGGTATCCTAGGAGATCTCATTACTATCAACCTAGAAGGTATTACAATTCACATAGGGGATCTAGATCACAGGAACCAAGTGTTAAAACCGAATTGGTTAAGAGAGAAAGCTGCGAGGGACAAACAATACTTTCAACAAAAAGTGAATCAGATGTTTTTGTAATACAAGAAAAAGAGAATGAACTTGTAAAAGAGAGTTGTGTTGAAAATCCAGAAAGTTTTGAAAATCCATATGCTAAAAATCAAAAGATAATTCTGGATCATGTTTTGAAAAACAGTGGAAATTACATACTCAAAGAATTTGAGTTTGTAACTCCACAAGAGGAACACAAGTCAGTAATGGCTTGGGTTCCTAAGAGTCACTAACTCTTTTATCTTTGTGCAGGGAAACCCAAAAGAGGAGCTTAAAGATCATTTGCTTGTAGATAGTGGTTGCTCTGGAAGTATGACAGGAGACAAGGAGATTCTGTCTGATTTTAGATCTATTAGTGGAGGAAGAGTTGCATTTGGGAATGATCCCAATGGAGGAAGAATTACTGGAAAAGAAACCATCAAAGCAGGACGTATAGATTTTGAGAATGTTAGATATGTGAAGGAGCTCAAGTTCAACTTATTATTAGTCTCTCAAATCATGATAAACGACATCTGTGTTTATTCCTGACACGAGAATGTCTCATCCTTTCCCCTAAATTCAAGCCTGTTGATGATAACTTGGTAGTGCTTAGAGTACCAAGAACCAATGATGTGTATAGTCTAGATATGAAGAGTCTTCATTCTTATGGAAGAGCAACATGTTTGGTGGCAAAAGCAACATCTGAAGAAGTTTGGGTCTTATGTGACCTTCCTGATGGTAAGAAGGTTATTGGTACACGATGGGTGTTCAGAGTCAAAAGAGATGAAAGAGGGAATGTCATCAAAAACAAGGCAAGGTTAGTTGCACAAGGCTACAGACAAGAAGAAGGAGTTGAATATGATGAAGTGTTTGCTCCTGTAGCAAGGATAGAAGCAATTAGAATCTTTCTTGCTTTTGCTTCTTATATGGGATTTCAGGTTTATCAAATGGATGTCAAGAGTGCCATTTTATATGGCAAGATTACAGAGGAAGTATATGTCAAGCAACCTCCTGGTTTTGAAGATCCTAAACATCCTAACAAAGTCTACAAAGTTGTCAAAGCTCTTTATAGCTTACATCAAGCACCAAGAGCACGGTATGAAAGGCTTTCTACCTTTTATTGCAACATGGTTATAGGAGAGGAGCTATAGATAAGACTTTGTTTATCAAGAGAGATAAGAAGGATATCATGCTAGTTCAAGTGTATGTAGATGATATTATCTTTGGAGCTACCAAACAGTCTATGGTCAAGGAATTTGAGAAGCCGATGCAGAATGAATTTCAAATGAGTTCAATGGGTGAGTTAACTTTCTTTTGGGACTTCAAGTTAAGCAGTCAAAGGAAGGAATTTTCATAAGTCAAGACAAGTATGTTACTGACATACTTAAGAAGTTCAATTTTGATGATATGAAGTCTGTTACTACACCTATTAAATCTATTAACTCATTGGGCAAAGATGAAGATGGACAACCAGTTGAAGTCAAATTATACAGATCAATGATTGGACATGCTATGTATCTGCATCAAGGCCTGATATCATGTTTGCAGTTTGTTTATGTGCAAGATATCAAGTCTCACTAAAGATTTCTCATATGAATGCAGTGAAGAGAATTTTCTGTTATTTGAAACAACAACCTAAGTTGGGGTTGTGGTATCCAAAGGATTCACCTTTTCACTTAGAAGCTTTTTTAGATAGTGATTATGCAGGTGATAACTATGACAGAAGATCAACCACAGGTGGATGCCAATATCTTGGAAGAAGATTAGTTTCATGGCAGTGTAAAAAGCAAACAATTGCAGCAACATCATCAACTGAGGCTGAATACGTGGTTGCTGCAAGCTGTTGTGGACAAGTGTTGTGGATGCAGAATCAACTATTGGATTATGGATTCAATTTCAAGAATACTCCTATCAATATTGATAATGAGAGTACCATTTTCATTGTGAAGAATCCAGGATATCATTCCAAGACCAAGCACATTCAGATTAGGCATCACTTTATCAGAGATTGTTATGAGCATAGGCTCATTAATGTTGTCAAGGTGCATACAGATGATAATGTAGCTGATCTACTCACCAAAGGATTTGATGTTTCTCGCTTTACTCACTTGGTGGTGAGTATTGGCATGATCAACTACTGAGTTACATTTAAGGGGAGGACTATTTAGTGTACATATAGTCCTATGCTTTGCTTGAGGGGAGTATTTCATGTTTGTTTGCTGTATATGCTATTGTAAGGAAGAGAATGGAAAAGTACTGCTTTTTGCTTTTATGAAAGTACTGCTTGGAAAGTACTGCTTGGGAAAGTATTGCATACGTGGAAGTATTGTTTGTCTTATTAAAAGTCTTTCCAACGGTAATATTGAGGGTATTTATTACTAACGGTAACTTTGTTATTAAGGGCGTGATTTTTAAATCTCACCTATAAATAACGCTCTTCCGATTTTCCCTCTCATATTGATTGAATCTTTTCATATTTCTCTCACTTTCACCTATATTATTCGTCATATCTCTTATTGTGATAAAATAATCATCAATGGCGAATCGTAATACAGTTTCAAAGCACAATATGGTGGCTAATTTAGACAAGACTGAAGCTAATGTGCTCTTTCATGACATCATTGATTTTCTTACTGGATCGCCCATTAGTTATGCGCTATTAGTAGAACCAGATGTTATTGAGCCCTGGATTCAACAATTTTGGGACACAGCTAGGGTTCATATGAAGAATAATGAAGAGTATATTCATGCTATGGTTCTTTGGGAGAAATATCAAGGTTCTGAAGCCTCTATTAGAGAGACTTATTGTTTAATGATGCTGATAGGGCTATTCATTTTGATAAGCAACTAATTTGGGATACTTTTGGACACATTGGTTATGAAGGGTCCTTAGCTGAACAAACATTCAGGAAACAACTATTCTGTCCTCATTGGAAGTTTTTAGTGCATGTGTTGCTTCATTGTATTAGTGCTAAAAGTACTTCATGGGAGCAATTTGGATCTAACATAGCATCTGCTATAGTGGGATTGGCTACAGATCGTGTTTTCAATTTTTCGAGGCTAATTCTAGATGGAATGCTTTCACACATCACTCATGGCTCAAAATGGTTGATGTATCCAAGGTTTGTTCAAGTATTCCTCAACAAACAACTTTCAGATGTTCCTAAGCCTACAAGTCTTTTACCTGTTGTGGTTCAACAAGCTAAAATTTTCACCTTTATGGCTAGGAAGAGTGATTTATTCACTGGAAGGGACACTCCCTTAACTACTTCTATTATGGAAGTTGTTCAAGTGTAGAGTTGATCTTCTGCAGAAGATGAAGATCTGAAGGCATGCACCAAGTCTTGCATCTCAACATGCTGAATCGAGAAGGTCTGCATCCCAAGTCTGTTTCCCAAAGTACTGAAGTTCAAGAAGATGTTGCAGTTTCACCTTCTCCATCTCCACAAAGATCTGTTCATGATTCTCTACCAGAGGAACATTCACCAATTCAAGGAGATGATTCACATACTATGTCCCCTGAAGGTTTAACATTGGATAATTATGTTTTGACAAGGGAATTAGTCAAGTTGAAGAAAACTACTGAGGCTCAAGCTAAACAGATTAAGAAATTGAAGCTCAAGTTTAGAAGACTCAAGAATTTTGTTTGGCCATTGGTTCAACATCATCGTCTCTGGGTCAAATCTAAAAAGAAGGAGAAAAGGCAGTCTAGGAAGACCAAACGCCAAAAAGTTAAAAAACAATCATCCTCTGTCCAATTGGGGAGGAATTTAGAAGAAAAGAATTTGAAAGAAGATGTTGTTAAGGAGAATGAACCTGAAGGTACTGAAGAACATGAAAGGACTGAAGAACAGGTTATTCAAGGAAGTGAGGAGCAAATTATTGATGTTCAAGTTCATGCTGAACAAAGTCTGCTCTTCAAGGATCTTTTAGGCAAGAATTGATTACTCCTAGGTTGTTAGACTTTGAAGAGGAAGCTGGTCCTTCAACAACTCTACATGAAGAAGCTGTTGGTCCTTCAACTGTCATACAAGAAAAAGAAGCTACACCCAAACCTATACATACTGCAAGTGATGACGAAACCATTGCTGTAATTTTGCAAGGTTTATCACAGCCAAAGGGTGTTAATATTCCAGGAGTGCAAGAAGAGGAACAACCAAGAGTTTCTCAACTTTATTGATCCTAAGGATAAAGGAAAAGGTATATTGGTAGAAGTAAAGAAGAAGAAACCTACTTTAGCACAGATAAGAGCTGCTCAAGTTGCTATGAATAAAGAAGCAGCTAGAAAGATTCAAGAGGAATTAAATGCTAAAGATAGAGAAGCTAAGGAAGCTAAAGAAGCTCAGAATAGAGAAGCAGCTAAGAAATTGCAAGAGGAATTGAATCTTTGAAGCGATGAACCATTAGAGTCACCTATTCCTGTTAGATTCCTACCAAGAAGACCTAATCGAGCTAAAGATAGAAATGCAATGATGGCTTATTTAAAAAGTCAAGGATATAAAGGATTGCAGAGGTTTAAATATCATGAGATGAAAGAATTGTATGATGCTGTTAGGGAAGCTTATAAGAAAAATGTTGAAAGCATCAAAGATTATAAAGATGATGCTGCTTGAAAAGAAAAAGATAGAAAAGAAAAAGCTGAAGTTGAAGAAGATACACAATCATCAAAGAAAGAAAAAGTTGAGTTACGATCTGATACTAATGATGAACTAAAGAATTACTTAAGAGTAGTGAATTTTGAGTATTCTAGATGATCTGAGATGAAAATGAACAAATCTCAAATTATGGAAGTTATCGATGTTTCATAGAGAGATGAAAGCTTCAGTGTTCAACAGGCTATGGGATTTATTGCACATCATAGATAGAGTGGATTTATTCTATTTATATCATGTGGTGCGAAATTACTTTGAACAAAATCCATCAGAAGAAGTTGGTTTAGTATTGCTTGGAGATCTCACAACTTTATGGGAAACGAAGAACAAAGCAACTGCTGAAATTTGGAAGAATCAAGAGAATTGGGAGATTGTTAGCTGGAGATTCTTTGAAGAATCTGGAGTCATGTTCTAGAGCTAGAAGATGGAATTATGATTCACATGTTAGCTAATAGAAGATATCCTCTTACACCAGAACTTATGAGGAGGATGCTGGAGCATGGAATGGAAGTAGAAGAAGATATTGAAATAGCATGTCCGGTCATCAAGTCATTTATCGAGATGGACTACAATTCTGATGATGATGAATAACGGTATGAATTTTAATTGAATAAATTCTTTTTAAATATCAGTACTTTATTCAAAGTACTGCTGATCAAACAGTACTTTCATCAAAGTACTGCTTGTAGCTTTTAACCAGTTAAGTGATTTTTGAAAGAAACCTTTTGTTAAGTAATAAATATTTTGAAACAAAGGTTGAATGAAATAAATGGTTTTTGAGATGGCAATATCAATAGGTTATCAATCCACCATGGTTACAAAAGGATTGGCTAATCCATGAGCAAATGGCTCTGGTAAGGATATTTCAAATCCATTTTTAGTTGACAACTTGCTAATAAGTTGTATGGTAATCAACTCGCCATATCAGTAAATGTGAAGAGTTGGCTAGCCCACAAGAAAATGGCTTGTGGTAAAGGCTTTGGAAAAACCATTATTGGTAATTAGTTCACCATAGATGAAAGAACTAACTAGTCCAAAAGGGTACAGCTTTTGGTAAAGACAACTCAAATCTGTTGATAGCTGATGATTTACTAAAAATCATATGGTTATCAATGTACCATGGTCTTACACACCAAAACATTTGGCTACTCCAGAGTTAATGGCTTTGGTAAAGAGAACTCAAATCCATTAAATTTTCAATGATTCACCTCTCACAGGAGTTAAACACACCTGGAAGTGATGAGAATAGACTGCAACTTAAATTGAATTAATGTACAAATTGTAAATTGTTGCTGTTGCTGAAAAGATGGAGCTTGCTGGATGATGTTGTCAAAGAATAATTCTAAAGATACTTTGATAATCCAAAGACTAAGACATAATCTTTCCTTAAAGATGGAGCTGTTAAAGATAAATTCACAAAGGAACTTGAAGTCAAGCAAGTAGAATTCAAGTTAGGGGAGGATTGTTGGGATATGAAAGTACTGAAGAATGACAAAGTACTGGGAAAAGTCAAAGAGTCAAAGTACTGCTAAAGAGGAAGTCAAAGTACTGCTTTCGAAGTCAAAGTACTGCAAGGCTAAAAGAACTGTTATATTCGTTTATAGAAAGTCTTGTAATTCTATAATATTCTTTATTAGATTACTTGTCATACAAGGATACAAATTGTAAATCGTTTAGGGTTATCCTTGAGCCTATAAAAGGACCCCTAGATTGATATTAGACGTACGCGACATTATTAGAGTTTTAGAGAGAAGTTCGATATTATTAGAGTTGTTAAAGATCGTTCAAAGTTAAAGTTATTCTTCTTAGCTTTGTTAAGTAAATTCCGCATACTTAATAGAGTTTGCTCAGTGTTTCTTTGTTAATAACTTAGGATTTATCCGAGGTTATTAAACCTTAACAAGCTATTTAAGTTAGTTTGGTTAGAGTACATCGATCCAACACTATTGGAATTGACGAACCCGTCTATGTTATCAGAAATAACAAGGCGCACTATAGCAAACACACAAAAAATTATCGGACATGGAGAACATGCAAGCATACACACAATCAATTGAAGACATAATTGAATCAATGAAGTAAAACACTTATCTTGATGTAAGATAGGGTATGGAACCCTAAAATACTGTACAAGACAGCCTTGGTTCGGTTTAGGTTTTTACTCCACAAAACTACCTCCTCAAAAACTGAAAAATTAGGATTCTATATATAGTGTTACAAACTGCGACGACGTCACTCTTTAATTGTGATGCCGTCGGGTTGCCGTCATTAAGTTTTCGTCTTGGACACGTTATCATTGTGACGGCGTCACCTTATGCCTGTGACGCCAATGTGTCTTAACTCTTGGGGTCGTAATACTTAAGCTCGTGCTCTTATTGAGGTTTCGTCTAAATCAGCTTTATTGGACACAATGATTGTAACTATACCATTACCTAACGGGTTGGGACACTCCATGGAAACTATTGAAGTAGAATATGAATGGCAACCTATTCGATGCGATACATGTGATATTTTTGACCATATGGATGAGCAATGTCCTAAACGGGTTAGGTTTCTACTCCATCTCATGTTATGGATGATGGTTTTGTCGAGGTTACTCGTAATAATGGGAAAAGGAAAGGGAAGCAACTATCTAAGCCACGACATATAGATGGGGTTCGTTTGAATAAAACTAAACCAAATTACTTCTATCGTCCTATTGGTAAAACGAATAATAATCAAATGGAACCTAATACTTTGACTCCTATAGACACTAATGAGGCCTCTTCATCTCAGTCTAAGGATGCAAATCATGCATCTACATCGAACGATAAACAAGTTACCACGAGTAATGTTGGTTTGAATGTTCAAGCTACTAATAATATATCCTCTAAGAACCCCTTTGATGTTTTAAAGGACCAAGATGAACTTGAAAACTTAATTGATGATACAAGAAACAAGGTGGAGGCGCCTCCCAGGAAGACCGGTATTTGGTCGAGTAAGAATGCGGAATTTGACCTCCTCACGAAGGTAGATGGGAAGAGTATTTTGCGTGATTTATAGGAGAGTGATGATGATGCTGATGTTGAGAATGTTTATGATGATATGGCTACTTCTAAAGTAGCAGTTGGATAGTTTTGGTGTTCTAGTTTGCATATGTAGTTAGTGTGGTCGTTTTGTGACATGTCACAAATGATCTCGTGGTTGTTCAAGCGGTTACCCTTCACCCAAAAAATTTTACCGTAATCCTGTAATTTGTATCGACTAACAATTAAGGTTTTTGAAATATATTATTTTAATTAAAAAATGTGAAAGTGAGTTTTAATTAAACAAGAGTGGGTGAAAAGAGATGAAAGTGGATATTTTATTTTAGTCAAAAGTGAATGACTATTATTGATTTATCGATCTCCAATTTTTTAATAGTATCTAAAATAACTCACCTCTAGTTTGTATATTGTTTATGATTAATGATTCGAGCGAATTTAGTTTTTGAATTAGTTGGTTTTGTGGCATTTATGTTATGCTTTGTTACACTTTAAGATCAAGCTAGTATAAATGGAAAAGGAATCAACATAACGAGTAGTATGTTTAAGGTATGATTCTCGGCTGAATAATAGATGTTGATACAAAAATAAACCATGCATGTACCCAAAACATATAGGAAGTTAACTTTATAAAGTAAGCACAACCATTGACATATCTAGAGAGGGAAAAAAAACTCGTATCCGTCAGGGACTCAATCCCCAAACCCGTTTTGACTATGGAATCCCTGATTTGACCGGGGATGAGGACAGGGACGGGGACGGGGAAGAGTAATCCACGAATAACGTAATTTGGGTAAGGGGCGGGATGGGAATAATATCAATTCCTGAACCCGTACATGGCCCCGATCTTTTAATGTATAAATATATGAAAATTATATGTATAGCCATAAAACATTTTCTTTTGTATATATATTTCTATGAGCATTAAAATGTAATGTATACGCATGTATGATATTTAAATGATCAAAATATCAAATAGCTTAAAAAGCATAAACAGTTAAACATTAATTATTATAAATTACTTAACCAATGTTTTGTCGATTACTCGTATACAATGTACGTTATTCTTATATTATATGTATTGTCTCAATGTCTACGATGCTTTAAACTTGGATTAACATTGTAACTAATTTAAGTATGAGTGATGTACGTTTCTTAAGACACTTTATGGGTCAAATTCTTTATATTTTTTTATAAGTTTGCATACTTTTTATGTTTTCTTGACAAGGAAGGAAAATCCCCGAATCCCCGCGGGGATCCTCGAACACCGTTGGAGAAGGGGATGGGGATGGGGATGCGGCGGGGATAAAGATGGAGAGTGAGAAACGGGGATGGGGATGGGAAATACGATCCCCGACATTCCCGACCCGTTGCCATCCCTAGAAATATTGTCTAAATATCATATCATTGCCTTATATATAATATTATGTACTTGTTAATTAAAAGACGTATAATAAAGGTATTGTAAATTTTATGACAATATAAATTAAAGAGTAAACTACAAAAAATGTCCCTAAGGTTTGTCATTTTTGTAAAAAATGCTCCTAAAAAATAATTTGCGTGAGTTGTGTACCTAATGTTTGGACTTTTTGCGAACAATGCCCCTAAGGTTGCTTGTTTGTTGCAAATTACGATTTTGGCTAACGAGCATTACAAAATCCCGTTAGTGAGTCCTCACGTGCGTTCCACGTGAAGGTATTTTCGTCATTTCATTTTCCCACCATTTTCCACACGTGCTACATTCCTAAGGCACGAAAATCCACAAGGACATTTTTTGCAACTAAACTTATTTTTAAAAACCGATCAAATCATACACACAAACACAATTTATCTCGTTTCAACCGATCAAATCACACACCCACAAACACATATCATCGGAACTTAGTAGCCGTGCAAAATCAAACAACACTCGCAACCAAATTTGATATACGGAGAAACGGCGGTAAGCTTTTTGAATATTTAATTTTTTAGATTTCATTCAACATCATTTGTGTTAATCTTAATCATTAAAGCAGTAACAATGTTTGGAAATAAATTTATGTACGCAGTGGAATCAATTGAGGATGTTTTGGAGGAATTTGTAAGTTAACATCATATATGTGAATTTACATGTCATTTTAGTAAGAAACTATTTTTTAAGAAATTCATAATGTTTAAAAAATAATTTTGACATACAACAACTACATAAGGACTACATTCTAGGAGGTTCATACCATGGTAATGGTTTTATTTACCTGATTAATTGTACCTGCGTGAAATGGAAAGTTGATATTCTCAAAGTAGTCTTAGGGGTGTGTGTGTATGGATAAAACCACAATATCGATATCAAAAATAATCACAAGGAATGATTTAAAATCCCTTAAGGAAAAAGGATAATGAATCAAAACCCGTGAGTGATAGTGATACGGATTAGGAAATCCGAGTCGTTTCCCAACGAGGTGTGAATGGGCAACGTCGTTATTGGTTCGTTATTAAAATGCTCGATGTTTTGGATTTTTGATTTGATTAAAACTACGGGGAATGGGAAAACAATTAAGGGAAATTAAGCTACGGGGAATCCTAAATACGCGATTTAAACTAAAATGTAATTAATAAAACGCGAATAAAATGCAATTAAATCTAATCTAAGTCCTAAAAATGATCTAAAATTACTTTTAAACTAAAAATGATATTTGAAAATTAACTAAGATTTAAAACTATTTTTTAAGATTTTTCTCGAATTTATTTGAATTAAAAACTAATAAAAACTAATTAAATTGCTAAAAATTATAATTTGAACTAGGAAAATTTTGGAAAAATTATTTTTTTGCTTTTTATATTTTTCTTAATCTATGAAAATTGAAAACTTATTTTTTTGAAGCTTTTTTTATTTATTTGTATTAAAAGCTATTTAAAAAGGATTAAAAACTAGTTTTAAATAAGAAAAATAGCAAACAAAGTTGGAAAAATATGAAAAATTAAGGAAAATTCTAAAATATTATTCTAAAACAATGAAAAAATGAGAAATGCCAGTTTAGAGTACAGGAACTACAAACTGAGATGAAAAGTGCGTATTAATAAGCACCTAAATAAGCTATAAGTTGTTCTATCAAACCAAAAGTTACCAGAAATGATATTATGCTAATATTGAGTGAAAATAACTTGAATCAACTAATCCACACTTCTAAATTACCAACTATAAGCTTATGAGCCTTAAATCACACAAATCCAAATCAGGCCTAAGGAGCTATCTTTAAGCTAATACATAAGCTTAACCAATAAGCTAAAAGGAAAAAGAGAACCTAGGTCCTTTAGCCAACCAACCAAAAGGCTTATGTACCAAATTTCATCCCATGACAAGCTAAAGTGAAGCTTGTACAACTTCTGCTCAAAACCTGTTTTGACACCACTGTGTGCACAGGGCACTTTTTACCTAATTGAACAGCTGATTAAGATCTTATAAAAGCTTCCAAAAATTTTACAAAAATAAGATTTGAACACTTGACCAATTGAAGTTATTACACCCAAAATATCACTTAATATAAACCAAAACTGAATCAATGAAAATTCCACAAAGTTTTGTAAAAAAACTGATTTTCCAACTTTTTTTGACTTTTGAAACAGATTTTGTATTTTTGACCAAAATTAGATTTGAATCAAATTTTCTTAGTGATTATGATCTTTTGTGATAAAATGACACTGATGCAATCTATATTACTAACTTTTATACCAATAAGCAAGATCTAACCAACTAATTCTCACAGAAATGACACTAAGAGCAGTTTTAAAGTAATTTTGACTATGAGCAATCTAAGGTGCAATTTAATGACCAATCTAAGTATTATAGACCTAAGATATACTAAATGAACCAAGCTACACTGCTGATATAACCTCAAACTCAGAACTATCCACTGATCCAAACAGTCTTTACACAAGCTCATATGCAACTTACTCTAGCCTATACTCTAATCTAGTCAATGACAGTAATGAAACTATAATCTAACTACTGAATATGAACTAACAACTGTAGAAACAACAATTAAGCATAACAGAAACAGAATATTCAATAATTCAGTTTGAGAATTAAACTCACTTGGATCCTTAGCCACTATGGCTTGCCAAAGAACAAGTAACCACTATCCTAAACCCATAACCTACTCCAAATCCAGCTCAAGTTTAACCCAACTCTGATCCAATACCAGCAAATCAACCCATTCCTTTTTTAAATTCTCCACAGTTGACTTTGTTTGACTGATTCTATGAATTGAAGTAAATTGATTGTAGAACTGAGTAGACCTTAAGATAAGCACTAAGTAAGCTATGGATAAGCTTATAAGAGCTTATGGTAACACTAGTATAAACTGATTATAGCTTAAAAGCAAACTTGAGATATTTTTTATTTTTGAGGTATTTTCCTTATTTTTTTGTGATTTTTATTTTATAGAACTAATAAGCTGAAAATGAATTGAGATAAGCTAGATTGAGATAATGAAAAACTAATAAGCTATTTAAATCAATGGAACAGTAATTGAGATTGATTGAAAATAAAAGCTGAAATTACTTATATTAATGAAACTTGTGATTACAAAGGAACTGAAATTCAGAAAATACAGAAGTGAAAATTAAACATTAAACATTAATAAGCTACTAGTATTCTACTCAAATCCTACATGAATACAATTGTGAAATAAGGGTGCCTTTTATAGGCGAGCTAAGGCCTTGGAAGGATCCAGAAGATGGCATTTGTGTGTTTCTTTTGAGTCGTTTTTCACCATTGATCAAATCCCATCTCATCTTGACCCTTGGATTAACACCTCCACGCATCACTGACCAATCAGAGGAGAGCTTTTGAGGTGTGACACATGGATTGCTGACTTGGAACTGAGCACGTGTCAGGAGGTGTCAGGGAATTGACAATTGTACCCTCAATTTAAGTGATTTGTACCAATTGATACCAAGGGTAATCTAGGGTTCTTGTTGGGTTATTTTGGGGGTAATATTGGCGGGAGGGGTTTTTTTATATTATTTCGTTTTTGTGAAATTTGTTGACCGGGTATAATGGGGTTGACCTGGGTTGGGATGTGGGTAAACCGGGTTGGGGTTAATAACGGGTATGGTGAGGTTGACCGAGGGTTGACCGGGTATTAGTAATGGGCTAAGGTGTTGGGCCATGAATAGTTTAGTTAAAGATTGGACTTGTTTTAGTGATCCAAGATTCATCATAAGGACTTAATGTGTAAGATCTGAAATTCCAGGGACCAAATTTGTAATTCTGAAAATATCTTTCAAGGGCTAAACTTGTCCTTCTCTCATAATCCAGGGACCACTTTTGCCATCTTTGAAAATTCCAAGGACCAAACATGTCAGTTCTGAATCTTCAGGGACTAAAACTGCCATTTTGAGAATTGATTGTCCAAACTTGCAAATTCCTTTCCCAGCCTCAGCTTTTAGCATTCTTCTTTCTCGTGCTCGGTTTTCTTCGGTTTTGGCTTTCTTTTGTCTGTTTTGTCATATTCGTACCTGCACAAGCACAAACTCAAGAAAACAACAAATATTAGCAATAAACGGCTCTTTCTTGGTTATTTTGGGTCTGATTTGATAAAGAAATTATATGTGTTTTAGCACATATCAAAAGTAAGTGTTAAAAAAGTGACAGATTTAGTGTGTATGGTAGAGGGACCTTGGTGGAATGACTTTGTTATGCAAAACATCATTAATTGGGATGTTAGTTTCATACACTTTGTAGAAGAAGGTGAGGGCATCTTTTATGTAATTACTTACAACGAGGATGGGGAGGAATTTCACGGGTATGAACCAGGAAGCGCTCAGTTTTGGCGTCGTTTAGTTCCAGTTATAGACACGTCTCTTTTAATGCAGTCATTTCCACTCCATTTTCTAAGATATCTCAATGGTCCTACCCCTATAGAGCCGGTCGAGGTTACTACTAAGACCATTTTGTACAGAGTTTTAGTGGAAAGTTCGTATGATTTGTATTATCCTGTTTATGTACACTCGTTCCTGTAAGGGGGAAGGGTTGGTTGAAACTGTTAGATGACTTTAAAATAGAACCTGGTCAGTGGTTAGTATTTACTCAGGTTGTTCCAGGAGAGTATAATATGATGCTTTTTGAAGAAGACGGAGGGGCGATCACAACAGTTGAAACAACTCCACTAACATCATGTCCATGAATGCCTTATGTCTTAGGACATGAATCATGCATGCTTTTCTTTATTACCTTCAACTACATCGAGTATATGATATGAGTGTAACATTTGGAATTATCTTTAACTATTTTTGTATTATTATTTTCAGATTATGATCATCTTTGGATGGACTGGCTTTGTAAGTGGAGGTTTCACAATGTTTATGATCAGGAAGAAAAGGCGTTTTACAAAAAGATGAAAGCAAGTTTTTGGAAAGATCGACGAATTGTAAGTGTATTATAACTTTACTAATTTTTTAAATTGTTACTCTTAATGTATATGATAACTAATGCTATGTTTTGCACATTTTGTAATAGCATATACCATCTAGAATTGTTAAGAGGTACAACTTATTTGGCTTCACTTCCGCTATGGTAACGCACCAAAGGGTATAGAAAGTGTTCATTGTACGTGAGAAAACAAAGAAACAAGGTCGATCAAGGTGAAGAAGATTGTTTCAATTGTTTCATCATCTAGTTTCAAGGAGTTGAAGGAGGAAGCAGATTTTGGTCCATGTCAGATGGTCCGGTTTTTTCTCACCGAAGAAACAAACATGGCAGAAGGAGTGTTAAGGTTTGATGTGTGTTGATGTTTGTTAAGGCTGGGTTAATGTCGTCCTCATTTGCAAAACAAACTGGCTACTTGTTTTTTGGGTTGTCTTTTGGATGGTATCACGTATTTGTGGTTGAAGTTGTATTTTGTGTTTTGGAATGGCAATAGTAATGTATGGGATTTCTTTTATCTTATATGTGTTAGGCTATAGTATGTCTAATTTAGTTTGTTGCATAAAACTCTTTGTAAGTTGGTTTATGGTTAATCTATTTCACCCTTTGCACCAAAAAAAGATGATGCTTGTTGTTTGTAATTTTTGTCGTTTTGATTATGTGGTTGATGCAATGTATCTGCATAAGTTTGGGTTTTCAGCATGATTTTATGATGGATTTGTATTCTAACTCTTGTTGATTTGATTGTGATGTGGGTGTTACAATCTATTTGCATAAGTTTAGTTTTTCAACAAGTTGTATTGATGTATTGCAATCCATCTGCATAAATTACCAGTTGACATTGTTTGACTTTTGAAAGTCAAACATTTGTCCAGTGCAGATTGTATTGATTATTGCAGGCTGCTTTCTTTTCATTTGCGAAACTTTTGAAAATCAAACTTTTTTCCTTGATATTCTGTTACTTTGATTCATACTATTGTGTATATACCATATCTTATCATTTACAAAACATCAAATAAAATGTGCCAAACATTATTTTCATACATCATAACATTACAAATAACATAAAAGCAACAATCACAGCCATTAAAACAACACATTTCCTATAAAACACTAAACTAGATTTGCTTTCTTTCAATTCCATTTGCATAAGAAACACTTGGTTTTGAAAAGTTGACTTATGAAAGTCACCTTTTGCAAGTCTCTTATTTTTCCATTCAAACTATATTTTTCCTTTTGAATCAACTTCTACACTTCCTGTTTGTAGTAGTCACTTGGTAATTCAAGATCAACCTAGTAAAAGGTGCCACATTTTGAACCCTGCATGCTTAGACAAATTAGCAGATACCTGAATCATAAACAAAGTAAAATCACTTACTTTATAATAACTTATGCAACCTAAAAAACGTCTTAAAGGATGATAGATGGTTTATGATGTTTGTTGAATAACGGGTTCTTCATGTTCGCAAATGGTAGGTAGTGGAGGACGAAGACTTCGAATAGAAGATGATGAAGACATTTCGGTTGACTGAGTTATGTTTATGATTAGGTAGGGTTTGTATGAGTGTGTAAATTGGGGAAGAAGAAAACCAGTGTCAAGTCTTATATGTGTTGACTACTAAAAGTCAAGATAAGTGATCATAGCACGTGAAGTTAATATATGGCCCATTTTGGTCAGACCATAAACTTAAGTCAAGGGGCATAATTTGCAACTGTGCAACTTAGGTAAAACCCTAAACTTCTGCACAACCCGTCTTTCCCCGCTTAAATCCTCATACACTCCTCAACTACCGACCAAAACTCGATCATTTTTCACACCATTTTGTACAATGGCAGACAAGGACTGGAGCAATTTCGTATTAACCGATGATATGGTAGCATTTGTTCATGCTAAATATGCGGATACTTGGAAGGAAATGAATGAAATGTCTGATGAGATTCTTGAAGACTTATGGGAATATGTGCACAAAGAACCAGAGGTCATAAAATGTTAGTGTTATCTTTCTCATTATTCTGTTTATGTGTATTACAAATTTAGTGGTACATGGAGTGGTGTTAGTTTAGCCTATTGTTGCATTGTTCGGATTTAGAAGTTAACCGTGACAGAATATGGTGTGAGTTAAGCCCTTTATACATGCTCTGTACATAATATGTTAATAGTCTAGAAATGGTCATTGTTCTATATTTAGTCCCTTTGTCAATTATCATAATATATTAATGGTCGGCCTAATATGATGATGCCAGTCTGCAAATGATAAGGGAAAGGGAAAACTTGACGAGGTTTGTCAAGATCTTGAAAACATGAATAAGGGAAAGGGAAAACTTGATGAGGGTTGTGAGGATCTTGAAAATGGGACTAAGGTCAATGCAAAACTAGAAGATCTTGAAAAAAGGATAGAGGTTTTTGAAGATTTCTTTGGTAGGGCAAAGCAGCAAAAGATGAGGATGTGGAATAAAGGTATGCATTGTAGGAGTGATTGACATATCATCACTGATGAGGATGAAGAAATGGATATATCACCAAAGGCTACCACTTCCAAGGCTTACACTTCAAGGAGGGAGGGAAAAGGGAAAGGCTTCCACATATAGGGCAAAAGGGGGGGGGGGAAGGAAAAGCCTTCCACTTTCAAAACTGTTGGTACCCTTGCTCTTAGAGATCCTGAAAGTGAGCTTAAAAGACCAAAAAGTTTGGAAAGAATAACAAATATTGTACTTGGTCTTGGAGAAAGGGTGGGTTGCTCAAGCAAGAACATTATAGAGTAGTATGTGCCTGCCCCTAAGAAGCTCAAGTATTATTTGGGTTAACTGTTATATATCTTTTGGTTAACTGTTATATATTTTGGTGAGGTATTTTGGGGTCTCTCCAAAGCCTCATTTGTTATTGTTTAGTTTTGCAGGATCTGATTTTCGATAGTCATAATTGTTCCTTTCAAATCTTACCTATTTACATTTGTCCACTACAATGTGCTTTTATAGTGGGTGGTTTGAAACTTCATTCACATTTCTCCACTACAATGGGTTTCCAAGTCTTACCCATTTGTTCAAACTTCAACAGAAGATCTAACCCATTTCTTCACTGCAATGTGTTTTCAATCTTACCCATTTGTTCAAACTTCAACATAAGATATAACCTATTTGTCCAATGCAATGTGTTTCCAAATCTTACCCATTTGTTAAAACTTAAAAAAAAAGTTCTAATCCATTTGTCCAATGCAATGTGTTTCCAAATCTTACACATGTGTATCCAAAACTAACCATATCATTGATTGACTTTAGTAGTGAACCACTTGAGTTTCAATATAAACATAACTATTTATGAACCTGCATACCATTCATTGACTTTAGTAGTCAACCAACAAGTAAAACACCATATGTAAAATACTTAATTAACATGTAATTTTTTGCTAAACATATGTAACAACGCATGAGTAACACCAAATCCTGTGTGCAAAACACAGGTAATGCATACATAAAACATCAAACAGTCCTGATATTTTAGTGTCAATTTCCCCCTAATATGCTCATCATTTGTATCATTTTACATGAATATATATTCTTATTCGTTAATATTTCGTTTTAAGGTTAATAATGAGCATAGAAACGAAGAGACGCGAAATTGGAAGGTTATTAATGAAAGTACACAAGAGTATGCTGACCAGACAAGAGCTACGGTGTAAATCCTTACTCTATTTACGCAGTAACAAGGATTAACACTAGAAGATCAAAGTCAACACTGACCAAGGTTACGGCGTAACTCCTACACAAGTTACGCCGTATATATATTTCCAGACTTAGAATAATTTCATTGGACAAGATACTTATGTCGTAACTATTTGCAAAGTTACGACGTAAAGTTGTTAACAAGGGTTCTACGATCGTAACCTATCTTGAGGTTACATCGTAAAGTTTCTATTATAGATAAGATCGTCTGAGATTCAAAGGTTACGACATAACTAACCCTAGAGGTTACGCCGTAACTAAAACGAGGCTATAAATACAAGCCCCAATTCCGCCTTTTGAGATATCTCTTGTCACCCTTTCCCAGGGGAACGACTAAGGCACGACTTCAAGGCATTATTCAGCAGCATACAAGTCATTTCCAAGGGAGAATTCACGTTATACACTTCATAAGTTTTAGTATTTCATATTACATTCTTGTATTTAATTTATGTCTTCATTCATGATGTTAAACATTGAATTTTCTGCATGTTTTAATATGATTGGCTAAACACCTTTGGTGTTAGTCTAGTTATGAAATTGTTATTGTTATGATGTAGTTTTCTCGTTTCATATCGCTTTATATGTATGCTTTCTTTGGTTATTTCGGGACACCCTCGTTTTGGTAGTATGGAAGTTTGGGTAGTATCTAGGAAGCTAGGATAATTGACCATAGGACCCAGTGAATCAGGTTGCGAGTAGTGGTAATAATTGACCATAGGACTATCACTATCTTGCGTGAGAATTTTACCCAACTATCACCTTCCAAACGGAAATGCTTAAGAAGTTAGGGGAGACCTAAGATCCGACCGGCCGGGTTTTATTAAATAAGTCTTAGATCGTAGCGGCACTTAATGAATCTTCCATAGGGTAAACCCGCGAACTCTTGTAATCATTAGTTTACGAAATAGGACACCATGGAAAATAGGCTAGACAAATTGATCATAGGATTCTAGCGACTTTAATCCCCATGTGGAGCGATAGAAAACATTTAATAGAAAACGTAGTCATAACATAACAAGATTAATAACTAGGCTGGCACATTTCTCTCTATTGATTCACCTTCCACTATTATTCGTTTTATATTTTATTTCATTTCATTAGTTAATTAATCAAATTATAAAACCCCCTTTTAAAACCAGTGACACTAGAACTTAAATTAGATTCGCCCTCATAGCTTTTGGGACGACCTCGGCTTTACCGATTACTACACTACACGACCGGGTACACTGCATGTTAGTGCATTAGGTAGACCATAGGTAGACGAGACTTTATAAATATTAAAACCTGGTCAGAAATCCTACATCAATACATAAACCAACTTGTTCTAAAACATACACATACTACACAAACTACCACCAAAGACAACACTATAATGTTATTTGACATACATAAACTAACTTGTTCCAAAACATGCCATCCTAAGCCATAATAGCAGAGAAAAAAGAAAATAAAAAGAACAACCTTCACCAATGCCTTATTACAAGCTTCGCCATTGCCTTCTCAGGACCTTCACCATTTCCTCTTCACTTGGAATCAACCTCCTCCTTTGCTTCCATTATCTTCTCATCCTTGTCAGCTGGATCTAACCTTCTTCTCTTCTTTTCCATACCAAAGGTCACACTGGCAGATGCAACATCTATAACTGGAGCTTCAATGTCTGCCCTTTCTAAACTTTCTTCAACATCTACTGTTGGAGCTTCATCAACAAGTACAAAGCTTCATCTCTAAGTTCATTGTCAAGAAAAGCCACATTATGAATAGCTACTTCTAACTTAGCATACAACACATCAATCTCTGCCTGTTCATAAAGTCCATCGTATGCTTGATCATCTTGCCAATTAACTTTAATTTCTTGGTGGAAGAAATCATCCTTTACCTGTCTCCAACTCACCTTCCAAACCCTGTTCAAGTTCAGGTTCACCCATACCCTTTTCAACATCCTCTCAAGCGTTTGATTCATATCTACCACAACCTCTTCTTGATTGTCTTCAGTTTCTTGGCTTAGCTTCTCCTTCATTTTCTCATATCCATCGTCTAGTAAGGAGTCAATCTCGGTCAAGATGTTTATGAACTCGTACTCATCACTCAACCTTTTTTCTCTTTTTTTTTTGTTTCTTTCATCAGACCATCGTGTTGGAATAAGAAGCTCATCATCCAAATCTTTGAAAAAGGCATTCTCATCATTCTTGCATCCAACCTTACTTGATGAAGCATGAGTTGAAGTATCAGCCTATTTTCCCTCCTTTCTCGTTTCAGTAACACCATGCCACTCTAACAAACACAAATCTCCAGCTTTCTTAGATTCCTTAACGACATCACCATCCGATATATCTTCAATCACAACACCCTTACCACGACCATTCCTTATGTCCAACAAATGTTGCTCGACTGATGAAAAACCATCTTCAATGTAAACCTCTATTTCCTTAA
Organism: Chrysanthemum makinoi; assembly: GCA_910596185.1. NCBI lineage: Eukaryota > Viridiplantae > Streptophyta > Magnoliopsida > Asterales > Asteraceae > Chrysanthemum > Chrysanthemum makinoi. Next base: position 72,299,428 of record OU343224.1, on the reverse strand, counting down.
CTTGAGGCACGTATTTCAACAATGTCACGACATCTTCCTCACTCATCAATGGACCGACCTATGATCCAAAGATTCTCTAGGGATCCTAAAATGTGTGAACAGAATACTATCATTCCCTAATCCTAGCTCGTTTAACATCTCAACAAACTGCTAAATGCAGAAATAGTCAACATTAATCAGGTCAACATATGCTATATGTGCGAACCGATATCTTCGGTTTGGTGGATTTGTGAAGACCCCATTTTGGTTGATTTTCAGAGTGAACAGTGTACCATTATAATCTAGTTAGAAAAACAAATAACAACTTAAAAGTTTGAAAATCACATAACTTACAATGTACACATGCATGTTCGAATAAGAAAACAAATGACAACTTAAAGCATCTAAGCTTACCGTAAATAGGACCAAGCTCATGGGTGGGTCGGGAACTTGGGAGTTCGAATCTACCAAAGTGGGGAAACCACTACCATGGTATGTGTTTGTGGGTGTGTGATTTGATCGGTTGAAACAAGATAGAATGTGTTTGTGTGTGTGATTAGATCGGTTTTTATAAGTAAGTTTAGTTGCAAAAAATGTCCTTATGGATTTTCGTGCCTTGGAAAGGTAGTAGGTGTGGAAATGGCGAGAAAATTAAAATGACGAAAATACTCTCACGTGGAATGCACATGAGGACTTGCTAACGAGATTTTGCAACGCTCGTTAGCCAAAATCTCAAATTTACAACAAACAAACTCAGGGGGTATTGTCTGCAAAAAGTGCAAACATTAACTACACAGCTCACGCAATTTTTTGTTCAAGAGCATTTTTCTCAAAATGACAAACCTTAAAGACATTTTTTGCATTTTACTTTAAATTAAACAATGCTTGATTTAACTAAAATTGGATATTTCTTTTTAATTCTGAAGCTGTTAAGTTACCTCGTGGTTGTTAAAAACGATCTCATATCTATTCCAAAATTATTTACGAAAAGAAATATTTGAATGGTTCTTCCCTTAACGTAGAGGATAATAAGTTAAGGCGATAAAAGGAGCACTCCAACAACTACACTTGTTACCTAAATAATTATTTAACGCAACTACTTTCTTTAATATGTCATACTTTATTTTGCAGGTGTCCGATGAATCTTCAAAGAATACACCAACTTTGAATTGAATTGTATTAGTCAATATTTAGTTTGGTAACAAAATCGGTTGTATTTGTGGAAAAAAATAGTTAAATTGTATTAGCGAGTTCTATATCTTTTTGGTAATATTATTGTATATTAACTCAAGTTATTTAATTTATTTATTTTAGGTAACCATGTTTTTTTTACTTTGTTGACGAACTAATTCACAAGGAATATATATACCTAATGTCATACATATTTAAACCGAGTAAAACCTTATTTTGCAGGAGAATTGGTGTTATCAATTTAGACATTTAGTGTTGTTTGCATCAAAATTTGAACTCGAGGCCTTTAAATTTAAGGACATTTACATACATCTCAACATATACGCTACTATTTACATATTTCCTCAAACCTTGTTTTAATAAGCTTGTATATCATGTATTAAAAAATTGTATTTAAAAAAATATGTAAAATATTAATGTGTATGTGAGAATATATGTAAATTCCCTCAAATTTTAATAATGTAATAGTAAACGTCTGTCGTTATAGAGGGCGGTCATTTAAGTTAAATTTTGATGATAAATTACTATATATATATATACTATAGAGCGAGCAACAGTAACTTGCAACATTAATTGCTAACTTTCGCAAGTTGGCAAAAATAGTCCTTAAAGTTTAAGTGTCGTCGCAAAGTAAGTCCTATAGCATTAATTGCTATCTATAGCAATTTGGCAAAAATAGTCCCTAAGGTTTAAGTGTCGTTGCAAAGTAAGTCCTGTAGAATTAATTGCTATCTATAGCAATTTGACAAAAATAGTCCCTAAGGTTTAAGTGTCGTTACAATGTAAGTCCTTTGTAGCCACGAAAATAGTCCATAAGGTTTGAATTGTATTTGCAAAGTAGGTCCTTCAAGGACTAACCAAATAAAGTTTGTAGCATTAATTGCTATCTATAGTAATTTGGCAAAAATAGTCCCTAAGGTTTAAGTGTCCTTGCAAAGTAAGTCCTTTGTAGCCACGAAAAATAGTCCCTAAGGTTTGAATTGTCTTTGCAACGTAGGTCCTTCAAGGACTAACCAAATAAATAGACAAACAAATTTTCCGGTCATTCATCAGTTTCAAATTCACATCTACAAAAGCAATCCCGCTGCATCGCGCGGGTTTCCATAATCGTTGAAAGTATTCTAGAATGTCACAGTAATAATAATTGAAAGGCTATTGGCCTATATTGTTCATGCAAGAAAATTTTTTGAGGGCAGGCGATAGCCGGTGGAAACAAAAAAGCACATTTATAAAGAAGAGCCTGTTCATTTCGTGACTTGTCATCATATATTTTACTTTAGAAAAGTGCCATAAGAATTAAAGTCATTCAAAGAAATTTATTATATAAAGTTCTAAAAACACACACAACATGGTTCTATATTTTAATATTTTGTATGTTAAATTAAAGAAGACTAACTGATCAGAAGAAAAGTATATATTGATATTATTCAATATTTTTATGTCAAATGTGAAAAAAAATTATCGTTTAAAAAACAAAAAAAATTCTATGTTGTTAGCAAAGCGCCAAAACCTATAATAAAATAAACCCTTTTATTATGGGAATGTCTAACCAATGCCCTAAGGCGTTGTTTAAAGTCATTTGTGATTTTTAGTTCTTGAAATAGCTTTATAGTTGACACATAATTACATATTCGGACGAAAGACCCACATAAATAGTTATTATAAACCATAAAGACAAATCTTAACTAATGGTTTCATTTTATTATTTACAGGCGATGATTTAATTACGAAGATATAGGGGTGCCAGAATTAGATTATAAGCTACCCAAAAGAGCCCAAGTGTCACGTCTATTACTTTAATAGTTTAATGTCCACGACTCAAAACGTTTTTATATTTCTGCTCCATAAATTACGCAATTTAGAAAACACGTCAACTATATATTTTTTTTTTTTTTTCTTTTTCCTTCTTAAACCACGAAAATGAACTTTGTAACAAGGTCCAAGCTTTAAATTATTCGTACCTAACATCTTCACAACCAACGAGTCACATATGTAATGGTTCTAAGAAGCAAAAAAAGGCATCAATCCAATTTCTTGACAACGAAATACAAATTCAATATGAGAGGAAGACACTCTTTTGGAGCTCTGTATCGTGTCAACTTTTAGGAATGAGTTGGATTTGTCTAGTTTACAACCAGGGACGGAGCTAGGGGGTTCCCGTGAGTGCCCGGGAACCCCATGGATTTTTTCGATTTAGTGTTAATTTTTGAAAATAACATTGATTTTTCCTAAATGCATCTTAAATGCACCCGGTCATTTGAAATGTGTTTCCAGTATTATGGTTCAAAAAATTTTGTACACCCAGTCATATTTGGTCCTGGCTCTGTCCCCGTTTACAACAATTGTTGGCTCATCTTGCGTCTCGTAAAGCATTTTAGTTTCCATTTAAAAGAGTTTATCCGTATATATAAGTATTTATATATAAGTAGTTCCATGTTCAAACTATATGATCAATACGAAACTATAAAAGATAGTCGATAAAAAATTGATCAAGTAACAACAAGGCATAAAGATGATCGAAATTTACAAGGAGGATTGATTTGGATTAAATCGCCTACAATGTTTATAAAAACAAATTACTTTGCGATGTTTCGTATTTGTGTACATTTCTTTAACAAATTTGTCATTTGTATTCACACTCTTCTTTGGGTGCCAATATTCTTGCTATTTTCCACGTGTCTTTATTCTGTAATATGATAATATCCAACATTTTTGGCTTTTATTTTTGATCTTTTGTTTATTTTTAAAAATTAAATGGTTCAAAAACTTACTCTAAAGATAAATCAAACTGGTTTAGTAAATACCATTTCGGTTTAAGACTATATTAGTAAACTAAACATAAAACTTTACCGACGGTACCGTCCTCCATACCTCAAATCCTATATGGACATACTAGACGACACCGTTTGTATTGTATTAAAAGTTACGTAATGGGTAAGGGTGTAGTAGAGGTGCAAAAAAAAACCGGTTAACCGAACCGTAGCCGAAAAGAAACCGAAAAACCTAACCGGTCAAAACCGGTTTTGACCCAAACCGGTCCGGTTTTTATCCAAACCGCCGGTTTGGAACCGGTTTGGGGATTTGGAAAAACCACCGGTTTGGAGACCGGTTTTTATTAACCGAATAACCAAACCGGTTCGGTTAACCGGTTTGGAACCGGTTTTTTTGGCTTGAGCGGGTTTTTTGGGTTTTTTTGAATTTTGAAATTTTGAATTTGAAATTTTGAAAGAGGGAGCTGGGGCGGATATTATTAAATATGTTTTAAAAATTACCATTTTGCCATACAAATGTTAGTATAAATAGATGTGTTATGTATTTGGTTAATTACCACTTTCAAGCAATCAAAAAACACTCCAAAAAAATCAAAACCGAAAGTATTTCACTAAACACTAATGAAAAGTTCAAACACCAAAGAACTGGTTCAACAAGTAAGCGACGGTTTTGAAAGTTTTACAGGTGACCATGTAAAAGATCCATGGGAACACTTCAACTACGCCCTAATGTCGGACGGTAAGAAAAAGGCTCAATGCAAATATTGCTTGAGTATATTGTCTAGCGGTTCCAACTCGACGTTGAGGGCTCACATCAAACAAAAGTATTGCAAAGGCACTCAAATCGGTTTGAAGCGGTCAATCGTCCATGGCTCGAGACGGGACTATTTTTGCATACGATCATGATTTACTCCGTGAAAAATTGGCCGGTTTGGTGATTCAACGTAGTTTTCCGTTCAACCACTACGACCATGATGGGACGACGGAGGTGTACTGAATTATATGCAACCGCATTCATCATGTAAGTCGTATGACTCTTAAACGCGATGCTATGAAAATGTGGAAAACGGCTAAGCAAGATTTAAAAAATACTTTTTTAAATATGGATGCTTGTGTTAATTTAACAACCGATGTTTGGGTCGCTCCTCATAATTTGCCATTTTCGTACCTTTGTGTTACCGCACATTGGGTTGATCCCGAAAGTTGGCAAATGAAGAAGCGAGTCGTAGCATTTGAAAACTTTCCGGTTCCTCACCCGGAGAAGCTTTATACAATTTGTTGAGAAAAGTGTTTCATAAGTTTAACATGACAGAAAAAAAAAATTCAATAACGTTGGATAATGCTAGTAACAACACAAATGCAATGGGTCGACTAAAAATGGAATATGAGCCACCTTGTAATTGCGAATTTTTTCATAGTCGATGTGTTTCACACATCATTAACTTGGCTGTGCAAGCGGGATTAAAAGATCCGCATTTGAGTGAAGTGAAAGAAGATTTTAAAAGAATGTTAGTTAATGTTTTTAAAAAGGGTAATAAAAGATATAATGCATACATTCGGATGTGTGAAACTGCGGGGAAACATTGGTTACAACCTTGTTGGGATATTGAAACACGGTGGAACTCCACTTATCTTATGTTCATAAGTGGTTTAAGACAAAAGGTGACCTTGCAATATTTTCATGATGAGAAATTGTCGGGGAGGGTAGGTGTGCTCCATTTAGTCAAGATAATTGGGATACTATTGAAAAAATAACCTGACTACTTGAAGTTTTTACAACGCAAAAAAAATTTGTCGGGGTTTATTATCCAACGACTCATTTGGTACTCGAGCAACTATTCTTGATGTCTTCACAAATCGCCGCATTTTAATTTAATGGTGGTGTTATATAGCATGGTTTCGGGATGAAAGAAAATTTGTTGAAATATTTTGAAACTTTGCCACCGTTAATTACTTGTGCGGCCGCATTAAATCCATGTTATAATGTAAACGGGTGGAGGTTTTATTGACTCGATGATTTGGGTTGTTTCGCGTCAAACCCGAACTATGCTAATGATGCAAAAGAGTCCTTTGGCTATTCTTTTAAAATTTTGTGGCAATATTATTTTGAAAAATATGGCAACCCACCTCCCTCTGTGACGAGTCTTCTTCATCATCATCAAGGGCTTTTAGAGGAATCGATACTTGCTTTGCATAAAAAGATAAGAGAAAATCCCAACAAATGGTTAAGAAATGATGGTTTAGCGAACAGTGAATATGAAAGATATATCACAATCGATTTTATCTCACATATTCCGACTGAACAAGTTGAAAACTTTGATGTGTTGGCGTTTTGGAAAGCAAAGGAAACAATGTTTCCCGTTCTGTCCCGAATGGCTCGTGATGTACTAAGTGTACAAGCTACTTCGGTAGCCCTAATCGCTTTTCAACAAGTGGAAGGGTTTTATCAAATCTGAGAAACAGACTCATACCGGCTTCTTTGGAGATGTGTATGGGTTTGAAAGATCACTTGGACACAATGAAGCGAGTGCAACATAAAAGTAGTCTTGATGATGCCTGGAGACTTGAAGGGGAGGTCTACGTGGAAGAGGCACAAGCGGGTGAAATCGAGATGCTTTCAGATGAAGAACTAAGGCAAGATGCACTGCCGCTCAAAGCTAGGGATCCGATGACCACTATTAGTTTATGTATTTCCTTTGATGTATTATGTTTTAAGTTTATGTATTTCCTTTGATGTATTTCTATTAAGTTTATGTATTTCCTTTCAGTTTATGTATTTCCGACGTTATAAATAAAAGTTGAAGTTTATTCAGTGTAAGTTTGAATAATGTTGAAAAACGAAAAAAAAAAATCCAGTTAACGGTTAAAACGGTTACAAACCGGTTCAAACCGGTTATATGTTTTAAAATTTTGAATTTTTTAACTAGGCGGCAATTTTTTTTTAAAATGAAACCGGTTAACTGGTTAAAAACCGGTTCAAACTTTTGAAATTTTGAATTTTTGAACTAGGCGGCAATTTTTAAAAATTCAAAAATTTGAAACTGAACCGGTTAACCGGTTAAAAACCGGTTAAGAACCGGTCAAACCGGTCCAATATTCAAATTTTAAAATTTCAAATTTTGTATTTTTTTGAGCGGGAAGGCGGGTAAACTTTCAAAATTTGATTTTTTTTTTAATATTTACAAGTTTGCCATTGTAAGAATAGTATAAATAAATATATTGTGTTTTTATTTTTTGCAACTTTTATAAAATTTAAATTACACTCTAAAAAATAAAAATCGGAAGCATTTAATTAATGGTCGATCCTCGCACCGCCTCACCCGCCACCGGTTATTGTTCGTTATTTTCCCAGACCTGCAAACGGTAATCCCAATGTTTGGGCTCACTACAACTACGTCGAAATGTCGGATGGCAAGCGAATGGATCAATGTAAGTATTGTTTATGTTTATTCAAACCCACTTAGGCCGCTGAGGGTTCACACACAGAAGTATAGCCTCCAAGCACCTGCAATTGATGCCTGATTCGAGATCTCGAGTTGACGTTGAGTATCGTATCAAGTTATCGATGATTTATGTTTAAGTTATTATGTGTTGTGTTTTAAGTTTATATGTAATGTGTGATGTATCATGTATTCTCCGATCCGTTCTATTAAATAAAAGTTCTAGTTTATTAATGCACGAAACAATAAAAGTTCTAGTTTATTAATACACGAAACAAGAAAACGACACAAACGACACGAAAAAAAAAAAAAAAAAAAAACCTAGAACCGGCCAAAACCGGTTAACCGGTCTAGACCGGTTCCAAACCGAGCCCAAACCGGTTTGGACCGGTTGGGTTTTTCCAGCTTCACTACCGGTTCGAAACCGAACCGGTTAACCGGCCCGACCGGTTTTTTTGGCCGTTGACCCAAACCGGTTCGGTTTTGACCGGATCAAAAACCGAACCGGTTAACCTCTTTGTGCACCACTAGGTGTAAGGATGTACCTCGTGTGGCAATATGTTACCGTATAAATAAACGAATAGAAAAATGATATATGGACATAAACTTAAGCCTAAATTTAGACCTAAAACCATTTGGCATCATTTTGATGGGTTGTAAAATAAGTGGATCCTTATCTGCAATCAAGATTGTGACACTTAGTTCTAGGTCTAAGTTTAGACTTAAGTTTAGGTCCATGTATCATTTCTCAAAGGAATAAGATCTTCTAAAGTTAAGTCAAACATGATAAGACATGTTTACCAATCACAAACAAGCTAAATATATAACATATTTTCTTAAAATAGAAAAATATGAATCCACTTATTCATTTAATCTCACAATAAAACTAACATGATCAATCATGTTTGACTTTAATTTAACAAGATCCTAATCAATAAATAAATAATAACAAAGCATATATCTCTATATCTCATATAAGCATAGTAGTTTAAATCCTAGCACACTGAAGGTTACTAGCATAAAATCAGATCATTAATATGTACTCCTGATGACGGTTAAAAATCATTAGTATGATTGAGGTAGTTTGAAAATTGTTGCTCCTTGAGAATGTACCAAAATGCGTAGTTAAGCTCTTACAAGGCCAAGCCTTATAAGTTGTGTTAAGAACTATTGTAATAATAAGTTAATAACATTTCCTTTATACATCTCTTGATCTAAAGGGGCACATTTTTGTGTTGGCTCGCCTTCTTCAAAGTTGAAACATTTAACATTTAACATTTAAGCACGTGTCGCTCAAGTTTCTTATTCGAGAATTAGGTGTGGCACTATACATCCTGCCACAATTATGACAACTTGCCTTTCTATCCGCAAGGGTTGCTCCTTCAATCTTCTCAAAACAACTCCATACTAAAGAAAGTTCTCTCTTTAAAGTCACTGAAGAAGCCTCATCTTCGTTATCTCCTTCCATACTTTGCTTCGATGTACTTGGAAATTCTTCCTATAATTTGAAGATGAAAAAAAAAACACAACTCAAAATGATAAAGTATTTTTAATCATTATTGGAGTCATTATTAAATACAAAACTTAGCATAGTAACGAAACAAACAATCCCGCCTTTAATTAGGTATAAAACAGTCCGAAAGACCCGTCAATTCAGGTATAAAAGTTGTCTCAAACACCTATTACTCAGATGTAAACACAGTCACAAACACCTCATTAACTCAGCTATTTACATACTCCTAAGCACCCTTAAAATCAACCAAGAAAAACGTCCCAAACAGTCCCAAAAACCCTTTTATTCATCTTTTAAAAAAGATTCGTCATATTAGATTATCAGCCCTAAATTTAATGCAAATAATCAAATATATCTACCAATTAATTTATTCATCTTTTAAAAAAGGCTCATGTACTGAATGCATTTTTTTTAAAATGAGAAAGTTGTGTTTATTAATTACACGCTAACTTGTGGTCAGTGAGCACTAGTTAGCAAAACCCTAATTAATAATTATGCATAAAAAGATAGGATGATACTCGTGTCGATTTTGCTTTAGAATCGTGTGAAGATTTTACTTTGTGACGTGTGCCCAGTTAACTACAGAAGAAAGAAAGAAAAGGAACGGGACAAAAAAAGCCCGGTTATGTACATGTGTTGCCAGCTAACCTAATTAGATTTATCTTTTTATTTAAAGCTCATAAGTGTTCATAAAAAAGTAAGTAAGGGGCAAAAAATGCTCATGTCTTTTTAAAAATGTGCAAAAAAAAAAAAAAAAAAAAAAAAAAAGCCATAAAATTACAATTTGAACCAAATTTGCAAACTTGTTTGTATTGTGTAGAAATCACTAAACATTGATAAAATCCAGTTTATAAATTTAAAGCTTGCGATTTACGCAAATCAATTTGGTTCTCTAGAATCCTCATCACATTTGTATTGATACCGAACAACCATCATTTTAGTATTTATGGCCCGTTTGTTTGATGGTTTTTGATAAAAGGGAATTGGTTTAACATCTAATTCAATTGTTCGGTTCAAGTTTTAAATTAAGTTATTGGGTATGAAACCATTTGAATGAATCCTTACTTCCCTTACTCTAGAGTCTACATGTAACGTCGAGTGGAGTTTACAACTTTTTACGTGGGACTTTGCATTTACTATATCTCTCGCTGAATAATTATTTAAAAATAATTGCTCCAAATAATTTTTTGACATAAACAATTATTTAATTTACATATGTAGTAACTTTTTTCTCTCTAAAATATTTCTTTCATTCCATTAACAAATCCATATCCTATTCTAATCTCATTAACAAACTAAACGGCCCCTTTATCTGTCAATATTAGATCACTTACGCTATGTTCCTTAGTTTAGATAGGAAAGAAGAGAAGGTGTAAAGAAGGAAGGGGGGCTAAACAGAAGAGGAAAGAAGTGATAATAGCTTTTTTTATGTGTTCCCGAGTTCGAAAGAAAGGAAAGAGAAATATAAATTTTTTGTGTTCCCCAGTCGGAAAGAAAAGAAAAGAAAGCTAGTAATTTTACTATTATACCCTTCAACTAGAAATATTAAAAACAAATACAAACACATAACAATGAGCATGTTAGTCAATAGTTTTTTGCTAGTCAAGTAGTCTAAGTTTCAGACTTAGCTTTTTAGAGCCCAACAAACAAAGCAACGTAATGACAGTGGTTTCTTGAATTTGTTTATGAGCATTGATTGTTAGTTTTTTTGTTAATGTATCCATCACAGTTAATGGCTCCATCACTTGCTTTTTTGTTAAAAAATTAAAGTAGCATACTACAACATTTTAGTAGCACAATTTACAACTTTACAAGTGGAAATTTTATACAACAGTGATTATTTTTGTTGAAAATATACAGTAGGATTGTTATCTCAGGTGGGAGGATAGACTTAAGCTCGACATGAAGGAGCTGCTCTTGTCCGAGGACATGACCTCAGATAGGAATTTGTGGAGAGATAGAATTAGGATTTGCGGGTAGTTCAGGATAGGGGTTTTTTTTCCCCGCCTTTAGTTTAGGCCCCTTGCGTGTTTGCTTTTGCCCTTTGTTGCCCCCTTAGGTTGCCTTTAGTTTAGGCCCCTTGCGTGTTTGCTTTTGCCCTTTGTTGCCCCCTTAGGTTGCCTTTTTGCCTTCGCTTTAGGTATCGTCTTCCTTTGTTTTGCTCCCTTAGGTTTACCTGCCTTTTCTTTGCTTTTGGTTTACCCTTAGGATGCCTTTTGCCCTTAGGGTTGGTTTTTTGTTTCTGGTTTGCTGTGTGCTTTTATTTTGAGTTTGTGCGTGTTTGGTCTGCCTTTTCGCCGTTTTCTTGCCTTTATGCCCTTTTGCTCTCTTCTCTTCTTTATCACCGCGCGTGCATTAGCCGGAGGTCTCATTGAAGCAATCTCCTTACCCAAGTTTATCCCTGGGGTAGGGGTAGGTACTGTCTACATTCTACCTCCCCCATACCACCGGCGGGATTGGGTATGTTGTTGTTGTTGTTGTATTGTTATCATGAATTTACCTATTAAAAGAAGATGATATGGGTAGTATGCATGTGGGTCGTGAAGGTGCTGTTGATTTTGATAAAAATAAGGTCGACTTATAAAAGCATGTATATTAGGCTAAGGGTATTTTGGTGATTAAAAAAAATTAAAGAAGCTTGTGATTTACTTCTCTCCAAATCATCCCAACTTTGAGAAGAAGATTAGGAGAAGGAATTACACATGATTTACATTCCATGTCTCTTCTCTTCTCTCTTAAAAAACATCTCTGGAACATGAATTTTTACAATTTCTCCTCTTCTTCTTTCCACTTCTTTACCCTTCTTTCCAAAAATAATCTCGGGAACAGAGCGTTAAGGGGGGAGGGAGTGGAGCTCGGGTAATGCATCGGGTAGTGGTACCCGATCGGCAACACCGCCCCGTGGGGGATCGGGTATTGATTTCGGCTTCCAAGCCCGATCGGAGAAGAGTGAGTGAATTCAATTTTTGGAACGTTGGGGCCCTTGACCACAAGAGATGACCACCTTGACAACTTCTATCCCTACACAGTCACCATCGAATGATGATGAGAATGAAGGAACAAGTTACTGGTCAAACATGCTGCCTGAGCTTTTAGTTGAGATAATAAAACGAGTTGAGAGATGTGATGACACGTGGCCTGTGAGAAGAGACGTGGTGTCGTGTGGATGTGTTTGTAAAAGATGGAGGGATGTTACGAGGGAAGTTGTATTGCCTCCTGTTAAGTGTGGGGTCATCACCTTTCCTTCATGTCTTAAACAGGTAGTTGTTATATATATATTTTGATGATGATGATTTAGCTAACTTGATGGTGTTGTTATGTTGGTTTTTGTATAAGTCAAAGCTGTTTCATGTTTTTTTTGTGTTAATGGTATTGATGATGTTGGTTTTAGGTGGAAATGAAGTTTTTTTTTTATGTATTAAAAAAAAAATAAAAATCGGGTATTAGGGTACCACTCCCTCTAAATCGGGTAGTGTTAGGGTAGAATTGGATAGTTTTGAGTTAGAGAATTTTTATTGGATAGAGGTGATGTGACACTTAGGGTACTAGGCTACCACTCCTTCCCCCCTTAAGACTATGTTTATCAAGAGGGTTGCCAACCCAACCTGAATGGTATAAGTACGGAAATATTATTTGTTTAATGAAGTCATCCAATCTTCCTATCCAACCAAGATCATATGGCAACCCAAGTTGGCAATCTTCAATCTGCCACATGTCAGCTTGATGAGTGTCTAAATACTCATCATTTTTGTACCATTTAAACTGCAAAAACATCTGAAAACACTCAGAAATGCATCAAAATGATAAAAATATCACAAATAAGTGTTTTATGTGTTTTAAATGCAAAAATATCAAAATCGGATGAAAAACGTATCAAGTTTGCATAATTGGCGCTTTAGTCCCCAAGTTTCAAAAGTTGTCAAAAACAGTCCCTGGTAAAACAAAATAAAGAAAAATATCATTTCAAGTCCCTAGGGATTCATGAGTTGTCAAAATTAGTCCTTGAGATTTAAAAATTGCAAATTTACAACTTAGGTCCCTAAACTTTGAAATTTGGCAAAAATAGTCCTTGGAAAATTGAAAATGTCAAAACTGGTCCTTGTACTATTGAAGTTTGTCAGTTTTGGTCCTTGTGACAACTTTGGAATATTGGCAGGAATGGTCCTTCAAGAATTGGAGAATTGCAAAACAAGTCCTTATGATATTAAACTAGCCATGAACCCTTTTGTGAACCTTGACCCCTGCCAACCAAATTGACCCCCTGTCATTACCCCTTTTTGACCCCTTGGTCAAATCCTCAGTCAAACAACAGCTTTCCCACCTTATCTCTTCCCTGTCCTCCCACCACTTGCCTGCTCCTCTGCAACACCTCTCCCATCCACCTCTCACCTTATCCCTTATCCTCTAATCCCTCATCATCACCCCTACAGTCCACCCCCCCCTAGTTGCAGTTTCAGAGCCCTATGGTCAAAACACCTTTTCCCGCCAAAAATCATCAAACGGCCAATATAAGCCTAACTCATCCAATGGCCAGGAATATTGATGGGATTTGATCAGAAGGACACGTGGAAGCCATTTGAAGTATAAAAAGAGGAAGAGAAGCAAGAAATAAGTAGTAGTTAGTTTTAATTTTTCTTTGTATGTCGTTTTTTTAAATAAATGTCTTAGTTTAAATCAAAAGCTTGTAATTTCAGTTTCTATGTGTTAAACCTTAGTTGGAAAATCATTGTAATACATTTTCAAGTTTCAATTCACAGTTTTAGTATGGTTTCAAGTTTTATGCTTATTGTTTGAAATTTCAGTCTCAAACTCTCATGTCCAAGCTCTTATTAGCTTATTTTTAAGATCAGATAAGTTCCTTTAAGCTCTTTATAGCTTTTAATAAGCTTATGAAACAGATTAAATCAATTTTGAATTCTGGTCAACAAAAGTCAAGCGTGGTGAAATTTTGGTTCAAGCAGTTTGGAGATGGAATGGGTTGATGCAGCTTGATTTGGGGTTGGATTAGCTTAGGATATAGTAGGTTGGTTTTGGTTTAAGCTGCAGTATCAACTGGAACACTTGTGAGTATTATTCTCATTTTCAGTTTTTATTCAGTTTACAGTTTGTGTTTGTGTTTGAGCCTGTGATCATTAAACCTTTTATACATGTTTAATTAGTTGTCTTTAGGTCAGTTTAGCTCAGTTTGATCAATAATATAAGCTAGTGTAGAGTTTAGCACAATTTAAAGTTCAATTCAGTCATAAAAGTGGTGTTTGGATTTGTTGCTTAAACTGTGTTAGAGGTTTATTCATTGGTAGAAACCTGTTGGTTTAGGCTTGTTAAGTTCTATTTGACTCATTGCAGTCATTAACTTGTGCTTGCATTAGCTCTAAGTCAAAATTCCCTTTAATCTGTCTCATATGCATATCTGATAGGATTTTTAGAAATCAAAAACTTATTTTGTGTTCAAAATACATAGATATAGCTTGCAGTAGGTGTAATTCATCATAACACATCATATTCAGTTCATAATTTGGTTTCAAACCTCAAATTAGTCAACTTTTCACATCTGCTTCAAAAGTCAATTATTGAAAAAGTCATTTTGGGTCTAAATAGAATGATTTTTCTTGGATTCATTTTCGAGCCAAATCAAAAGAAACTTTGGGTTTATAAACTTCTGTTGGTCTATTTTCTTATTATGATTTTTGCTGAATTTTAGTAATTTTTTATAAGCTTCTAAAATGCTTGACAAAATGGTATAAATGCTGTAACCTGACTCGATTAATCATGAGCACAGTGGTTTGTCTGCACGAGCTCATAAGAGCTTGTCATGGTCTAGTTTTTGGTTTATATGTAGCCACCCAGGTCTAGTTTAGGTTCCAGTTCTTGGTTGTAAGTTTCAGCTTATTGGATAGCTTATCTTTAAGCTACAAAGTAGACCCTCAATGCTTTTTAGCACTTTATCTCAATTCACCAAATCATAGCAGTTGCATTTCAGAGGTTATAGCTTGTGGATACTTGTTGCATTTTGGTAATTTTAGCATTTTATAGCTTCTGTATCAAGTTGGTGCTTATTTGTGGCTATTGGCTTATTTAAAGTGCTTATTTATAAGCAGTCTCCACAGCAGTTCCATTTTCTTACACACAAGCCCCTGATTTTATATTTTTCCTAGATTCTTCATATTATTTTAGACTTTTCTTGAATTTTTCAGATTTTTCCAAGTCAGTTTGCTATTTTTATTTATTTAAATTAGTTTTTAAGCATTTTTAATTAGCTTTTATTGAAAATAATTCAGAAAAGTTTCAAAAAAACAATTTTTCATTTTTATTAAGTTAAGATAAATATAAAAAGACAAAAAAATATTTTTCCAGATTTTTCTTAGTTAAATTTGTATTTTTAAGCAATTTAAGTAGTTTTAAATAGTTTTTAATTAATAGAAAATAGAAAAATAATCAGAAAAATATAAAAATAGTTTTGAAAATTCTCTTTTGTTATTTTAGATTTTTCTAAGTCATAATTTTATTTTTCAAGCTTTATTTCATATTTTCTTGAATTTTAGTCTATTATTAAATAGTTAAAAATAGTTTTTAATTAATAATAATTAAATAAATAGTTATAAAAATAATTTTCTTTTTCTATAAATTTTCTTTTATCATTAGGTTTGTAAAAATGTCATTTTCATATTTTTAGGATTAATATTGCTTCAGTTCACATTTTCTTGTATACGTCACGTAGTTTTTAATTTAAGTTTATTAAAAGAAAAATCAAAAACATCATTTTGCAAATAGTGATAGCGTTTATTTAATATTTTTATCTTTTTAATTCTCTTTAATTTGCATTTAAGCCCCTGTAGTTTATGTACTTTTTCTTTAGTTGTAATAATTCAAATCCATCTTTTCCGTTCAAATCTCCGATCACTATATCGTTTGACTATTCTCGACATTTCGTTGGGACTTAACGACCTGGGGAAACACTATACTCTCCTGATCTTCATTGCATTCGTTTCCAGACTGTTTTAAGTTTGTTACGGTCGGCCATTCACAAGTGGTCGGTTTGAGTGATTAAACTTGACGGTTTGGAGCGAATCACAGCTCACAAATGGTTAGTTGTTCTTTTTTTCTTTTTTTCTTTTTCTTTTTCATTTTTAATACTTATTATTTTATGTTATTAGGTTGGGTTGTCGATAAATGGTAAAAAAATATAGATTGGTTGTATGTATTGGTTGTGTAGGTAGATGAAAGAGAAAATAATATTTTATTAAGAGATTGGGTTGTGATGAGTTGTTGATAAAGATAGTCTAAGATTATGTCAAAGGCATAGGGACAAGATCCATACTTTTTAACCTAGTTGATTGAAAACCCAATATTTTTAAATATTTCTACAAAGTAAACCCTGAGATGATCGATGTTAATCATTTTTAAGCTCCACTTGCATACAAATCTGGCCTTTATAGAAGGTCAATAGCCCACAAGTGGTCTCAAATTAAAGACTAGAAAGTGACTAGTTATACTATTTCAAAACTCTATAGACGGATACTCGATCACTTTTAAATCGAAATGTATAGGAAAATCTTAGACGTCTGTTTGAATGACATATAGTTTATCATTTAATGAATGTTACGGAAGTAAAGCAGAACATTTTATACATAAGTAGCATCACACAAATCCAACATACGGTTAATGAACCGGACATGTACGTTCATTCATCAGATAATGGAAACCCTTCAAGTGAGAACGAATTAAAGGAAACTCAATCGAGGAACTACAACTTCAGGATGGAAAGATAGGACGCTTAATCAGCCCCGAACCAAATGAGTAAATACACAAATAGACTTGGTACAACTGACACTTACTCGATGAGTTTGTATCACACTCGATATATGGAGTAAAACCACATGCGACCCCTTTAACCACGTCCTTTATGCTATTCACTCTACACTTTGTCTCGTTTGGTTTAAGTCCTACATATGAAAAATGGTGTGCATGAACTCAAAATGAAGACCATCATGTGCCTAAACTCATTCATTACTCTATCTATGTAAACTATGATTTTCACTAACTTTTTTGAATTTTAAACTACAATTACATACTAACCCAAACTCTTTGAGCAAAGTAAACCACTAAAAACAAGATACGGGCCTTGTATACACTTTTAGCTCATACAGAGCCCATTTACTCTTCTGTATTTTCTTGGTTGGTTATTAAATAAAGTTATGCTAACTTATTTCTTTGTCGTAATTTTGTTTGCTAAAGATTATTAGAAAGTATTATGTTAGTCCACTCAAATTTGTTTGTGAGCTAGGGTCCATTAAGGTTTATATATTGCATTTACAAAGGCAACATATGCTGCACCCTAAGCCCACGGTCTTGAGCCAAGTAACGAGTATTGTCTAATAAAGATTAGTACAGTTCTTTGTTGTGCATGTTCTTGTCAATAGCTCAATATCAGATATTTCTTTTTGTACGCTACAGTGTTTCTTGCTGAATAAAAGGTTAAACTGTTTCTTGTTTGTTTGCTTCCTTAGCTTATTTGTTGAGTTCTTCCTTTGTTTCTTGGTTTTCGATTTGCGAGTAGGTTCTTAATCGACATCTCAGCTCCGGGTTTGTTGTGGTCTTACAGCAATGTGAAGTGAAAAAAATGTGTATGCATTGATTCAGCTTAGAAACAATAGTTAAGTAGTTAACCACCTGTATCAATCCTTTAACGTTTTTTTTTTTTAATTTTATGAAAGGCTGCCATTATATTACAAAAGGGAGGTGATACTCACACCACATCTTTTAATGCATTCATCATAAATTATGCATTACAGTATTATACAGTACAAATTGTAATGCACAAATTATGCTGCGTGCATCAAAAGATGTGGTGTAGGTATCAATTCCCATTACAAAACCAAAACATTACATTACAAGGCATCCCATTCTTCAAGCAAGAGGCTTAAAGAAAAGGGACCCAAGACACAAAGGAACCCACGAGGAACATATCTCAAACAAACAAGCAAGGACTAAAAAAGAGAACTATGATACAAAGGACCACAATACCATTACTTGAACACACTTTCACGTACCAGACCCTACCAGAAAACAAGTCAAAAGACCAGCTTCTGAAAGACCTGAACAAACCATCAGAAAGCTAGATCCTGAGCAAAATACCCCTGTTACTTGACACTATCTGTTGAGCTGAGATGATATCCAACATATCCACATTACATTAATGCACAAGACGACATCTGATAGGTTTGTGAGAAAGTATCAGAACAACAACACAATCACAACAAAGTCTTTATTCAAACCAGAACCTCAATAGTCGGCACAGATTAAGCCAACATACAATACACAATGTTTGTAAGATCAGATTATTATCAACAAGACAATAACCAAACTATTACAAAGAAGAGACAGATCAAAACAATGATCGGGATAGAGTGAGTGTGTGAGGATGATAGCACACACTGTAGTGGGGTGATCTAACCCTAGAAGAATGAGAACAATATGTAGGCTGAGAAAGAACACACAGCCCCCTCAACTTCTCTAACTTGAATATAAGCAGCAATAATACTTTGGTTTGTCCAAGTTAAGCCCCTGACATAATAAGCTGCAAGACAGACAAAGCTACAAACATAATTAGCAACTGATAAGCTGATATGCTTGAGAAACAGATTATGTTAGCTTATTTGAACATTCCCCCTTAATCTGTTTGGCAAACATATCAAACAATATCAAATTTTCACACAGAAATTTATGCTGATAAACAGGTAAATTTTTGGTAAATATGTCTGCAGTTTGGTTTGAAGAGCCAATCTTTTTGGCACTCAAAATACCTTTTACAATTTTTTCTCTGATAAAGTGAACATCTATCTCAAAGTGTTTTTATCTTTCATGGAAGACTGGATTAACAGAAGTTGAGAGAGCGACTTGTTATCACAAAAGAGATTGACAGGAAGATTGATATCAACTTTTAAATCATTTAAAATTTTTTGAATCCAGAAAATTTCACAGGCAGCAGTAGACATAGATCTGTATTCTGCTTATGTAGAAGATTTTGAGAGAGTGTTATATTTTTTTACTTTTCCATGAGACCAAACACTTATTAAAAAACACCCAATAACAGTGACAAATCTCCTGGTTTTAATGCACTTAGCCCAGTTTGCATCACTATATCCTTTAAGATGATTATCAGTATCACTAAAGTCATATCTTAAACCTTTACCTGGAGCTCCTTTTAGGTATCTCATAACATTGAAGTGCACAGTCCAAATGAGACTTCAAAGGAGAGTGCATATATTGTGCTAAACAATGAACTGAATATGAAATATCAGGTTTGGTATGGGTTAGATAGATAAGTTTTCCAAGCAATTTCTGATAGCCAGTTATGTTAACAAGTAAAGGATTAGCAGCAGTAGGAATGTAAGATAGAACAGAGTTAGGTTCCATAGGAGTAGACACAAGTTTACACCCTAGAAGCCCAAACTCCTTAAGAAGCTCAAGACATTATTTTCTATGAGTAAGACAGATTTCATTGCCAGTTTTTAGAACCTCAATACCAAGAAAATACCTCAAATTGCCCAATTCTTTGATATGAAACTTGGTTTTTAGAAAATCTTTAAACTTATTTATCTCATTAATATAGTTTCCAGTAAGAACAATGTCATCCACATAAACAAGAAGAGAAATAAACTTGTTATTGTACGTTTTAGTGAACAATGAGTGATCATTAGCAGACTGATCAAAGTTATTCTCCTTTAATACACTAACAAGTTTTTCATTCCACTTTCTAGGAGCTTGTTTTAAGCCATAGAGAGACTTAACAAGTTTACAGACTTTATTTTTATTGTTCTCATCACAGAAGCCTTTAGGAATGGTCATATAGACATCTTCATCTAAGTCTTTATACAGAAAGGCATTATTGACATCAAGTTGGAAAAGAGGCCATTTGTTCTTAACAGATAAAGCAATTAGGCATCTAACAATTGACATTTTCACAACATGTGAGAAGGTTTCATCATAATCTATCCATTCCCTTTGGTTAAAGCCTTTAGCTACTAATCTGGCCGTGTATCTATCAATTTCACCATTGGCTTTGTATTTGATCTTAAAGATCCATTTATAGCCAATAGGAGTTCTATTTGGTGGCAGATCAGTTATATCCCAAGTATGAATTTCATTTAAGGCCTCAATTTTTAGAATTCATAGCATCAATCCAATTACTGTCAAGAATAGCTTCTTCAACAAGTGGGTTCAATACTTTTATTTAGACTAGAAGCAAAACAATAATTATCTTTATCTAGATTAGAATAATTAACAACTCTTTCAACACCATATTTCACTTTACCTTCAACAATGAAATCATTAAGACTACTAGGCATTTTTGAAATTATGGTTGACATTCTAGCAAAGGATGGCTGGCAAGCCTTCTTCTTGTTCAGAATTCTGATCAGAGTCAGAAGTTGTATCAACAGAGTCTGTTTCATGTGATACAGTGCCCTCAGGGTGTGTATTTTCATCTATGGAAGTTGCAACAGGTTCATCATCCTCATTTGGATGACCCAACACTATGCCCTCATAATAAGAAGTCACTCTCCCTTCATCATTGGGACTTATATTTGAATCAAAAAAGTTTTTGTGATTGAAATCTTTAGACACACCAGTTTCAAAAATAGGGTTTTTCAAAGCATTTTTCATTTTGAAAGGGAAAACAGTTTCATAAAATTTGACATCTTTTGAATGAAAAATATTTTTTGTTTCCAAACTTAGAAGTTATAACCTTTTTTCTCATTAGAGTAACCAATAAAGACACTTTTTCAGATCTACTACCAAATTTGTCAGAGTTGTTAAGAATGGTAACATAACATAAGCAACCAAAAACCCTAAGGTGAGAGAGTGAAGAGTCATGCCCATACGCATAGGGGAAGGGGGACTTGCCAGACAACACAGAAGAAGGCAACCTGTTTATTACATAAGCAGCAGTTAGAACACATTCAGGCCAGAGATATAGAGGTAATTCCCCCTGAAACATTAAGGATCTAGCCACATTAAGAAAATGCCTATGTTTCCTTTCTACAATACCATTTTGTTGAGGTGTATAAACACAAGTAGTTTGATGTAAAATTGCTTTGTTATGAAAGAAGTGTTGCAGTTTGTTTTTGACAATTTTTGTTCCATTATCACTTCTAAAAATCTTTACATTATGCTCAAATTGATTTGATAACATATGAACAAAGTTAATAATGGAAACATAAACATCATCTTTTCCTTTAAGCATATAAACCCAGATTGCCCTTGAATAGTCATCAACAATTGTTAAAAAGTATTTATAACCATCTCTACTAGTGAATTTGTATGGACCCCATACATCTAGATGAACAAGTTGACCAATTTTAGTTGACTTATGTTCACTTAGAGGAAATGGTTCCCAGGTTTGCTTAGATTTATTGCAAGTATCACAAAGATGATCAGATTCAGTTGGACTATCAAGATTAAAAGTGGGTTTAAGGATATGTAAAACTTGGTCAGAAGGATGACCAAGTCTTTGATGCCAAAGATTTCTAGACACATAGTAGACATAAATGCAATTATTAGAAACAATCTTACATGTAGAATCAATATCAAACATATATAACCCATTGCATTGTTTACCAATCCCCACGGTCCTTTTTTGATGTAAATCCTGTATATAGCAATTAGATTCATTAAAGCCAACAAACAACTTATTGTCTTTAGCAATCTTATGAACAGACAGCAGGCTAACATTGTACTCAGGGACAACCAAAACATCAAAAAGGGTTAGATCATTATTGACTTTTAAATCACCAATTTTTGTAATTAAAGCATGAGTATCATTGGGATGTCCAACAGTTAGACCAAAATTTGAAATATCCACAACAATGATTAGAAATTTTGCAGATACAGTCATGTAATGATTTGCACCAGAATCAACAATCCATCCAAGACTGATGTTTCGAGTTAAAGAATTTGTGTTGTTATTAAAAAATTTGTTGAAGTTTATATTAAACTTGACACTTCCATTAAAGAATGTTCCTGAAAAACATTTACCTGCCATAGTGGCATTGGCAGAAGACACATTGTTGTCATTAAGAAGACTCATGAGCCTGGAAAGCTGTTCATTAGATAAAGAGACATGAGAGTTTCTAGCTCTATTATCAGTAACATGATTAGCATCAATATAGGCATTATTACTAGTGACATGTTTAGCATTGAAGTTCCTTTTAACATACCCAGCAGGGTAACCAACAAGATCATAACATCTATTAACAATGTGGCCAAGCTTATTGCAGTGGGTACACTTGAGATTTAGATTTGGTCCTCTGTTGTTTGAATTATTACCAGTATTGAAACCAGACCCTTTGTTGAAATTGTTATTGTTGTTAAACCTTTTTTTGTTATTAAACAATTTTGCACCATCAAAGGTTTTTGCAACAAAGGCTGTAGCATTAGGTTTAACAAAACTGTTTACAGAAGAAACATTTCTATAAGATTCTTCCCCAAAGACAACAGAAATAGCAGTTTTGACATTAGGTAAAGGATCTTTGGTTAAAATATTACTTTTAATAGGCACATAATTGTCATCAAGGCCCATAAGAAACTACATTAACTTTATTAGCTGATTATGTTTTTTCAAAATGTTTTGCAGCCTCACAAGTACAGGGTGGTAAACTGATCATTGAGTCAAATTAATTCCATAAAGAATTAAGATTATTGTAATAATCATCAAGAGATGACCCACTTTAACTTAGGGAATTTATATTTTTATGCAGATTAAAGACAGCTGAACCATCAACTTTATCATATGTTTCTTTAAGGTCATTCCACATCTCATAAGCATTTTTAGCATATACGGCACCAACAAATAATTCAGAACTAAGAGAGTTCATAATCCAAGTAACAACAACAGAATTACAGGTATCCCATTGATTGGCAAGAACAAGACTATAGTTATCTCTCAACAAGTACCATCAATGAATCCTAATTTATTATGGTTCCTTAAAGCAAAGGTCATGACAATACTCCATATTTTATAATTTTCTGTTCCAATAAGTTTAATAGACACATTGGGAGTGCCATTAGTGTTATTAGGATGTAAATATAAAGCATCAACAAAAGACAAACTTATTTTAGAGGAAGAACCACCCTCATTATTTATATTATCATCATCACCAGCCATAAAAGAAATAAGGAAAAAAGATAAACAAAAAGGCAAATAACACAGACAAAATATCACAAATAATCATAGATAAGCACCAAACTAAACTAGAACAATCACCAACAATAGAAAAAAAGGAATTAAGAGACATAATATAAATATATTGTAACCAAGAAATAACAATACCAAGCCAGTAGATTGGGGTAAACCAGAGCAGGTATTCGTACCACTCAGAGGTGGCAAATCAATATGTTAATTTACCCGTTTGCACCCACAAAGACTTGAGTACTGTTATTCTAAAGCGAAAGTAGACTTATAGAGCAATAGGCAGCGGAAGGAATAAATCACAATTACCCTAGATTCACTTAGTCTAGGGCTGATTGTGAACAAGAAGCAACCAGCAATCACGCCAGTAGCAAGAGCCCCAAAAATCAAAAAATTAGGGTTTCAGGAACAAGCCCTAATTTTTCAATTAGTACCCAATACAACAAGGGCAATCGAATTGACCACCTTAGGAATCCCATAAACACTTTTAATTATTGCCGGAAGGATCAAGATGTAAGATCCTCAAATTTCTAGAAACCCTAGAAATTAAATCAACCGTGATTATGAGCCTGAGTCTCTGATACCATGTGAGAAAGTATCAGAACAACAACAGAATCACAACAAAGTCTTTATTCAAACCAGAACCTCAATAGTCGGCACATATTAGCAACATACAATACACAGTGTTTGTAGGATCAGATTATTATCAACAAGACAATAACCAAACTATTACAAAGAAGAGACAAACCAAAACAATGATCGGGAGAGAGTGAGTGTGTGAGGATGATAGCACACACTGTAGTGGGGTGATCTAACCCTAGAAGAAAGAGAACAATATATAGGTTGAGAAAGAACACACAACACCCTCAACTTCTCTAACTTGAATATAAGCAGCAAGAATACTTTGGTTTGTCTAAGTTAAGCCCCTGACATAATAAGCTGCAAGACAGACAAAGCTACAAACATAATTAGCAACTGATAAGCTGATACGCTTGAGAAACAGATTATGTTAGCTTATTTGAACAGGGTTCCTGCAACCACTATAGCCAATCCACACAACCGTTCTTTCTTGCTCTTCTCGTAACCCACTCATAACTTTTAAGCTGAATGTCTTGAACTATTTTATTTATACTCGATAATTTTCCTTTAAAGAAACTCATTTCTAGCTTTCCATATGTAACAACTGGACGTCCAAGTCACCACTTGCCATAAACGAGACACACTATTAGGAATGACAACATTTCCACCTGATGAGAATTATTACTCAATGGAGAAAATGTTAACACTCCCAATCTTCCACCAATTAAAAATATTTTCCCAAACACGTATAGCAAAATTACATAGATCCAAACAATGATTACATAACTCAACCACACCTTTGCAACATGGGCAAAGCAACAAATCCAAGTCAATGCCTCTTTTATCAAGCTCCTCGCGAACCGGAAGTCTTCCTTTTAAGGCTCTCCATATAAAAACATTCACTTTCTTAGGTACCTTATTATTCCATAAAGTAGCACGAGTTCCAGTTTCTACATTCAAAATTTTTTCCTCCACAATCTTCATTAGAGCTTTAACTGTGAATTTTTCGTCCTCTTTTAAACATCCACCTCCAACAATCCTTGCAATCATTTACTACAACAATATTTTGCAAACTACGCGTTATATCTTCAAATTCCCCACTTACTCTACCTCTAATACTCCTAACGCAAACCCACTCCTAATTCCAAACGTTGTTGATCCATTTCCCTTTATTCGCCACCCTACCCTCTTTTCTCCTTTCTAGATGGTACAATCTAGGATACTTATCACATAATCTCATGTCACCGTTCCACCTATCTACCAAAAACCCAATATCACTACCACTCCCCACCTTGCCCACAAAAGATGAAGAAAACTCTAAACCTAACCCTCCCAAATCCTTACCCAAATTAATAATATTACACCATACACCACTACTTCTCGACCCTCCCTCTACCCTTCTAATATCACCCAATCTACCACTACTACCATAAATACTTTTAATAACCCTAACCTACATTGAGCCACCATCATTTTTGAATCTCCACCAGCATTTTCCTAAAAGAGCTACATTGAGCTAGATCTGTCTTATTATCTGCTAGGATGTCAATTTTAGTGAATGGGTCACCTTCAATGGATCGCCTTGTTAACTATAGGAGACCCATTCACTAAAATTGACATCCTAGCAGATAATATACAATTTTCGATCCACTTACATCATTTTCCCCAAAACCCCATTCTTTTCATAATATGTAATAAACATCTCCAATTTAAGTTATCGTAAGCTTTCTCGAAATCCACCTTAAAAATCAAACCTTTTTGTTTTGATTTCTTTAACTAATTTACCGTTTCATTCATGATTAGTACCCCATCTATAATAAACCTCCCTTTTATAAACGCATTTTGAACTTCTACCACCACATTACCCACCACTTTCTTAATTCTATCCGCTAACATTTTGGCAATAATTTTGTAGTAACAACCAACGAGACTAATAGGCCCATAGTCCTCGAGCCCAATAGGATCCACTACCTTAGGAATAACGGTCACAAACGAGGCGCTACAGCCTCTCGATATCTCCATAGAAATCTAAAACCCATTAACCGCCTCCATTAAATTCGATTTTGTTAAACCCCAAAACCTCCAAATAAATTTAAAGTTAAAACCGTCAGGCCCGGGTGATTTATCCCCCATACCTTGTAATCGATTTCACCTCAAAGGACTCTGCTTCTTCCATCGAAATCTTTTCCACCCTACAAATACAAAATATTGGTCGTACCCCCACCCCTTCCGAAAATAACTTCCTATAATGATTCACCATTTCCATCTTAAGCAACTTAGGATCCTCACACCACAACCTGTCAATCATAAGCCTTCTAATGTTATTTTTATTATTCTTTCTTTTTATATATGAATGGAAAAACTTCGAGTTCTCATCACCTTCGCAATCCCATTTTATTCTAGCTTTTTGTCTCACCATACTAACCAAATCTTTTTCTTTTTCCACCACAATCTTCTCTTTTCTAGCCTAGCCATGTTGACGTCTCACTCTGATTTAATAATCTATTTTCCGCCTCTAATTCCCATATGAGAGCCTTTTTTGTGATCTTCTATTTTTTCCTTTAACGCCCCAAATCTCTCTTTACTCCATTACGTAAGCTTGTCTTTAATAATTTATAGCTTATCTCTAAATCTACAATCCTCTCGCCTACTACGCACTTCTTTTTTCCACACGTACTCTACTACCTATCCTATATCCCATTCGTCTAACCACATGTTAAAGAATCTAAACGACTTAGGACCAAAATCTAAATCCACATCTTTTAAGGAAATAGGACAATGATCTGAAAGCTTTCGATCCAACGCAATCACCGAAAGATTACCCCATAAATTATAGAAAGTTTCATTCATCGAAAAACTGTCCAATTTGCTAAACTTAAGGATGTCATCACTAACCTCAGTGAATTTTCTCCCACCCATTGGAACCTCGAGTAACTTTGTATCATTAATGAAACCATTAAACTCATTCATTTCCTTAATATTTATTTGCGAGTTTAGTCTATCTTCATCCCTCCTCACTACATTCAAGTCACCAAAAATACAACAAGCACCCCCTAATGTATCTATTAACCTCGCTAATCTTCCCAAAGCGATGTTTTTTTAGCACCAACATGCGGGCCATAAATACATACTAAAAAAACCTCACCTGGTTTCCCTTTCCATTCTTTTTTTACTGCTATGAACCGTTCGTCACCCATTCCTTCTTTACACGTGAAGACATTAGTATCCCATATCAAAAATATCCCTCCCGAGTTCCTGTTAGCCGGTAATTGCACAAAGTCACAACCTCTGCCCCCCATAACTCCTCAATCCAACTCTCATCAACTATCCTGATTTTTGTTTCTTGTAATCCTAAGATTTCATCTCTAATTATTGACCTCACCCAACCTTTCTTCTCTACCTCGCCAATACCCCTCATATTTAATGAAATAATCTTCATAAAAACACATTAAAAAAACAAAATACAATGTGAGTCAAATTTTAACATTGTTGTGTTGTGCCTGCTCCTCAACCTCTCTTATTATTCTCCTCTTGATTTGTCATCTCCTTCAACCTTTCTTCATCAGCCAATGCCCACGAGACCCTTATCATCTTTTATGTTAGTGGGCCCCCAATATTTGAATTTATCATATTGTCGTTAGATACATCGACTTCCCCTCCAACTGCCACCTTCTTGGATTCCCAACCAGCCGCCATCTTCTTGGACACCTGATACGCGTACAACGCGCGTTCGGGGTCAAATGAAACTTCCTTTTCTTCGAACAAGTTTTTCAACCACCTAGGCAGTGAACCTAATCGTTGTAGTGTAGCATTAGGGTAAGCCTCGAGATTGATATCGTTCTCTAGGGGAATAGGAATGCTAGTGAGAAATTACTACGCTAAGGTTGGGGTTGAGGAAGATTATTTTTTATCTTTTTTATATTTTTTAGAAAATTGAAAGGTACGATCTCGGGGTATTGGATTTGGGGGGTGGTATTTCTACCGATTACTATACTATTATCTATTCTAATTAACTAAGCTAAGGGGTAGTCTATGTCTAATTGACGTGTGCTCGTATGATGATTAAAAATGTGTCTACCTAGATACTATTACTCCCTAGTTATCTTTTATTGATGGTTGAATTGTCACGTCCTTATTCTTAAAGCGTTGTGTCTCTTAAGGTCGTAGGGTATTCTTTTTTCCCTAACTCTTTGAGGATACCTTAAGGTTATTGCCTACAAAATCTGTAGGATTCATAAACTCACTCTAAGGTTATCTTTGGATTTTTAGCCTACAATAACTCTAGGCGAAGCATTAAAAACACAACGATGGCCTATTGCAATCCTAAGCCAATTACAATTAAGAAAAGAGACAACCAATCAATATTCAATAACTAGGTTTCATAGATCTAAGCAAACACACAAATAAATTAGCCGGACATGGTAAACATGCAAGCATACACACATACAATCGAAGACATAATGAAATCAATGAAGTAAATTACTTATCTTGTTGTAAAATAGGGTATTGGAACCCTAAGATACTGCCCAAGACAACCAAAATTATTTTAGGGTTTTACTCCACAATTCTACCTCTCTAAAAGTCTGAAAATTCGAATTATATATATAGAGTTACAACTGCGACGGCGTCACTCGGCGTCACTCTTTAATTGTGACGTCCTCGGATCGCCGCCATTAGGGTTTCGTCTTGACCAAGTCAACTTTGTGACGGCATCACGTTGGGGTTGTGACGCCGTCTTCGGCGCCGTCGAATCTGGATCTAGGCCTTCCGAGTTGTAACGCCTACTCTTTAAAGCCCGACGCCGTCAGTACAAAATAGCAATTTCACTCCTGAGCCGTCGCAATTAGAGGGACGACGTCGCCCTTTGTTTGTGACGCCGTCGGGTACGTTTCCAGCAGCTTGAGTGTCTTGATCTTGACTTTAGCCATTTTCTTCACATATTCATGCCTTTTCAAAATTCTGAACATCTCCGTTAGCCTGTCGGAATCCACCATCATTGCCGATGTATTTCCCATCTTCCTCTTTCTCCTCCTCCAAGCTCTCACTCTCGTCACCTGAGCCATCACCATTCTCACTACTCCCCCTTTCTGAAATTTCCATATCATTTCTATCCTTCTTATCTGGAGCTTAAACTTCGTGTGTCTCATGACTACAATAATTCCTTTCCTCCATGTCAACAATTGTTATGTCTTTTATCTCCTCTACCACCCTTACCCTAAAGCTTTTCCCTTAAAGACTATGTTTAGAGATTCATTAATCAAAATTTTTGAACCTGCGTGTATATGAACCTTGTCAGCAGTTACGTTTTGATAACCCTTCAAGCTACAATTCTGCGTTTCCAATATAACGCCATGAAGACCTAGAATTTTCTTGAGTACGGATTCGACCCAACTTGATACCGGCACCCCATAATATTGATCCATGTCAATCTTCCCGGTGGGTAATATGAGCTGCTCCATCTTCTTAATTTATGCATCCATCTCCTAATTCCATGTTTAACATTTTTTAGTATATTCCCAGCCGTCTCCTAATTTTCGAACACCAACATAACTTCCAAACCACCTAACATCTTGACTTCCACCCTAGATAAGCCTTCTTCTTCGCAAAAAATGGCTACTTTTGGCAGGAAACACAGTTTTTTTACCTCCCCAACCAAACTTATGTTAAAGAGTCTGATAACGATTTCCTACTACGTGCATGCCATGATTTTCCATCTTATCCCCATTCCTCCCGTCAAAAGCATCAAACACCTTCAAAGATTCTTCCTCTATCCTAATACCCCGAAGTCTCCTTAACAAGTCATTTACATCAGACACAAACTTGGATCTCACGAATCTGTATCTTTGTCCATTGTGAAGCCATTTTTGGACCATGAACATGTCATAAACCGTACCATAATTCTTGAATATCATCCAAAGTTTTCCTATACCCTACTTTTCTGGAAAGTTGAAACACATAAACGATGTCGATGAGTTCCGTTTCCCCCCGGTTTAATTAGTTCCTATATGCTTACCATTTTATTTCTCTCTATTTCCTTTGTTCCTCTTTCTCACATCCTCTCTTACTCTCGAATTCTCTTTCACCGGAATGTGCCTAGCCTCTTCTCTCTCTCTCACACCATTTTCTCTCTCACATAGTTAGTACTATTGGGATTTCATATTGATTAAACCATCAATACCACGAGTACGCAGCAGATGGATCTATATTTAATGTTATGAATTAACACATAGAATACTAACCTCGAATCTATTGAACAATAGATAAAATAGGAAAATCGAATCTTGATCTTGTACCACCTTTGGATCTTGAATCACCGTGAAACACCAAATCAACTATAATGATTTGATCTATATCTAATGCACACACTACACGTCTAATGAGAACGTTAGGATGCTAGTGCTTGTCTACATATGAAACAACAAGACACGTGGTTTTGTTTCTTGGCTTGTTTCGATCGAAATCCCTTACACAATGGGGGTGCTGATCGATTTTGCACAAGAAAGAGGGGAGGGAAGATTTGCTTTGGTTTAGGGTTAGCAAGGGATAAGTGAATAATGAATCACAAAGGGTCCTTATATACTAAATCCATAGCTTAACTTCCACGCTATCCCAAAACCCTCATGGGCCCTTGTTTGGCCGACCCCCTATGCCCCATGGGCTTCATGGGCTTGTTTTGGAATTTTATGAATAGTAACATGTCAATTACACTTAAATTACTTAGCCCGTTAATTATATACGCGTCTAACGGTTAACTAACGACCTTTAAATTTTTTCGTAGACATTATTTAATATAATTAACATTTCTAATATATTAATTATACTAAATAAAACATTCTCTAAGTGTATACGTGTGTGCCCCAATAGGCTCACGTATTTGCGGTCATATAGTTATCGATTTGACTTGAGCATAACCAATAGCTCCCACTTGCGAATTTCATAATCGTAATAATTAATACTAACAATGTTAAGCATCTTGCAATACCACATTGCTCCTAGAAATACCTGAGAGTGGTGTCGTTAAACAGCTTGGTAAATGGTTTATAATTTTAGATCATCCTTTTGTTTCAGATACTTGTTGAACTATGGTTATGGATCACAGTTATCCCATATTGTTCAACTATTCTGTTTCTCTTTTTAGAAATTAATTAAGATTACCAATCGTAAAACAAGTATAATCTTGATTTACACTTTGGACACGAACATGCAAACATTTGATTAGTTCAGCAAGGGGCCCAGGAGTATCATACTACAAAAGACAGGTGGAGGAACAAATTCTATACTTACTAAACGTGTCATTCATGTGCTTTAACCAACTTCTGAGAATAGCCTTTATAACTAACTTGTTCAAAGATAGCGCTTGATAACGCTACACGCGTCGTTCGGGGTCAAAGGAACTTCCTTTTCGTCGAGCAAGTTTTTCTACACCCTAGGCAGTGAACCTAATCGTTGTAGTGTAGTAATTAGGGTAAGCCACGGGTATTAATATCGTTCTCTAGGGGAATAGGAATGCTAGTAAGAAGTTACTACGCTAAGGTTGGGGTGGAGGAAGATTATTTTTTTATCTTTTTATGTTTTTTTAGGAAATTGAAAGGTACGAATCTCGGGGTTTGGATTTGGGGGTGGGGGGGGGGTTGGTATTGCTACCAATTACTCTACTTATCTAATTATCTAATCTAAGGTGTATGTAGTCTATGTCTAATTATTGTGTGCTCGTATGATAGTTTAAAGATGTGTTTACTTAGGTTTTACTACTCCTTAATTATCTCCTATTGGTGGTTTAATTGTCACGTCCTTATTCTTAGTTGCGTTGTGTGTCTAAAGTCGTAGGGTATGCGTATGTTCCCTAACTCTTTGAACTTACCAAAGGGTCTCGTCTACAAAACCCACTAGGGATAATAAACTCTTACTCTAAGGCACTCTTTGGATGGTTTAGCTTACAACTACTCAAGGAGTTATATTCTAAGGTTCACAAAGATTTAATCAAGCATTAAGTACACAACGAATGACCTATCGCATTACTAGATCATTAATCAACTAAGATAAGAGACAACCAATCAATATTCAATAATTAAGTTTCATATTCCCTAAGCAAACACACAAGTTAATTAGCCGGACATGGAGAACATGCAAGCATACACACAAATAATCAAAGACATAATTGAATTAATGAAGTAAAACACTTATCTTGGTGTAAGATTGGTTTTGGAACCCTAAAATCTGTACAAGACGCCTTGGTTCGGTTTAGGTTTTTACTCCAAAAGACTACACACAAATACTGAAAAATTCGGATTCTATATATAAGATTACATATGTGACGGCGTCAACTTATGTTTTGTGACGCCGCCGGTCGCTATCATTAGGGTTTCGTCTTGGCCACGTTAGACTTGCGGCGGCGCACCTTATGCTTGTGACGCCGCCCTCTTCGACCGCCCGATTGAATCTAGGTCGCCCGAGTTGCGACGCCTACTCTTTATAACTTGACGTTGTCACTTGAAAATAGGAGTTTTGGCTTCGTCCGTCACAAAATCCTCCGACGCGTCGTCGAGATAAGCAGTGACGCCGCCACCTTGTATTTTCGCAGCCGAGTGTCTCGATTCTTGACTTTGGCCATTTTCTTCATATATTCGCTCCTTTTCGTCCAAATAAGTGCCATTACAGCAATTTGCCTTCAAGAGACCTAAAAAGTGAAAAGGAACGATATTAAGCAATAACGGATACAAAAGTGATCAAATAAGGGTTTAAACGACCCCTCAAAAAGGTACCTTTTAAAACCTTATCAAATATCCCTACACTTGGTATTTGCTTGTCCTCAAGCAAATGTACTTTTAGCCAATTAATTTATTAGTTAGGGGTCATGAGGCATTGGTTTAAAACAGTCCAGAACACATATAAGCCCCGCAAAAGTCACAACAAGCACGGAAATTACATACTAGCACCTCACATGGGGTGTTTGGATACTCACATCTCTCTCGGGTGTATATGAAATATAAAAAGTTGGAAATGGAAGATAAACACTCATTAACCGGTCCTAGTACATAGATTACCATAAGCTTGAGAATAGATCAAACCTCCATCGCTTTGGCGTAAGCACCTAGGAAAGACTATCAAAGAGGTCTTTAAAGGGTTGTAACGTTAGGCTTACGGTAGGGAAACAAAGGGTTTGGTGGGATAGGCTATTTAGTGGTGGCAAGTCAAAAATCTCTATGTTAAATGCATACGAAGAATGGCGTTGCTAAGCCAAGACTCGACACTCTAGACTTAAGCTAACTGAAATAAACAAACATAAATTAAAAGGATAGATGTAGGATGGTAGCCCGTTTTTTTTTCACTCTATTTTTTTTTCTTTTCTCTTTTTCTCTTTTTTTTCGAATTTTTTTAAAATACACTTTTACTCTACCATCCTCTATGGTAACATCAAAATGATAGGGATTTATAGGCACATCCCTACACTTGAGTTTTATTACTCTAACACTAATTTGACCTGAATTGAAAAGATCAAAACACTTGGGGTACATTATTACGCAAACAAAGGGAATTTGAATTTAACGCTCCCTTTCCGTCATTTCATAAACTTTAACTTTTCCCATGAATCCCAATCGTCCCAAAACTGTATACAAAGGATATGACTCGACTTAGCAACTCATGCATGCAACTATATAATTGAACTAAGGGTTTAGGGTGATAACAAAAATGCACTAAAAGTGAGTGCATACAAGGTAGGCTAAGGCGATTTGGGTGTATATTTGGGGGTGGGGTGTAAACAATTCTCTTCATTGATATTCCGGAAAAAACCGAAACATCATGAGAACCGCGAAAAGGATAGGCTCTGAGGGGTTAACTAGGGGTATCGTGTACTAAAGATGAGTACAACGCAAAGGGTGTGGGAGAATTACTCAACCGAGGTGGAAGAAGTAATTATATTACGGGTATCAAACAAGGGTTATCCTAATGCCTCTTATTATTTAGTTATTCCTAACTACACAAGTGTAGTCTTACTAGCGATCTCGAAATGCATCACAAAACAAGTTCTAGAATCTAATATACTACCGGTTCACACTCTAAGCATTAAAGATGAATGCTTTAATTCCTACTAATCTAAGGCGATCCTCACATTTTGGGTGGAATTTAGGTGGTAAAGGGTTTTGTGCTAGTCATGCAACTTCCTATCCGTGAGACGCTTTTGTTAAAACTAATGGCCCACTCCTATATGTCATGAAAAATTAAAAATTTGGTGCCAAAATTACCCTAACCGACATTTTCTCATGGTTTATTACACAATTGCAATTGGACAAAGCAAATATTCAAGGATAAGCATAGTTTCAAAGTTCCCGTTTTATTTTCCCTCCCTACACTTAAACTGAACATTGTCCCCAATGTTCCCCGAAAGTATCAAAGTTATGATAATGGAAGGTAATTAAAAACGAAAGAAACTAGTACTCCCCTGATTAGCTCGGTAGGATCCGTGTGTGAAGTAGTGGTTAAATCCTTTCCAAGAAGAATGTGTGCATGAAAAGCTCCTTCCAATCTTATGTAACTTCTTCTTGATAAATTAAACCTGCACACTTGAAGAAAACAAACGAAACTTTCGCATAAAATCGGCGGTAATAATATATATAAGACTCGATTTAAACTAGGATATAATGCTTGTGGAATGGATGTTTACAGAATTTCTGGAAAATTAAGACCTGGAAAATTCCAAAATTTATAAGTAGCTCAGAAAACGAGAAAAAGTAATCTGTTGTTTTTACTCCTTCCGACGCGTCAGTTGCAATCTGACGCCGTCAGTTATCCTGACAAAAACCGGTTCTGCGATTTTCTCGGAAAAATTTCGAAAATTTACATCTTTAGAATCGGAAATATTTCTCGCAAAACATCCATTATGACTCGATACAAGCATTTGACTCGAACAAACACACATATATATCTTTTAATGAATTGTTATTCTCATGTTTACGTTTCTTTTGAAAACGTGTGTAATCCTCCCTACACTTATCTCTTATGTAAAATACCTTTATATGCAATTAAGACGAGATTAAAAACAAAATAAAGCATTTTTACAAATTTAAACATGAGAATAAACAATTAATAAAAGATATATGACACGAACAAGCAAACAATTAAGCATGGGTTGCCTCCCACGAAGCGCTTTTCTTTATTTAAGAGTCTTGTAGCTAGACTCGTAGTCGTGCCCTCACGTGACTTCATTACCGTCACCTTCTTCTAAAACAATATCCTCATCGTTCATCATTTCATTATTATATAACTGATAATGCTTCACCCGTTGTCCATTAACGGTGAATTCTCTTCCATCGTGGTCTAGTAGCACCACCACTCCATTGCTCATCCGCTTTCTTACCGAAAAGGGTCCATACCATCTTGATTTGAGTTTTCCCGAAATAATCTCGGCCTTGAATTATACAGAGCACCTTATCTCCTTCCAAAAACTCTTTAGGACTCTTTATTCGTTGATCATGCCATTTTTTGCCCTTTCTTTGTATGTGATTGATGATTCATACGCTTCCAACCTTTAGTTCATCTAATTCTTGAAGCCGTAAGAGCCATTTGACCCCGCCGTAATAATCCATATTACGTGCCTTAAGTGTCCAATATGCTTTTTGCTCAAGTTCAATAAGGAGGTGGCACGCCTTCCCGTATACCAAGCAAAAAGGGGTTGTTCCGATAGGTGTTTTGTAAGCGCTTCTAAATGCCCGTGAGTGCCTCATCCAGTTTGAATGCCCAATCTTTTCTATTCTGGTGGACCGTCTTTTCAAGTATCCGCTTTAATGCCCTATTTGTGTTTTCTACTTGTCCATTCGTCTGAGGATGATATGCAGTAGAAAATCTATGTGGGATTCCATACTTCTTCATCACCTTCTCCATTTGAGCATTGCAAAAGTGAGTCCTCTATCAATGATCAATGCCTTGGGAATCCCGAATCGTGCTAAGAGCTTTTTAAGAAAATGGATAACTACTCTCGCATCATTAGTCCTAAGGGCTTGAGCCTCTACCCATTTGGATACATAGTCAATAGCTAAGAGAATGTATTCATTTCTCCTGAGGATGGAAAAGGTCCCATGAAGTCTATACCCAAACATCGTAATATTTCACGTACTTGGATATAGTTCTGAGGTGATTCATCCCTTCGCGAGATGTTTCCTGATCGTTGGCATGCATCACACATTTGAACTAATCTCTTAACGTCTCGAAAAATAGTCGGCCAATAAAATCCGGCATCATTCAACTTTCTGTAGTCAATACAGACACGCCAACCAGTAACTATTCTTTGCGGCACCAACTCACCCTTTTCATTCTTCACAACCGTCATTCCTCCTTTTTTTGGAACCACTTGGACGGTAACCCATGGGCTATCGATATGGGGTAGATGAGACTTGGCGTCAAGCTTGATGACCTCCTTTTTCACTACCTCCTTGATATTAGGGTTAACCCGTCTTTGCGGTTGAACGGTTGGTTTGTAATCTTCTTCCATGAGGATTTTGTGAGTACAAAATGTAGAATCAATTCCCTTAATTTCGGAAACACTCCACGCGATCACTCCTTTGTACTCTTTTAAAACTTCCAAGAGCTTTCTCTTTCGACTAGTGGTTAGCGAAGAGCTTATGATGACAGGGAGTTGGTCCTTTTCTTGAAGGAAGGCGTATTCCGTGACCCGAGATCTTTTAGTTCTAAGGTAGGGGTTCTTTGATTGATGGTTTTAGCTTGTTCTCTGGCTTTTGAAGCTCAATAGGTTCAATTTCTTCCCTACGTGGATAAAAGGAAACAGCTCCAACCATCTCAATTTCTTCGTCGTTGTATATTATGTTGTTATCATTATTCATGAATTCGCTTAATAGATACTGCCAATGCACCATCTATGTCATCAACAAATTCATCAACTTCCTCAACAAAATATACGGGGTGATCGCAGAGGAGGAATGACTCATAGAATCCTTGATGTCGAAGGTTAAGCTCTCGGACCCCACTCGTAAAGTGAGTTTACCATCATGAACATCAATGATGGCACGAGTTGTAGCCAAGAAAGGTCTTCCAAGGATTATTGGGACTGAGTTATCTTCCTCCATTTCTAAAATCACTAAATCAACTAGAAACTTGAATTCTCCTACCCTTACAAGAACATTCTCACAAACTCCAATGGGGTATTTGATTGATCGATCGGCTAATTGGATACTCATCCCGGTTGGTTTCACCGAATAGCCGAGTTTAAGAAATAGGGAGTATGGCATCAGGTTAATGCTTGCCCCAAGATCCGCCAAGGCGTTTTTCATAGAAAGCGCCCCTATATAGCAAGGAATGGTAAACCGCCGAATCTTCTTCTTCTTGGGCAAGTTTTTCTCGGATGATAGCCTAACATTCTTCTCCTAATGATATCAACCCTTCAAGTTTGTTCCGATTAGATATTAACCTCTTGAAGTATTTGCTATGTTTAGGGATGTGATAGAATAAATCGAGGAGTGGTATGTTGACGGATGTTTGTTTCAAATAAGACAATATTCTTTCATTGTCTTCTTCAGCCCTTTGATTCTTTAGACGAGAGGGATAGGGAATCCGTGCGAGAGTTGGTCGCTGGGCGGTGCCGGTGTTTGTGGAGGGGACCGTGAGGGGTTGAAAGGGGTTCAGGAATTGCCTCATTTCCTAACACTGGTTCCCTTGTGGTGGGGTTCCGGTCAGGATGCGGGGATCCTTGGTAGTAGTTCCTGATCGAGTAGTGATGGCGCAAGTTGGATCGTGAAGGGCGGGCCGATCCGCTTATTCTTTCGTGGAGGTTGGCGAATTGACTTTCTAATTCAACTTGCTGCTCTTGGATAAACTCCTCAAGACCTTTTAAGAGTTTGGTCCCTTCCATGGTAAACCGCCCGAAGTTCTTCTTCAAAGGCATCATGGATGGTGTATTCGTGATCCTTCCCTCCTTCAGTTTTCCATTTCAGATTGCCCTGTGGATTACATTCATCGCTTTGATAGAACGTGAGGAGTGAAGGGTCATCATAAATATCATGACCGGAAAGGAAGACGCTCTCTTGGCGTGTGTCATCACACTCATCACTCGTAGGCCCTCCACAAATGTCGCATATGAGGTATGGGTTAATTAGCCTTTTGGTTCGGCGATTTTGTGAGGTATGCAAGCTTCTTCAGGCTTTCTTAATCCGATCATCGAAGGATAACTCTTCATTCGAGAAAGTAGAGATACTTAGCGTTACTTCGGCTCATTCCAATGGCTGTCTTGGTATTGAATGTATTCCTCAATGCGGTTCCACCCTTCTTCTGCAGTGAGGTTCGCAATTCTTCGGCCACTTGAGAAATCAATCCCTTTTGATCCTTTCGGGAGACATTGTCGTAAAAGATTTGAACAAGCAACCAAAGGTTGATACCATGGTGTGGGGCTTGTTGGATGATATCTTTGTAACGACTCCGTGAGTTAGTGATAGATTCTCCATCCGTTTGATGGAAGTGCAGAATTTTGCTCCTAATTGATGCGCTTCTTCCGGGGAAAGAACTTCTTGGTGAACTTGGTTGTGAGTTGTTCCCACGTGAAAATAGACCTTGGAGGGAGCTTATCGAGCCACTCCTTGGCTTGCCCTTGAAGAGAAAAAGGGAAAACCGAGTCTAGATGTCTCTTTGGATGCCCCGTCGGCATAGATAGCATCAACAATTTTAAGAACCGTTTGATGTGGTGGATTGGGTTTTTTCGCTGTGGGATCCATGGAATTGACATGCATTTTGGATCAGCCAAATGTCAGAGGCATGCAATACCTCATTGACTTGCTCTGAAGGATAGACAATGGCACCTGGTGAATCCAGATGCGAGGGGAAGAGTATTCCCGAGGGTTTTGCTTCAGAGGATTAATGGGTCCATTGACCGGAGTGGTAGGAATTTCCTTTCTATTTTGGCTCAGATCGTCAATGATGATGGTTTCAGGGGATTGTAGGGAATGAGGGGACTCTTCATCAGATGTGACTTCATCAAAGTTGATGGAAGTGCCATGAGGTTCCGAATCATGGAGAGCTTTTCTTCGCCTATTGAGCTCTTTTTCGGTTCTCAAAAGGTTCAAGAAGAGTTTTGGTGGAACTGCTGGGTTTTAGGTTGTCTAAGGGGTTGGTAGGGAAGTGGCGGTTGGTTATCACCTTCCATGATGAAAAGTGATGGGATTACGAACAAAGGTCACGAAGAAGGGGATAGACTAAGAGAAAGCTAAAAATGAGAAAAAAATTTACTTGATAGGAATCAGCAAAGAAACCTAAACGAGGTGGACTACTAACTAGCTATTCTATTCCCGGCAATGGCCAAAAACTTGATAACGCTACACGCGTCGTTCGGGTCAAAGGAACTTCCTTTTCGTCGAGCAAGTTTTTCAACACCCTAGGCAGTGAACCTAATCGTTGTAGTGTAGTAATTAGGGTAAGCCACGGGTATTAATATCGTGCTCTAGGGGAATAGGAATGCTAGTAAGAAGTTACTACGCTAAGGTTGGGGTTGAGGAAGATTATTTTTTATTTTTTTATGTTTTTAGGAAATTGAAAGGTACTAATCTCGGGTTTGGATTGGGGGTTGGTATTGCTACCGATTACTCTACTTATCTAATTATCTAATCTAAGGTGTATGTAGTCTATGTCTAATTATTGTGTGCTCGTATGATAGTTTAAAGATGTGTTTACTTAGGTTTTACTACTCCTTAATTATCTCCTATTGGTGGTTGAATTGCAACGTCCTTATTCTTAGTTGCGTTGTGTGTCTAAAGTCGTAGGGTATGCGTATGTTCCCTAACTCTTTGAACTTACCAAAGGGTATCGTCTACAAAACCCACTAGGGATAATAAACTCTTACTCTAAGGCACTCTTTGGATGGTTTAGCTTACAACTACTTAAGGAGTTATATTCTAAGGTTCACAAAGATTTAATCAAGCATTAAGTACACAACGAATGACCTATCGCATTACTAGATCATTAATCAACTAAGATAAGAGACAACCAATCAATATTCAATAATTAAGTTTCATATTCCCTAAGCAAACACACAAGTAAATTAGCCGACATGGAGAACATGCAAGCATACACACAAATAATCAAAGACATAATTGAATTAATGAAGTAAAACACTTATCTTGGTGTAAGATAGGGTTTGGAACCCTAAAATACTGTACAAGACAGCCTTGGTTCGGTTTAGGTTTTACTCCAAAAGACTACACACAAATACTGAAAAATTCGGATTCTATATATAAGATTACACATGCGGCGGCGTCACCTTATGTTTTGTGACGCCGTCGGGTCGCCGTCATTAGGGTTTCGTCTTGGCCACGTTAGACTTGCGACGGCGTCACCTTGAGCTTGTGACGCCGTCCTTCTTCGCTTCGACGCCGTGCGGATTGAATCTAGGCCGTCTAAGTTGCGACGGCCTACTCTTTTATAACTTGACGTCGTCACTTGAAAATAGGAGTTTTGGCTTCTGTCCGTCACAAAATCCTCCGACGGCGTCGCAGATAAGCAGTGACGCCGTCACCTTGTATTTTCAGCAGTTGGAGTGTCTCGATTCTTGACTTTGGCCATTTTCTTCGTATATTCGCGCCTTTTCATCCAAATAAGTGCCATTACAGCAATTTGCCTTCAAGAGACCTAAAAGTGAAAAGGAACGATATTAAGCAATAACGGATACAAAAGTGATCAAATAAGGGCTTAAACGACCCCTCAAAAAGGTACCTTTTAATACCTTATCAGCGCTTGACTATAGTTAAGAAGAAAGATCCACACATGCAAGACCTACTTGCATCTCAACTCAGAGGACACATAAAATAACCATTTGCGAATCACTTAATAACGCCGATCCATATGGTGATGACTCGTTGGTTTGGGGAAGTCCAATATCCATAGCACATGGATAACATGTGAGTTTGGCGGAAACCTCCTTTAACATTCATCAAGTGAATAATACCAAATGCTCACATTTGTCTTAGTTCAACAATATTCCCTTATTGTTGATCAACAATGGACAAGTTTAGAATAAATAAATTTATTCATGGATTAAACATGAAAATATAGAACACAATAGTATAAATGAAAATGATCATAATAGGTATATCAATTCATTATGTAATACAACTGCTTACGGTTCCATTATCCAAATACTAAACACAGATTCGCATGAGACTACTAGTAATTTGAAACCCGATGTTCCAAAACATTTTCAACTAAGTAGTCATTTGAGTAAACTTTAAGAGTACTTATTTCAAAACCACAAATAGTGAAAGTTTAAATAACAAATAGTGAAAGTTTAAATAACATGATGAGCGTCATTTTGTATGTGCGCATTCTAGTACACTAGTATTGTCACGGTAAATTCCATAGGGTGTTTGAAGCCAGCACAACACTTATAATGTGTATTTGATGCGGATTATTGCAAACCTTACAACGAGTTTTACATAGGGTACATGCCACGGTACATTACATTTCATCTCAACAGCTTCTTAAACTGTAAAGTATTCTTATCCTTTATTGTGTATTTGATGCGGATTCTTGCCAACCTTACAACGAGTTTTACAATCCTCCTAGGCAGTGTACCTAACCCTTGTAGTATAGTATAGGTAAGATACAAGGGATTGATCATTCTCTAGGGGAATAGTGTTGGGAAGGTCGAGATGTATGACAAATAGGTCTAAGGTGAGGGATGATTCTTTTTTATTTTTTTTTTATATTTTTATAAAAGTAAGTAAATCTCGGTATTGGATTGGGGGTTTGATTATCAACTTCTTAAAACTATTAATTAAACTAATTAAAACTTATAATTAAAATAAATGACGAGTAATTTAAATGAGATATTCAAATGATATCTAAAAACGTGTTTACTTAGATTTCACTACTCCCTAGTTATCTCCTATTGATTAGTCGAATTGTCACATCCTTATTTAATTGACGCTTTTTATTCCTAAGGTCGTAAGGAGGTGCCAAATGCCCTATTTCTATGAATGAATTGATCAACAATCGCAATTCACACAATAAACACAACGAAAAGTCTACTAGTGCACTCTAGGACATGAATACATTGTTTAGGACGTTCAAGCTCGCAACACTAAAGGAAGAAGCAAGTTTTCCTATCCTAACATGTAACAGCTACTTAAACAAGAGGCGACAATCAATAGTTAACAACTAGGTTTCAATAGATCTAAGCAAACACTATATTTAATTAGCTAGACATAAAAAAGATAATGAAACATGTAAACATAATTGAACTTGAATTAAACATAATGATTAAAGTAATAAAGAGACTTATCTCTTGTTGAATAAGGGTGTTAAAACCTTAAGTTTACTATAAAAAAACCTATAAAATTTGTACACCAATGTTGGGTTTAATATTTGAGTTGATAATGCAAAACATGTGAAACATGGAGGACATATTATGACAAAGGGGAAAACTTCAATTACAAGAATATACAGAAGATCGTTTACTTTGTTAGGAAGATATTCTTGTATTATTCTAACTTATCTCCTTGTAAACCTAGTTCTCTGTTATATAAAGAGATCATAGGTCGTATGTTTTATTGTGTGTC
This sequence comes from Chrysanthemum makinoi, assembly GCA_910596185.1. Classification (NCBI taxonomy): domain Eukaryota; kingdom Viridiplantae; phylum Streptophyta; class Magnoliopsida; order Asterales; family Asteraceae; genus Chrysanthemum; species Chrysanthemum makinoi. The sequence goes on along the minus strand of OU343224.1, from coordinate 72,257,216 downwards.
AAGATGTGAACACCATTAGTAAAGGGGTGTGTGTGTGTACAGGCGTTTGGGGACGCCTTGGGTATTGGTTAGTCGACTAGTGTTTAGCCTCAAGATCAAGTAATTGATCCTGTTATTGTTGAGTAACCGTACTACCATTGATCAGGTAGTATTGGGGCTGTGTTGGTTGTGTTTGTAATAGAGTAGAGATGATGACGAAGAAACCTTGTTCAATAACAATTATGTTTTGATGTATATTGTGATCCTAGATAAGGTCTAAACAACCTCGAGCATCGATTCTAACAAGAATTGTGGAGTTTGTTAGACTCCATGGATCGTTTAGAGCGCTAGGGATCACAATAACAAAGAGTAATACATTGCACAGCGGAATAAACAAAACGATTCTTTGATATTGAACAAGGGTTTTCATTAATAACACTCCAAGCCCCAATTCTAGTTGATCAATTCTAGAACGGTTACTCAACAATAACAGGGATCAAAGATCCTTGAGGCTACAACCAAACACACTAGTCGACTACATTTTGGAAGACATATATAAAAACCTGTAATCTAGATCTCTTTATAAAGTAGAGATTAGGGTTTACAAAAGACTACTAAGGACTAATAAATAAATTCTTCATTTTCAAGCAAGTCCCTCCATCTTTTTGTAGGTTTCTTCTTTGTCACTTTTATTCCCTTTGTTTCATTCTTATATTCACTTTGTCTCATCAAATCAAGAATCCCAACAATCTTCCCCTATTTGATGATGACAAAACAAACAAAGTCGTGTACGAACTTCCCTAGATGAAGTAGAGAAGTTGAGATGTAAACATCTCCCTGAATGAAACAAATCTTGTCTTCCATGTCTTCCCCTTAATCCATGCCATGCTACCACACATAAACAAGCTGCAAATCATATTTTTGTAATCTTTTTCCCTTTTTTGTAATCATCGAATAGGAGACATGAAAAGAAATGCAACTTTGATCGTCACTTCCCCTCAAGTGGTGCATGTAGATGGTTAAACATTTAAACAATAAGCTTCCCCTGAAATCAATATGTCTACCATCTCTTGAATCTTCAATTCTGTAGGCTCTATGTAGTGATCACATATGAAGAAAACCAAATATAATGAATTTGATGTAGAAGTAGAATAACCCAAACTTGTGTCTTATGTCTTGTACTATAGATGACATCGAACGTATACCCATGTATAGGGAGACCGCAATCTCTTGACGAAAATCTTCATCTACTATTCGTCAATTCGTCGTCATAATCCTTGAAGCACGAACAAGTTATCTTCAAAGTGTAACACCCACTTTGAGATATGATAAGAACACGTATCCATGATATTCCACTTCGACTCCAAATAAGTGATAAGAAATTTTCTTCGTAATCACTTTTTCAAGAAAAACCAAAAACGAGCCTTTATAATCATTTAAGAACATTTAAAACAAAGAATCAAACTCCTTGTATGTAGCAACACTTTTTCTGTTGCAAAAACCGTCACGAATCTGTCACTATGTGGTATGCTCCTTCCTCCCAAATCTGTTAGTGACATTAATTCTGTTGCTGAACTGTCGCTAAATTGTTTCAAATAATTCATATTAGTCATAAACCACTTGTAACCTCATACCACAACATGCATATCCATGTCAAAACTATATAGCAGTAATGACCAAACTCAGCAGTTAGTACGAAGAAAACAGCAGCAGTAAACATGTTTGCATAGCACCAGAAAACGTTGGAATAGCAGTAGGTTAGATGCTAAACAAACTAGCAGCAGTTTGTCACAATGCAAGATACGTAGCAGCCGTTTACATTCAACGAGAAGCTAGCAACAGATACTAGCAGCAGATTCCGATGTAAGAGCAGTAGAATCGTAGCGTGTAGCAGCAGATAGTTGACTGATAGGAGCATAAATGTGTAGCAGCAGAAACTTTAAAACGCAACAGCAGCAGTTACATTCAAAGCTAGCATTAACTAATAGTAGGAACGAGTGCGTAGCAGCGATCGAGAAGCGTAGCAGTAGTTACCAAAGCTAGGTAGCAGCAGATTCACAACAAAGCTAGCAGCAGATTCGTGTTCCAGTAGATACAACGAGCAATAGTTATCTTGATGGAACAGTCACGTTTTCTCCTTACTCATGTAATCTTTTAACTACCATACATAAGAAGCTACCATCCCATGTGAATTTATCAACCAACCCATGTGATAAATAATAACGTGCATTGATCTTCATTTATTGGGAACATTGGGATTTATCAATAATAACAATATCCCAACTATCATAATTTATTAAACACGAGCAGTAGCAATCTAAACCTTTAACCAATATGAAAGTGAATGGGTAGCAACAATAAGTATCACATGCACAATCATCCAATCATAATAGGTGCACTCACCGAACTAATTAATTCCAATCCTTGAATAATAAGTACGACTGACCCATGATATTCTGATCCATAAATTTGTACAAGGTTATGGAATAATTATGCATAAAATGACAAAACAACTAATCTCATGTTTCTAGGGTTTCATATGTAAACAAATTTAAAAGATAAAACCCTAAAAACCCTAAAAATTCAAATTCCATACCTCTCTCTGCAGCAGTTTTCGACAGCCTATATCTTTCAATTAACTGTTGGACCAAACACACTAGTCGACTACATTTTAGAAGACATATATAAAACCTGTAATCTAGATCTCTTTATAAAGTAGAGATTAGGGTTTACAAAAGACTACTAAGGACTGATAAATAAATTATTCATTTTCAAGCAAGTCCCTCCATCTTTTTGTAGGTTTCTTCTTTGTCACTTTTAGTCCTTTTGTTTCATTCTTATATTTACTTTGACTCATCAAATCAAGAATCCCAACAACCAACTTTCCTCTGCAAGTGTGACACTAAATTCAGAAAATTCTAAAACTATATATAGGATTACACATGCGACGACGTCACTTTATAATTGTGACGCCGTCAAGTCGCCACCATTAAGGTTTCTTCTCTTCCAAGCCAACCTTGTGACAGGGTCTCTTTATACCTTTAGACGCCGTCCTGGATACTCTGACGCCGTCGCTCATTGATTTTTCCAGGCCGTCACTTTATAATTTCGACAGAGAATTCCAACTCCCTTAACAAGTGATGGCGTCACTTGTTATTTCTTCAACTTTTCACTGGGTCGTCTCTAGTAAAATCTGGCGAGTTTTGATACTTTTATTTGCAAGTGATGGCATCACCTTGTAGGTTGTAACGCCGTCTGGTGCCATTTTCCAGACTTTTCATGACTTGGTCATTTTCTTCACATTTTCATCCTTTTTCGTCCAAATATTCATGATTTCTAGCTTTTGCTTCCAAGGTACCTAAAAAGCGAAAAGGAACGAGTTTAGGCACTATTTGATCATAAATACATTAGTTTTGGGCTTAAATGACCCTCTAAAAACGTATGCTTTAAATCCTTATCAGTATTGCAACAATGCTTGAGCATGTCTAGTCAGCAGCATTATCATTCATGATGAAATCCTATAATGACTAGGATTGAGTATCTACTCAATTACACTAGCTTCAGTGTATACGAAAACATTATGCTCTTAAATGATTGAACCTTTCTTTGGCAATGTTTGGTGCCTTTCTGAACTACCAGGTTCGTTGGCTATGTTAATTGTGTCAGAATTATCAAAATAAATATCCATAGGTCTTTCATTACTAGGGACAAATACAATCATAGTAATGAATCTATGTAACCCAAACAACTTCTAATAAGACATTTATTTTAACAGTCATCTAAAGACTCTCACTAAGATACAGTTGTTGTCAACTCATTTTGCACTCATGAAAAAGTTACAACTAGCCTCATACACAATTTAATGTGCATTGATGCAGGTTTTACTGACCAGGTTTTAATATTTATAATGTCTCGTTATACGTATGGTCTATCATAATGCACTAACGGGCAGTGTACCCGGTCGTGTGTAGTGTAATAATCGGTAAAACCGAGGTCGTCCCAAGAGCTATGTGTGTTGGATTATTACTAAGACTAGGTGTCACAGATTTTAAGATGATTTTAATTAATTAACTACTAAAGCCAGAAAAGGCAAAGGTGTAATCAATAGAGGAGAGTGGTGCTAACCTAGTTATTCATCCTAGCTAGTAATGTCTACGTCTAATTACTTCTAATTACTTCAGGTGGGGTCAAATTCGAGAGGACAACATTTGGTCAATTCGCCCTAACCTATCAGGAAAGATGCCACCACTAGAGAAGTCGTGTCCCTCATACGTCCAGTTGTTCCCGGTCCCTAAGCCGAGTCATTAAGTACCGCTACATGCTAGACTTATAATAGTGAGTGCCCGGGCGTTAGCAACTTAAACACTCACCCCTAATTCTTAAGTTCATCCAAACGGTAGGTGATTAGTTGGTCAAATCGCACAAGTAGAAAAGGTCGTCAGTTGGTCATATCTTACCCTTCCCGTCTCAGTCTACTCACTTAGGGTCAGTTGGTCATATCTCCTAAGCAACTAGCCTCTACCGCCATTCAAAACTACAGAAACAAGGGTAGCTACTAATAAACTATGCATGCATACACTTAGAAATAATTATGCGGAAGTAATATAAACGCAAACAAAACAATTAAGGAATCATAACTAGGCCAGCACCAAGAGGTGCTTAGCCGCTCATATTAACCATACAAATCAATTCAATAATTAATGTTACGAAATACTTGCATCGAAAGTAAAGAAAAGATAAAATGCTAATGCTTATCGTAGGGGAGTGATATCTCCCTTGGAGATAGCTTCGTATGCTCCTCTGGACCTGCCTTTAGCTTCTTCCCAAGTTCTTTGGTTGTGGTGTGTGAAATGGTATGCTTTGAAATGCTGGAAATCGTGGGGTATTTATAGGCCAGATCTGGGTTACGGCGTAACTAATAAAATAGTTACGCCGTAATTCTCTGTTTCTTCGTAAATTGCAATAGATCTGTTGGTTACGGCGTAACCTTAGAAGTAGTTACGTCGTGTCTTCAATAATTCTTGGTTACGCCGTAGTTTATGCAAGAGTTACGGCGTAGTTATCAGCAGCGCGGATCCTCTTTTGACCTAATATAGTTACGTCGTAATCTTTTGGAAGAGTTACGCCGTAATCTTTTGATGAGTTGGCTTTCTGAGTCATGCTTTAGTTACAGTGTAATGTGAGAGATGAGTTACGCCGTAACTTCTTCAAAGTGAGCATAGTATGACAAATCTTTGATAATTCTCCAATTCCGCGTCTCCTTAGCTCCAATGCTCGTAATTTACCTGAAAGTGAAATATAATGGAAAACAAGCGTAAATCCATATAAATGATATAAATTACAAGCATTATCGGGGGAAATTGACACTTAATATTCAGGATTATTTGATGTTATCAAATATCCCCCACTTGAACTCTACTTGCCCTCAAGTAGACCTTATTAGAAAGATTCCTAAAAAGATATCTCCCATAACCTGGAATATATAAGTTTATAAATCCCTTATGCTAGAATAAAACAAAGCCGAACACCACACGAAATGGGAACGAAACACTCAAATCTCTCAACTATTCTAAGTGTCAATTTCGGGGTGATCACTCAATCGCACAGTCATCGAATGTATTCTATCATAAGCTTGGCGGTTACACATATCTCCACCACTAGAGTTAAGGGCTAAACAATTTTCGAAGGCAATATGGGTAGACACGACAAAGGTTAAGGGTGACTCGTCATTACTAACATGTCACGGCGAAGTGGACAAAATCAATGATACATGACCAAATCTATGGCCAAGACACCAATGATTGCTCGCTGCATCACCTAGACACGCTTCATGACTAAAGGGTAGGATAAGACATGGGATATATAAATGGTGTAAAATAAAAATCAAGTAAATAGTCTAAATCTATAACCAAGTCATCACCACTTACCGTCCGCCCAAAGTTCAAGCTTTGAAGTCAAGAAACCGGATCATGTAATACTAGGTAGATGTGTCATTAGAGGACGTCATGATGGGCACACTACCTTTTCTTCAACTGTTGGCGTAATTACCAACTCCAATCTTCAAATGTGACTGAGGTGGCCTCCTCTATACTAAATCTATATAAAGCTCATAACATAGTGCTTATAACATTGCACTTTACAATAAACTAAATAACATAACTATTTTTTTCAACATAACAACTAAACATAATATCCCCCCACTTGAGATGAACAATGGGAATTTAGGGGGTATTTTATTATCTTTAAGAATATGTCGTCGACGAAAGCGTGATTCCCGAACCTTTCCACTTGAACCTTGAACTTAGGCAAATGATGACTTCCCAATCACAAATAAAGACTACAGGGTAGGCTAAGCTGTATATGTGTATCGAAACTGTATATTGGGTTAACAAAATGAAAGGAATGGCTCAGATGGGTGTATCTAGGGGTATCTTGCACTAAAGGTGAGTGCAACAAAAGGGTTTCACATGGCGGTCGAGAAGTCGAGGTGACTAATCGATAGACACACAATGGTAGGCTATTTTAGGTGATAATCCTATAATACTGCCTTCTTAAACTGAAAAGTCCAAATACGTCGAGCTAACTCAACATACCTCGTCTATGGTCTTGAAATGATGCAAAGGCCAAGTTCTAAAGTTTACAAGCTACCGGCACACTCATAATTTGGTGGATTTGGGGTAAAATATTGGAAACGGATAAGGCTAATCTCACCATATAATATCAAGGGTTGTATGTGCTTGGCTAAGGTCTAATCTAGTTAGGTTAAGAAAAACATGTCAAAATTTAAAAATGGCATAATTTTTCAAAATGAACTAGAAAAACGAGGGCAAAATAAAGTTCAAGAGACATTTCTACTCCCGTCCCCCCACTTGAATCGTACAAAGTCCCCTTTGTACTAAGCGTTAAATAAAGGTGAAGAGAAATGTAGAATTAGAGCGAGAACTTTCCTGAAATTTGCTCCAAAAAGAAAGAAGGAAGGCCCATGAAAAGAGTTGTGCCTTCGTATAAGCATCCATGAGCAAACTTCAATCCCTGAAATCACACTACCGACAAGCATAATTCTAAAAAGAAAAAAATGAAAAATGAAAAACAAACCTAACTCACTTTCGTAGGAATCACGGTTGCACTTAGCATATGCAACAAGCCTTTTAAACCACTTGGTGTCCCAAGTGGACGAGTGAAGTCTCGTGAGGGTTTACAGGGAACACACCTACAAAGTTCATTTAAAATACTAATACAAGGTTATTGTGTTTAAAATGAAAGAAGTAAAGCAGAGGAGAGTTACGTCGTAACTCTTAGATGGAGTTACGCTGTAACTAGGCAAAACCTGGCATACGCTGCAAGAGTGTAGCTACGGCTTAACCACTAAGATGGACTTACGCCGTAATTGGTGATGCATCCGAAATTCTACTGCAAAGGGTTTGGTTACGGCGTAACCACTGAGATGAGTTACGCCGTAACTATAGTCAGATCAGCATACTACATCAGCAATCAGTTCTTGTTTCCTACAAAAATGATTAAAAACACAAAACCCTACAGAAATGGAAATAAAATAAAAGAACGGGATGATTCTGGTTGTCTCCCGAAAGAGCACTTTTCTTTATTTACGAGTCTTTAAGTTAGACTCAGAGCCTTGGGGCTTTATGGTGGCCTTTGGACTTGGCCAACTTATTCTACTAGTAGTCGGCAATCATTCATCCATTTGATAAAAACTTTTTTTCTTGCCGTGTTACCAATGCTACATGTTCCAAATTTTTGAGAGAGCCACTCATTAAATGATATACATGACTTTCCTCAGTCGTCATCTTCAAAGAATTGGATTACTTGTTGTACTCATATTTGATCTCTTATCATCAGTTATCATATCATTAAGACGATAGTTATCGTAATTGCATTTCAGTTGTTTTACCAATCCCTTATTAATTTATAAGTCTCTAAATCTTATCTTGTACCAATCTTCAAATGCTAATTTCCCAAATTTAATATCATGTCGTTCAGCTTCGTTAGGGCATACCCATTCATCCGCCTTTTCCTCACAAAACTCTTGAAAAGGGTTACACGAGGGCCATGCAGTCACTGATTCATTATCCTTGGTTAATATCGGGCTGCAGTAACGTTTGTTGGGAATTGGAGCTTCCTTAATGCCTTGGACCTGAGCAATCATTTCCTGTTTCTGCTTGCAACTATCAACATTTTCTTTAGTACTAGGATCATAACATAAAGGTGGATCGAGTGATTGAACATTAACAACATCAACTTTATTGGAAATTTCTAATTTTGGGTTTAAATGTTCTTTCATACTGAAAGTTATTCGTTCATTATCAGTTCCCAAAGAAATTTGTTATTCAAAAACCTTAATTTGAGCCCGACAAGTGGCCAGGAAAGGTCTTCCAACAATTAAATTATAAGTTTCTCGTTTTCCCATGTCAATAACCACAAAATCAGTGGAAAAAAGGAATTTTCCAATTTTAAGAAGCACATTATTAACTATTCCGCTTGGTACAGCCTTAGAGGAATCAGCCATTTCTATCATCATTGTTGTTTCTTTTAAATTGGTAACTTTTATTTTATCAAACAAAGTGGTAGAAATAAGGTTTACCCCAGCCCCCAAATCAACTAATGCGGGAATTTTAAGATTACCGATGGTGCATGGAAGAAAAAAACTTTCCTGGTATTGTTGTTTCTCAGGAAGTTGGCTTGGCAAGTCCTCATCGTCTTCCGATTTATCATCTTCTTTAAGGTAGTTGATCTGGGACAGATCATTGGTGATAGAGGAGGTGCACTACTATTTCTTTGGCTTATCTTGCAAAAATGGCTTTGCAGGCAATGGCTTTGGCATTACTGGTTTCAAGGTTTTTAGCCAATTGCCCAATTTGTGTTTCGAGGTTTTTAATTGCAGCATCTTGGTTACGCAAGTTCATGTTGGTGTCTTCTTTCACCTTGACCATCCATTCCTTGAGTCTATCTCCCTTTTTTGTAGATTCCTGGATGTGCCTATGCATTATTTCTTCAAGGTTTGCTCTAGGAGGATTGTTGTTGACTCTTGTGTAGAATCCTGGGGACTTTTCTCGGTATCTGGGCCCGTTACCATTGTATCCGTTGAAAGGGCTCCCACTTCCATACTTTACTTCTTTGATCCTTTTAACTTCCTCGTTGGAGGAACATTCCTTAGTAGGGGGAGCTCCATTTCGTTCCACTTGTATGGAATGCACATTTTCCTTGAGCTTCTTCATTTCTCTTCCGAGACTTTCTAATTTGTTGTTTATTGCTGCAAGGCCTTCCATATTTCCATTCTTACTTCGGTTGCTTCCCCGATTGTGCCATTTGTAAGAGTGGTCAGCCATCTTTTGAATAGTTTCCAAAGCCAATGTTGGAGTCATACCAGGAATTGGCCCTTGAGAATCGATCATTTGTCTTGAGGAGATGCTCAGACCTTTGTAAAAAACATTCAGCTTTTGTTGGCTGTTGAGGTCGTGAGTAGGGCATTTGTATAATAATTCGTTATACCTTTCCCATGCTTGGTACAACGTTTCATCACCCTCTTGCTTGAAGTTATGGATTTCTTCTAATTGTTTAGCAGTTTTGGATGGAGGACAGTATCTCTGAATGAAATACTTTTTTAGGATAGGCTAGGTGTTGACTGTTCCGGCAGGTAATCGATCAACCCACCTTTTAGCAGCTCCAGTGAGAGAAATAGGGAATACCCGTAACATGACAGCATCATTTGAGACTCTAGGAATTTTGAATAGGCTGACAATGTATTCCACGTTGTCAATATGCTCATGAGCATCATCGGTAATGCTTCCAGAGAAAGGATTTGCACGCAATTCCCTCATAAATTAAGGTTTGATTTCGAATTGAGCATCTTCTACATTGGCCGGCCTAACAATCCCCGGTCCTTGTTCATCTCTTGTTAACACCAAATATTCCTTAAGAGTGAGGTCATCAATGTTAACAACTTCCATGGTACCTAAAATCTTGAATAGTAATCTTGAGAATTTGAGAAATTTTAAAACGAAACAAAAATGAAAGACTTAATAGCAATCCTAATATAACTCCCCGGAAGCGGTGCCAAAAAATTGATGCAGGTTTTACTGACCAGGTTTTAATATTTATAATGTCTCGTTATACCTACGGTCTACCCTAATGCACTAACGGGCAGTGTACCTGGTCGTGTAGTGTAGTAATCGGTAAAACCGAGGTCGTCCCAAGAGCTATGTGTGTTGGATTATTACTAAGTCTAGGTGTCACAGATTTTAAGATGATTTTAATTAATTAACTACTAAAGCAAGAAAAGGCAAAGGTGTAATCAATAGAGGAGAGTGGTGCTAACCTAGTTATTCATCCTAGCTAGTAATGTCTACGTCTAATTACTTCCAATTACTTCAGGTGGGGTCAAAGTCGAGAGGACAACATTTGGTCAATTCGCCCTAACCTATCAGCAAAGATGCCACCACTAGAGAAGTCAGGTGTCCCCTCATAATTCCAGTTGTTCCTGGTCCCCTAAGCCGAGTCATTAAGTACCGCTACATGCTAGACTTATAATAGTGAGTGCCCGAGCGTTAGCAACTTAAACACTCACCCCCTAATTCTTAAGTTCATCCAAACGGTAGGTGATCAGTTGGTCAAATCGCACAAGTAGAAAGGGTCGTCAGTTGGTCATATCTTACCCTTCCCGTCTCAGTCTACTCACTTAGGGTCAGTTGGTCATATCTCATAAGCAACTAGCCTCTACCGCCATTCAAAACTACCAAAACAAGGGTAGTTACCAATAAACTATGCATGCATACACTTAGAAATAATTATACGGAAGTAATGTAAACGCAAACAAAACAATTAAGGAATCATAACTAGGCCAGCACCAAGAGGTGCTTAGCCGCTCATATTAACCATACAAATCAATTCAATAATTAATGTTACGAAATACAAGAATCGAAAGTAAAGAAAAGATAAAATGCTAATGCTTATTGTAGGGGAGTGATTTCACCCTTGGAGATAGCTCCGTATGCTCCTCTAGACCTGCCTTTGGCTTCTTCCCATGTTCTTTGGTTGTGGTGTGTGAAATGGGATGCTTTGAAATGTTGGAAATCGTGGGGTATTTATAGGCCAGATATGGGTTACGGCGTAACTAATAAAATAGTTACGCCTTAATTCTCTATTTCTTTGTAAATTGCACTAGATCTGTTGGTTACGGCGTAACCTTTGAAGTGGTTAAGCCGTATCTTCAATAATTCTTGGTTACACCGTAGTTTATGCAAGAGTTACGGCGTAGTTATCAACGGCGCGGATCCTCTTTTGACCTAATATAGTTACGTCGTAATCTTTTGGGAGAGTTACGCCGTAATCTTCTGATGAGTTGGCTTTCTGAGTCACGCTTTAGTTACGGCGTAATGTGAGAGATGAGTTACGTCATAACTTCTTCAAAGTGAGCATACTATAATAAATCTTTGATAATTCTCCAATTCCGCGTCTCCTTAGCTCCAATGCTCGTAATTTACCTGAAAGTGGAATATAATGGAAAACAAGCGTAAATCCATATAAATGATATAAATTACAAGCATTATCGGGGAAAATTGACACTTAATATTCAGGGTTATTTGATGTTGTCATGCATAATGAAGCCTTAGTAAAACTCAAGGTATCCATCCATGTGTTAAATTATCTCAAATGAAATATATCCTTTGAGACTTGCTCAATGATATGTTACATTATGTTAGACTTAATTACCATACATGTTGATCACAATAAACATTTATTCCCGGACTGTATTTTTAATTCCTAAATCTCTCAAGTGAAAACTATATTCCAAGTCAAGAGATAATTTATTTCTTGGATGAAAAATAGCTTTCAATATGTTGAATGACATATAGGATTTAAGGAACAAATATAGTACTCTCACTTGCTCTTAGCTGTACTAAGGAGTTATCTTATTTTAATCAAAATCAAATTAATGATTTTACAATTAAACTTAAGATCTCATCTTCTTGATGCATGATCTAATCCACACTTGGATTCTAATATTTCGTATACTTAATAAAGATTATATGGATTCATAACCCTTTTGATTACACACATTCCTCGCAAAGGCAATCAATATGAAAAGAGTTTGATATCCAATTTCCATATTTTATATGAAAGCAAGTATATGACAATTAATCATCTTTATATAATTAATGTGTAACTTCTATGTTAGGAATTGGAAATTCCATAGTGAAGTGTCAGTCACCCCATATATAATCTAGCATAAGTTAGCTAGTAGACATATCGTTATTTAGGTTATTTAGTAGTTAATTAGTTAGTTATTAGCTTAGTTATTAGTTTAGAGTAACACCGTGGAGGAAGGACGGGTCTTTACCCACTGTATGCCTAATCCACAGTCCGACAGGAGGACGTATTAGTTGTAACTATAAATAGCCCTTCCATCCTTGGAAGGGGTGGAGCTTCTAATCTAACCTTTCTTCTTTTTGTTTTACTTTCTCTCTCAAGAACCCCCTCTCTACTCTTTCACTCTCTAAACATGGATTACTTGATATTTCATAATCCTAGACCACCCGAATCATCAAACAACATAATATGTATGATCCTACATTTGGCATCAGAGTTCAAGTTGTGTTGTTTGTTGATTCTAATGGTTCTTAATGTGGTTTGTTTGATTTTTTTTATGCGGTTTGGTTATGATTGATGTGGTCGTGATGCGGTTTGTTGTTTTAGTCGTGATAATGTTTGGTTGTGATATAGGTTGAATCTGTTTTTGAATTGGTTTCATTAAGTTGTGTTTATTGATTTTGATGGTTGTGGTCAAAATATTTCAAAATGTTTTGAAGAGCATGTTAATTGTTTTTAATAGATTATATCAGTTTTGGATTAAGCATTTGTGGTCAAAACGTGCTTTCAACTGCCTTATCTACTTTGGATCAGTTCTGTATCAGTTTCGTTTGGTCAGAAATGACGATATTCATGGATGCGGTTTTTCAGGTTCTTCGATGCGGTTTGTCACACACTGTCCAGATTCGTTGAATATGGAAGCGGTTTGTCAATAATCAGTGCGGTTTGTCATAAACTGTCATGCGGTTTGTCATATTCATGTATGCGGTTTGACTGAGTCAAATGCGATTTGACTTAAGATGCGGTTTGATCTTAGCTAAGCGGTTTGACTCAACCGTATGCGGTTTGACCTGTTCTTATGCGGTTTGTTAAAATGTTTTAAGCTGTTTGATTGGTCAAAGCGGTTTGATATGAAAAACAGGTGTGATTTGGTGATAATTCTAATGCAGTTTGAGTCATATGCGGTTTGTCACAAAAAAAAGGGTATGCGTTTTGAAGATAAATTGGGAAAGCGGTTTGATAAACTCCAAATACGGTTTGACTCTGAAAAATGTGCAGTTTGAAGATAGATAGACCTGTGATTTGTTGACCAAATTCCAATTGACTCAACTTCGACCTCTACCAGTATTCATCATCAGTCAATTAAAACATATACAAGACCTGATTTTGACATTCCTCATAAGATCAAGAAGCTGTTTCCTAAAAACAACATGACACAAGACCTCTAATATCTGTCATCGATTGAACGACATATCACATTCACAAAACAACACCTCATCAACAACTGATAACAACAGATCCTTAAGTCACTAATCATCAACAACATTTATACAAAAACTACTTTTCATCAACAACAAATCTCAGTACATCCAACCATCATAAATCTCATCTATACCAAGCATATGACTCGATCCAACACTTATCATCATCAAATACAAGACTCAAAAACAAAAAGTTATACATCAAGATTATACACGATATCATCATGGTTAAACTTGGCTTCAATCTTTCAACTACTTTTTGTTGAACCCTTTAATCACTGATCATGGTTGAAGACCTTAAGTCCTTTACTATCCGAAGCATCAAGATATAGAATAATAACATCTATGTTATTCTCCTTATCTCTCGTTCGTTCTGATAACCCAATAAATCTTGTTTTGACTCTTATTAATCATGTATGGTTGTCGACCAAAGTTCTATAACTGTGATACAACGAACATTTTGATAAGTAAAATGGGATCTCAGAATCGTTCTTCTCTCTAAATCGTTTTAAGATTTGTTTTATTGAACGATTTTCATCATAAATCCACAAATGGTACTATTCGAAATAAAGAAATGAGTTTAACAAACTATGTTAACTCAATACTTTGGCTCGTTTATGACTCAAAAAACAACAAAGAGCTAATTAAAATTACCTTAAGCATCCAAAACTTGTTGAATGAGTCCTTTCAGTGAGGACTTAAACCATCTATGTGGTAACCTCAAACTGATAATCGTGTCTTTGAGAGTATCTTACTGTGAATGATGGGTTTGTTGTTGATTATGATGCATTTCGTTGATAGAATGAAATGGGGGGCAGACGAAAGTTTTATTAGGGTTAGTCTAATATTACGTTTCGTTTTATTTGTAAGAGAGATTTGTTTGTGAAATTTTTGTGCTGCATATGGAAGAAAGGGGCGGATGATTTTTGGTTAGGGTTAAGGATGGGAGATTTTTTAGGGCAAGTGAGAAATTGGTGCATTTTTATAACACGGATATTAGGGTTATTCCAGAATTGGATCGTGGGTCTTTGTGGGGGCCGAATGGTAATTGGACTGTTTGTGTATTGATGGATCATGGGCCGAATTGATAGAAGTGTAGTAGGGCTTGGATCAGATTTAGTAAGGCTTGTAATGTGATTGAGTTTTTCGTATGGTAAGTTGGACTTGGACATGGAACATGAATATTTTGGACAAGGGCCGTTTAATTGGATGTGTGCTTAATTGGAATTTGATAGTGATTCATGGCCGAATATTTTTTTGATAGTAGTAGTTTTGGAGGTGCATGGGCTTGAATATTAATTATGATATGTTAGGTTATGTTGGATATTGGATTTGGATGATGCATAGATGGCCTTCTCAACACTGGATCATTTTTATGAGACATGAATGTTTTGAGATTTGAATTCAAAGTTGTGGCTGGGCTTCTCATAATTGGATCGCATAATATGAGATGTGATTATGATATTTGATGAAGAGATTTGACAATGAGATTTGGCGTGATGATGAGAATTGTTGAGTTATGCGTCTTGATACTTTAGTTTATACTTTTTCACGAAGAATATTATGTCACGGCTTGAAGTGTTTATTGGAAAATGATGACTACGGGGTTGTTTGGACGGTATTTCTTATTTGGATTTGAAGTGAGGTTTTTTCCGGGCGCATTTACTTATTTCTTCTTCTTTCTTTCTGCCCTTCCGCGAAGATGACTTGTTTGGGCATTTATAGAGTGTGATAAAGACTTGGCTACTTAGTTACTTTTGTGATTCTTTCTAGCTTAACCCACAACGTAACTATTACTTCGGTGTCTCACGATGTTGAGGATACGTCAAGAGGTTTTGTACATTGGGTACACTGTTTCTTTTTCACAAGGATTAGTACAAGCTTAAGTAAGAAATTTGGGGAATTCTACTTCATGTTTAAGCTTGGTATATCGGGTTTACTTCTTTTAGTGGTCACTACAATAGCCGACTAAATACGTGAATGGTGTGTTTACCAAAAAGTTCAAAGAATGAGATGTGATCAGCAATTCCCATAGATTATTCGATGCCACAGAATGTCAATGATACTTCACACTCTAAGCAAAATCTCTCAATAATCCATAATGTCTTTCATGACTTTTCGAGATGTTTGCTTATGACAAGAACTTCTCGTGCAGATGGTCGTACACATTAATGATGCTTCCGAAAGTTTGAAACCATTGATATGTGTCTAAATACACATATATTTGTATTGAATAAACCCACAAAAACAACCAAAAACACACAAATAACTCACAAAATGTTATAAATTCATCAAAATGTGTTTTATGTGATTCAGGTACAAAAGATTGAAAAACAAGTGAAAAATGATCAATTTCACAACAATTGTCGTTTTCAGTCCCTGGAGTTACACAAATTGGCAAAACTAGTCCCTAAATGCTTTAAATGATAGAAAAGTCAACTTAAGTCCTTGGGAAATCAAAAATGTTCACAAAACATCCCTGGATAAAAGTTTACACATATTGGCAATTTTACCCTCAAGTTACAAAATTGGCAAAAATGGTCCCTGGGTATTCTAAACTTGGAATTTTACAAATAATACCCTTGTACTATGCATGATTGAAAGTTTGGAACAATTTTGATAAACTTTTGGGAATTTACACCTTTAGTCCCCCAAGAATCCAAAATTTACACAAATGGTCCTTTTAAGCATTAAAATGTTTTAATTAACAATATTGGTCCTTGTGTTTATATAAATGGCAGGTTTGGTCCTCTAAAGATGTTTGGAAGATTGGCAATTTCAGTCCTTGAAGTTTGGCAGAATTACAAAAATGGTCCTTGTGTGTTTAACTAAACCAAACGGACTCTTTCTATTATTAAAACCCAAGTCCAAATCCAATCCAACCCTTGGCCCAAATACCAAACCCGGCCCAATGTTTAAAAGAAAGAATACCGCGTACACTGTTACCCCTTCTCTCTCACCCCTGTAAACCAAAACCAGTGGTTTTCTCTACCACCTCATCACCCCAGCTCATTTCCATCCCACTCCTCCATGTCCCCTCCACCTCCACAACATCCCAAAGTGCATTAATTGCACTGAAACTGCCCCAAGCAACCTTTTAGACTTTTGGCGCCAAAAGTTTATTAAACGGCTAAGATCATTTCTGCTCAATCAAAGGCTGTAAATTAAAGTGGGATTTGACTAACAAGTTGGGGAGGACTCAGAAGGTTATAAAAGGCTGAGGATGAAAGAGGATAACTCACCTTGGACTAGCCTTGGTCACGTAATATAGTTTTTAAGAAATTTTTCTTTAAATTTCAATGTCTTTTAATGTTTTAATGATGTAATCTTCTTTAAATTAGTGTAATGAAACTCTTCTTTCAGTTTAATTTCAAGTTTTATTTCAGTCTCAAGTTTTGCTTATTTTTCTTTAATTTTCAAGTCTTTTCAATTTCATGTTTTGTAGTTGATTATATGGACTCAATTAAGCACACTTAGGCTCCTGACAAAGCCAAATGAGCTTTTAGATACATATAAACAGCAATGCTCTTTTAAATTAGAAAATCATTAAAAATAGAGAAAAAGGAAAAATAATCAAAAATAATGTGATCATGAAGAAGATGATGAAGCAGGGGTGAATTTGGAGTGCTATGGGTATTAGGAGCTTGATGGGAAGCTATTGGGTGTAACCTTGCCTTTGGTTCCATGTTTCTCAGTTTGATGCATCTTGTAAGCAATTTTCTTAATTTTTGCATTTTACTGTTTTAATGCTTTTAATGCTTTAATCTTCATGTTTCTATGTTTCTTTATTGTTTGTTAGTCATGTTATAGCTTAATATTAGGTTGTATTGCCTTGGATTGGATTGTGGTTTGATATGGTATGTTAACTGTTAAAAGGTCAATTCTTGAAAAACCTAGACCTAGACTGGTTTGACATCTGGTTTAGGTTGAAAAAGATCCACTTTGACACTTTGGTACCTCTGGCTTGGATGGAATTAGCTTATGCAGTCTTATGCTTTGTAAAACTCAAAACAATCTCATTTAAATGTTGTTTGGATTTGCTGATAAACAAGAGCTCCATTGTATGTTTGTTGTCATTTATACTTGTTTCAAGTCACTTTAGTACCTAATAGCTCAAGTAAGTCATAATATACAGTCATTGTTTGTTAAAAAGTCAAATCTCCTTTTAATTCCCTTATACAGTTCACTGTCATAGTTTTAGATTATGAAATTCATAGTATTAGTTTAAATCTTGTTAACCTAGCTCTAGATAAACTTATTACAGCTTATTATATCATATTCAGTTCATAAATTCAATCCTAAGTTCATTTTAGTCAAACCTTAGTGTTTTTGTAAAAAGTCAATTTCTTAAATAGTGCTTTTTGAATAAAATGTATAATTTTGTGTAGGACTCAGTGTTAAGTTTTAGTCTTAATCCTTTTGGGATTTCAAAATATAGCTGCTTAATTAAAATATAAAAATACTAGTTTGTCATTTCTCAGCTTTTTAAGTACTTAATTTCTAGCTTATTTTCAGTCTTTGTCTGTTAAATATGCCCTGCACCACAGTTTAGATGTCAAGTTCATGAGCTTGCATAAGCTTCATGACTTGACCCTAGCTTGTGCATTTGGCCTCTTTATGTTGCCTTTGTGGTCTAGTCTTTATGTGTCTGCTTATTTTTCAGTTTTTAGTTTATTTAGATAGCTTAATTGAAATCCTTATTTTGTTCCATTTAACTCCTTCCACTGAAGCAAACAGTGGAAGTGGAGTTGGTTTCCATAGCTCATGAAAAGCTCCTTATTGAGCTTGAGCTTGTGATTCTTGACTTTTCTAAAAGCCAAGCAGTCCATCTCAATGCCTCAATTTAAGTTGAGCTATCATGAGCTTATTTGAATAGTCCTTTAGAGCTTGTGTTTGCCCATTCCTAACAGTTCAAACCATGAACTTACACCATTTCCACAAGCTCACACCAAGCTCATTAGTGATCACAAGCCTGTGTGGCTTGGCTTTTTAGAAAGACTAGCAACCCAGCTTTAAGGTCCAGTGCTTAATTTCTAGCTTGTAGCTTATTAACCAGGGCTGCAAGTAGCTTTTTAGTTTGTCCCATTTTATTGTGTGTCCTGGTTCACCATGTACTCAGTGAAATGGGAGCTTTTTCATGAGCTCCTCAAAAGCTCATCTATGAACCCCACAGTATGAGCTTGGGCTTTTTGGACAGCCAACCAGCACTTCTTGCAACCTCAACTTTTATTTTAACCTTTGAAGCTTATTTCATCAGCTTAATTGTGCCAAACAAAAGACTGCAGGAGTGGTTGGATCTGTATGAAACTGAGAAGAGCTTATGAGCTTATTAGAGCTTATTAGTGATTCTCAGTTCACATGCTTGTTTATATGTATATTGGACTTGTATATATCTTACTTTTTCTTTTATTTACACTTTATAGCTTTTTCAAGCTTATTGTGAGCCTATGAGTCTACTGTGAGCCCATAAGCTCAACTGAATGACTAATAAGCTCATAATATGCTTATTTCTAGGTTTGTTGCTTTCCATTTTTCCTTAAACTTGTTCATATTACATGTACATGCATACCTTTTTCCTTTTGTTTCCTTTGTTAAGCTTATTCAAAGCTTATAAGCCAAACAGTGAGTTAAAAGCTCACTGCATAAGCTTATAAGCCAAGAATTGCTTATTTCTTTGTTTGTAAAGCTTTTAATTCATTACATGTACTTAATATCTGTATATATTTATGTTCTAAAAACAGAAAAGCCCAAAAACTAGCTTTTGCTACAAGTCCTAGCTTCTATGTGGAAGCTTTTGGCTTATTTGGCCAACTGTCATGGAAATAAGCTCCAACAGAGCTTATTTCCAAGTTTTACAAAAGTTGGTTTTGTTAAAGTTACTTATTTTTAGTTGTTATTAAGTTTTGCAAAAAGAAAAATCAAAAATAAAAATGTTTTTACAAAAAGGGTGGAGGCAGGCTCGAACCTGAGACCTCCACCCCTTTAAGAGTGATAGTGGGGGTACCTGTAACCATAAGCGCCCTTGGGTCTTTCTTGTTATGGAATGCAAAATTTAATATATAAGGGCATTTGGCAGTTATGGTTATAAGCTCTTTTGAGCTTATTTCCAGCTTATTTTCCACAGTAACCCACAGCTTTCTTATTTTTCTTAGATTAAAAATAGATTATAGTATTTTCTGTAAAAAGTTGAGATTTTTCTAATTAGTTTTACTATTTTTAAACATTTAATTAGTGTTTTATAGTATTTAATTCATAATAAATAAAATAATTATCTAAAAAATATAATTCTTTTTTGTAAAATTTTCTTTTATAAAATAGTATGTAATAAAATTAGTTTTACACTCTTAGGCCTTTTATTTCATAAATTTTACGTTTTATCTTGCGCTTCAGCGCCATTTTCGTAAATAACGCTCGTTTTCATTTTAAGTAACGTTTTTAGATAATTTGAGTTTACGTTTTAGTTAAGATAGTTTATTTAAGTCATTTTGTTTTATAAATCATAAACGTTCATCGATCTGTAAAAATAGTGATAGCGTTTATTTAATAGTTTTTATCTTTTTAATCTCTTTTAATTTGCATTTAAGTCGCTAAGACATGCAAATCCCTACTATAGTTATAATCGTTTTTAGGTTTCTGATTGTACGATTTTATGGACGTAGCTGTGACAGAGCTATTACTATTCACATTCAGTGTTAGTCAATCAGATTCCTGTTTTCCTATACTAATATTATTTTCAACAATTCACAAGTCATTGTACCAGAACATCACGCCTCACCAGGACATAAACGATCCAAGGATATTTTTAATCCTTGGTAAACTTGCAATTTCTCCTGCCGCCGCCTTTTATCATCTGTTACGGTTGACCGTCGCAAGCGTTGACAAGTGTGACGGAGAAATAAAAGATGGGTGGTTCGGGAGGAATCAAAATTTTGGCGCCGCGGGAGGCTAGCTGCGTATTATGACTTGTATTTTGTACTTTGTTGAAATACCTATCCTTGTATGTAAATTACATATACTTCATTTCATATAAACAATATTAAATACAAAAAGATTTTATGGTTGAAATCTATCTGTGCTTTGATTTGCATTTGACTGTCAATTTTCCTAATCTTGATATTCCTAGGTCTAAATTTTGGCTAAACACCATGTTTACACTAAAAAGGATTTACTGTGCTTAGTATAATTCCTGGAATGTGATAGATTAGGTTTAAATCAGTATCTTGTATTAAAAATCTCATTTAGGTTTCCTTTTTAGCCATTTCTTTGTATATATATAAAAGTTAAAAATACAAAAACATTTTTCGTTTCTGTTTATATTATAAAAAAACCCAAAAAGATTCTCCCTACCTTTATCTTCATAATTCTGTGAGTGAACCCCACTCCAATTTCTCGTCAAATCATTCTCACTTTTCTTACCTATTTCTAACACCTAGTGTGGGTGTCCCCACATTTCGTACATAGATTTATAAAACGTTGAGAAAATTGTATATATCAGAAAAATAAAATAATTGTTGTGTTTACCCCACTTAGTTTTGAATATTGAGGACAATATTCATTTCTAAGTGTGGGGGGGAAATTCTGGCGAATTTGATCATAAAATGTACCCTTTTAGTCCCTTTTTCCCCCAAAATGGCCAAATTTAAAATTTTTTTTTTAGTGGAAGTACTATGTACTAAACACAACAAATGGTAATCAGTCCACCATGTCTAACCCACATAAGGATTGGCTAATCCATGAGCAAACGGCTCTTGGTAAAGATATTTCAAATCCGTTTGTAGTTGACAACTTGCTAATAAGTTGTATGGTAATCAACTCACCATATCTTTAATTAGTGAAGAGTTGGCTAGCCCGCAAGGTTATGGCTTGTGGTAAAGGCAGTTGGAAATCCATAATTGGTAATCAACTCACCAAAGATAATATTGATAATTTATCTAAGAGTTGGCTAGTCCAGAAGGGTACGGCTTCTGGTAAAGACGAATCAAAACCAGCAGCTTATGATTTGCTCAAAATCATTTGGTTATCATTGTACCAAGGTTCTTACATGAACTAAAACAATTGGCTACTCCAGAAGTAATGGCTTTTGGTAAAGAGTCTTTAAAATCCATTAAAACTTCATAAAGATTGCTAGGGACTAGCAATAGTTCAGTGTGGGGGATTTGATATGTGTCTAAATACACATATATTTGTATTGAATAAACCCACAAAAACAACCAAAAACACACAAATAACTCACAAAATGTTATAAATTCATCAAAATGTGTTTTATGTGATTCAGGTACAAAAGATTGAAAAACAAGTGAAAAATGATCAATTTCACAACAATTGTCGTTTTCAGTCCCTGGAATTACACAAAATGGCAAAACTAGTCCCTAAATGCTTTAAATGATAGAAAAGTCAACTTAAGTCCTTGGGAAATCAAAAATGTTCACAAAACATCCCTGGATAAAAGTTTACACATATTGGCAATTTTTACCCCTCAAGTTTCAAAATTGGCAAATTTAGTCCCTGGGTATTCTAAACTTGGAATTTTACAAATAATACCCTTGTACTATGCATGATTGAAAGTTTGGAACAATTTTGATAAACTTTTGGGAATTTACACCTTTAGTCCCCCAAGAATCCAAAATTTACACAAATGGTCCTTTTAAGCATTAAAATGTTTTAATTAACAATATTGGTCCTTGTGTTTATATAAATGGCAGGTTTGGTCCTCTAAAGATGTTTGGAAGATTGGCAATTTCAGTCCTTGAAGTTTGGCAGAATTACAAAAATGGTCCTTGTGTGTTTAACTAAACCAAACGGACTCTTTCTATTATTAAAACCCAAGTCCAAATCCAATCCAACCCTTGGTCCAAATACCAAACCCGGCCCAATGTTTAAAAGAAAGAATACCGCGTACACTGTTACCCCTTCTCTCTCACCCCTGTAAACCAAAACCAGTGGTTTTCTCTACCACCTCATCACCCCAGCTCATTTCCATCCCAATCCTCCATGTCCCCTCCACCTCCACAACATCCCAAAGTGCATTAATTGCACTGAAACTGCCCCAAGCAACCTTTTAGACTTTTGGCGCCAAAAGTTTATTAAACGGCTAAGATCATTTCTGCTCAATCAAAGGTCAAATTAAAGTGGGATTTGACTAACAAGTTGGGGAGGACTCAGAAGGTTATAAAAGGCTGAGGATGAAAGAGGATAACTCACCTTGGACTAGCCTTGGTCACGTAATATAGTTTTTAAGAAATTTTTCTTTAAATTTCAATGTCTTTTAATGTTTTAATGATGTAATCTTCTTTAAATTAGTGTAATGAAACTCTTCTTTCAGTTTAATTTCAAGTTTTATTTCAATCTCAAGTTTTGCTTATTTTTCTTTAATTTTCAAGTCTTTTCAATTTCATGTTTTGTAGTTGATTATATGGACTCAATTAAGCACACTTAGGCTCCTGACAAAGCCAAATGAGCTTTTAGATACATATAAACAGCAATGCTCTTTTAAATTAGAAAATCATTAAAAATAGAGAAAAAGGAAAAATAATCAAAAATAATGTGATCATGAAGAAGATGATGAAGCAGGGGTGAATTTGGAGTGCTATGGGTATTAGGAGCTTGATGGGAAGCTATTGGGTGTAACCTTGCCTTTGGTTCCATGTTTCTCAGTTTGATGCATCTTGTAAGCAATTTTCTTAATTTTTGCATTTTACTGTTTTAATGCTTTTAATGCTTTAATCTTCATGTTTCTATGTTTCTTTATTGTTTGTTAGTCATGTTATAGCTTAATATTAGGTTGTATTGCCTTGGATTGGATTGTGGTTTGATATGGTATGTTAACTGTTAAAAGGTCAATTCTTGAAAAACCTAGACCTAGACTGGTTTGACATCTGGTTTAGGTTGAAAAAGATCCACTTTGACACTTTGGTACCTCTGGCTTGGATGGAATTAGCTTATGCAGTCTTATGCTTTGTAAAACTCAAAACAATCTCATTTAAATGTTGTTTGGATTTGCTGATAAACAAGAGCTCCATTGTATGTTTGTTGTCATTTATACTTGTTTCAAGTCACTTTAGTACCTAATAGCTCAAGTAAGTCATAATATACAGTCATTGTTTGTTAAAAAGTCAAATCTCCTTTTAATTCCCTTATACAGTTCACTGTCATAGTTTTAGATTATGAAATTCATAGTATTAGTTTAAATCTTGTTAACCTAGCTCTAGATAAACTTATTACAGCTTATTATATCATATTCAGTTCATAAATTCAATCCTAAGTTCATTTTAGTCAAACCTTAGTGTTTTTGTAAAAAGTCAATTTCTTAAATAGCTGTTTTTGAATAAAATGTATAATTTTGTGTAGGACTCAGTGTTAAGTTTTAGTCTTAATCCTTTTGGGATTTCAAAATATAGCTGCTTAATTAAAATATAAAAATACTAGTTTGTCATTTCTCAGCTTTTTAAGTACTTAATTTCTAGCTTATTTTCGTCTTTGTCTTCATAAATATGCCCTGCACCACAGTTTAGATGTCAAGTTCATGAGCTTGCATAAGCTTCATGACTTGACCCTAGCTTGTGCATTTGGCCTCTTTATGTTGCCTTTGTGGTCTAGTCTTTATGTGTCTGCTTATTTTTCAGTTTTTAGTTTATTTAGATAGCTTAATTGAAATCCTTATTTTGTTCCATTTAACTCCTTCCACCTCAAACAAAGGAAGTGGAGTTGGTTTCCATAGCTCATGAAAAGCTCCTTATTGAGCTTGAGCTTGTGATTCTTGACTTTTCTAAAAGCCAAGCAGTCCATCTCAATGCCTCAATTTAAGTTGAGCTATCATGAGCTTATTTGAATAGTCCTTTAGAGCTTGTGTTTGCCCATTCCTAACAGTTCAAACCATGAACTTACACCATTTCCACAAGCTCACACCAAGCTCATTAGTGATCACAAGCCTGTGTGGCTTGGCTTTTTAGAAAGACTAGCAACCCAGCTTTAAGGTCCAGTGCTTAATTTCTAGCTTGTAGCTTATTAACCAGGTCTGCAAGTAGCTTTTTAGTTTGTCCCATTTTATTGTGTGTCCGTTCACCATGTAAGTGAAATGGGAGCTTTTTCATGAGCTCCTCAAAAGCTCATCTGTGAACCCCACAGTATGAGCTTGGGCTTTTTGGAAAGCCAACCAGCACTTCTTGCAACCTCAACTTTTATTTTAACCTTAGAAGCTTATTTCATCAGCTTAATTGTGCCAAACAAAAGACTGCAGGAGTGGTTGGATCTGTATGAAACTGAGAAGAGCTTATGAGCTTATTAGAGCTTATTAGTGATTCTCAGTTCACATGCTTGTTTATATGTATATTGGACTTGTATATATCTTACTTTTTCTTTTATTTACACTTTATAGCTTTTTCAAGCTTATTGTGAGCCTATGAGTCCACTGTGAGCCCATAAGCTCAACTGAATGACTAATAAGCTCATAATATGCTTATTTCTAGGTTTGTTGCTTTCCATTTTTCCTTAAACTTGTTCATATTACATGTACATGCATACCTTTTTCCTTTTGTTTCCTTTGTTAAGCTTATTCAAAGCTTATAAGCCAAACAGTGAGTTAAAAGCTCACTGCATAAGCTTATAAGCCAAGAATTGCTTATTTCTTTGTTTGTAAAGCTTTTAATTCATTACATGTACTTAATATCTGTATATATTTATGTTCTAAAAACAGAAAAGCCCAAAAACTAGCTTTTGCTACAAGTCCTAGCTTCTATGTGGAAGCTTTTGGCTTATTTGGCCAACTGTCATGGAAATAAGCTCCAACAGAGCTTATTTCCAAGTTTTACAAAAGTTGGTTTTGTTAAAGTTACTTATTTTTAGTTGTTATTAAGTTTTGCAAAAAGAAAAATCAAAAATAAAATGTTTTTGCAAAAAGGGTGGAGGCAGGCTCGAACCTGAGACCTCCACCCCTTTAAGAATGATAGTGGGGGTACTGTGAACCATAAGCGCCCTTGGGTCTTTCTTGTTATGGAATGCAAAATTTAATATATAAGGGCATTTGGCAGTTATGGTTATAAGCTCTTTTGAGCTTATTTCCAGCTTATTTTCCACAGAACCCAAGCTTTCTTATTTTTCTTAGATTAAAAATAGATTATAGTATTTTCTGTAAAAAGTTGAGATTTTTCTAATTAGTTTTACTATTTTTAAACATTTAATTAGTGTTTTATAGTATTTAATTCATAATAAATAAAATAATTATCTAAAAAATATAATTCTTTTTTGTAAAATTTTCTTTTATAAAATAGTATGTAATAAAATTAGTTTTATACTCATAGGCCTTTTATTTCATAAATTTTACGTTTTGTCTTGCGCTCCAGCGTCATTTTTGTAAATATCGCTCGTTTTCAGTTTAAGTAACGTTTTTAGATAATTTGAGTTTACGTTTTAGTTAAGATAGTTTATTTAAGTCATTTTGTTTTATAAATCATAAACGTTCATCGATCTGTAAAAATAGTGATAGCGTTTATTTAATAGTTTTTATCTTTTTAATCTCTTTTAATTTGCATTTAAGTCGCTAAGACATGCAAATCCCTACTATAGTTATAATCGTTTTTAGGTTTCTGATTGTACGATTTTATGGACGAATGCTGTGACAGAGCTATTACTATTCACATTCAGTGTTAGTCAATCGATTCCTGCTTTCCTATACTAATATTATTTTCAACAATTCACAAGTCATTGTACCAGAACATCACGCCTCACCAGGACATAAACGATCCAAGGATATTTTTAATCCTTGGTAAACTTGCATTTCTCTCCCGGGCTGTCGCCCTTTTATCATCTGTTACGGTTGACCGTTCGCAAGCGGTTGACAAGTGTGACGGAGAAATAAAAGATGGGTGGTTCGGGAGGAATCAACCATCATGGGGGAGAAACGTGTACTTTGATGTTTTACGGACAACCTCGAGGAGGAAGTAGTTCATACTACTTGACTTTGTATGGTTTGTGAAGTTGTCTACATATGGGTAAAGAATTGTTGATGATATTGTTGATGATGGAGAAGAATCGTTGATGAACCGCTGCATGTTCCCCTAAAACAGATATTCACCAAAACCAAAGTTGTCATTACACATTCAAGCTGACATTGTTTACGGATTAATCTTGATTTTGTAAAATCCCACGAAAGAATCTATTTCTCGGTTTAAATCATAGATTTGTAAAATCCCGTGACAATGGAAACATCTTGGTGAAATAAAAAGTGCATTTCTGAATCTATCTCTCGGTTTATTCTTGGTTTTGTAAAATCACGCGAAAGAAACTATTTCTCGGTTTAAACCATAGAATTGTAGAATCCCGTGATGATAGAATCATCCTGGAGAAAGGAATTGTATTTCTGGATCTTATCTGATGCTAGTGTTACGGTTTCTGCTTCGAAGAAGGGATAAAAGGGTGCACTTCATGAATTGGGTGTTTGTTTGGATTGTCTTCATGGCAGTTTGGTTACTACAATGTTTTACATGGTTATGTGCTTTTACCAAGGTCAGGATGAAACCATTATCAAAGTTCATTTAAAATGTCTACAAAGGCTAGATCTGGGCTTTTATCTCAAGATGTGACAACGGCGTTAATTCAGTATTATATATTTGAGGTTGAAGTGAAATTTCACGGGTGAAGATTCTTCGAGATCCTTGTTCGAGCTTTTAACATTTTCAAAGACGAAGACTTGGAAAACTAGTTATTTTTGGGTGATTTTTCTTTTTTCTTTTTACCACCACAAAATAACTATCACTTTAAGGAGTTACGTTGTAGTGCTCAGTGTCACATTAAATTGTGGATTTTCAAGAGGTGATGTACGTCTTATACTTGATGGTTGGTTGGATGAAGAGTATAGAGTACTTAGGGATTCAAAGAGGGATGAACTCTTGGCACCACTCTTTGTTACATATGTACAAGTTTAATTCACGAGTTTGGGTTGTTTTACTTCAGGGTCAAATTCATCATATTGGGTTTTCTCCATCAGCTGTCACGACAAAGAGCCTACTGAATGATAATGGGTTTGATAACAAGTTTGCCAACAGTAGTTGAAAAGAGAGAGATGATGATGTTTGAACACAACAGTTCAAGCCTCGTTCTCTAAAGAAAAGAAAAGTATACGCTTCAGTGCGCTTTATCTTTCGAAGAAGAGAAATCTTCTTAATTATGACCATTCTCATCAACATGCTTCATGCTTTTTCCATGCGCGCTCAATCATCAAGTGAACCGAGTTATCGTTGTAGTAATCTTATTCCACTTGCTCAATTAAAATGGCGACATCATTTGCAACCTTTGAGGGGGAGAAGTGTGAAGAGACTACGTTTTAAAGATATTCACTTGTTTAATCAAGAATGGCAACTCCGTATGCAATTCTTGAGGGGGAGAAGAAGTGTGAATTTACTGCATGGTTGATCGATATCTGAGAATATATGGTCATATGGCTCCTAACTCATGTAAGAACCGATCTATTTCTTATCGGGTCATCTTCACATGGAGTTTCTTCTAAGAGCCGTTGGTTGACATCTTCACATGGGCTGATATGATTAATGACAAAGTGCTTCCAATTGCGGGGCTAATTTCCTTGATGAACATCTTTCTGTTCTTGTTTGATTGGGAGAGACTTTAGTTAAGGGGATTTGCTATATGTAAGTTAACGGCAATGCATTTGGTGAGTTGAAGATGGTAACATTATATTTCCAAACGGACAATCTTGACGAAGGTCGAGTCTACAGTTTGTTCTACATTTTTCTGCTCCATGTTAGAAGACTAAAGACGAGTTGCATTTGAGTATCTAAAGACTTCTTCTTAATCTGGGCATTTATCAAACAGATTGTCGGTTTAGGACTTTAGGGGAGAGCACTAATTGGGGGAGAGTGAAATGTCATATTTAATCCCCAATTAGACTTGCTCACATTCTTCAACAAGTTGATTCTCACAAAGATTAAAAGTGTTCTTCTCAAAAGATTTCAAGTATCTGGGCTTACAATGAGTTGCTGATTCTGAAGTATCAAAACCAGCAAAGGGGAAGGAGACATGCATCTAAACGCGAGTAATCTTGATGAACTTAATACTTCTAAGTGATTGAAGATATCCCGGGAAGACAAATGTCATGACCGCAGAGAAACTCAAGGTTTGACTCATGGCGTTTAGTTTCCTTATTCCAACTATGTGGTGGAAGATATGGAAGAGTTAGTTTCTGGTGATAAAAGAGGTACACAGGTGTGTGATGATTTCGATGTTATCGCAATCATCGGGGAGAAGTTGTGTACATTGGGGACGCTCAGCTGTTTCACTTGAGAGCTTAATCAGTGATTCAGTGATAATCACTTATTCCGGAGTTGATATCCGCAGAGATAATCAGTGATTCAACATGCTACTTCAATGTTATCGGTTATTCTTCCTCTTGGCATTTGGGTACTTCGGGTTCTTGAGCTTCATACACTATTATCAGGGGAGAGAAATGTACTTTAGGGATGATTAGCAGATTCACGTGATCGGACTTAATGATTTATTCCGGAGTTTATATCCGCAGATATGATCAGTGATTCAATATGCTACTTCGGTGCTATCGGCTATTCTCTTCGGTATATGTAATTCGCAAGAGATCGACCCGTGATCAATTCAACTACGTGGGGGAATTGGTCTCTTGACAACTTTTTGGAATGGATCGCTTCAGACTTCAGTGGTAATAAAATGTGAGAAGATTATTTATGAGTGGGATGATACGTTGCTGTTCTTGTTGATGATATAAACCCGAACGAAGAATCACGATGATTATTCTTAAAAGGAGCAGCAAGATCGATGATAATGGTGTGCTTCTTTGTGCACCTCACTAAGGCAAGCTTGAAATAGAGCTTCAAAACTGCTCAAAAAAAGGATTTTCGGTTTGGGGGAAGCTACCAAAGTCTCACTTTCAGAAGGCTCAATTTCTCTCTTCGATTCAAGAGCCTTGGAAGCTTTGGTGGTGAAAGTTTAAGAGATTACGATTTCTATCTTCTACAACGGGGCTGTTCGATATCCTTATCTCGGTACTCATATCATCATCTTCTTAAACTATATCATCTACTCTATCCTTGTAAATATTTATCAAAAACCAAAATACAAAAATATAAAACCAGAAAAAAGAAAATAGAAAATTAGAAAACCAACAAAAATCCATAAAAATAAGAAAATTTAAAAATACCAAAAATATGTTTTCTCAAGACATGTCTTCTGGTATCGATAACATCTACGGTATTAGAAATGTCATTCAACAATGGCACGAGACCATAGATGAAGTTCGAGCAGAAGGTGTAAATATTTTTTTTGAAAACATGTCTCTAAATATGGCTTGCAGTTATTTCAGACTGTAACCCGTGCTAAAACTATGGTTTGCTATTATTTCAGATAGCAACCCGCTCTTCAAAAGAAGGAAAGTGCTGAACTAAACCAATTTTTATAAAATTCGTGCACTTATCCTAAAAAATATGAGGAAAGCATGTCGACAAAAAGACTTCTGTTCCTACACAAATGTTTTTCTATCTAAAAATTCTTCAGAAAAATATTTGTTGTATTTCAAAATGGTGGAAAACGAGTTGTTTGAAAAATCAATCAGAATCTGTGTTTTCATATTATTTGGAAACTCAATCAATGACTTCAGTGTTTTCAAACTTTGATAAAATGAGTCATTGATTGAGGGGGAGAATGTTTTCAAATATATATCATCTAATGGGTTTATATAATCATCCTATGTGCTTAAAAGAAAATTATGTTTGCCTACGTTGAAGGACTAGGAGTCTAGGATGTGACTGTTAGGATTAGATGATTATAGGTTGATGAACACATTATTCCCATGCCTTTGTATGATCTGATTGATATGTTGAATTGACTTTTACTAGTCGATTGTTGTTTGGGTGTTGCCGACCACCATATATCTCAGGTGTATGTTCACTAACGTATGCAGATATCATGGCATATAAGAATGTTCCCGATCCGGATCCCACAAAAGAAGATGATTGGATGCCGAAAGGAAAGGGTAACTATTTCTTAAGTCGACAAATGAAGAAACGAAGCTTAATTGGATCTCCATGGACAGTTGGCACGATAGATGCAACTTAAGAGGTCTCACTGCATCTGTAGATGGTTTTCTTCCAGCCTTTCAAAGAACAACAAAAGCAGCTTATTATTCTCTCCACCTAATGTATCTTTGTGCAGGAAAAAGTAGTGGATGATACCATATTTCTTAAAACAATTTTGAAAATATTGTTTTGAAAATGGAAAAATATTGTTTTGAAAATAAATTGGACTCAAATTTTGGAAATCAACCAGACTTCATTTTAAACTAAAGTCACTCAATGAACGACTACGGTCATGGATTAAGGAGGAGAGTGATTTCAAACTTAATATTTTCAAACGATATTTCATCTATCAAGTCCGTTTGTACAAAATAAGTGATGATCTAAAGATTTAATGTTATGTCATGGTATGATTTTCTTTAAAACTCAAAGATATTTCAAAATGAAATTTTTTCTGTTCTTGTTTGATTGTGAAATTGTTTTATTTTACTTAAAGATCTCTTAAAAACTATCATACCTGACACTAACAATCTTTAATGTCGAGAAAATTGTTCCTTATCTGTCATTTTTCATAATTAAATCATGCCACGTCTTTCCCCAAACTTTTCTAAATAATTTAAATCAATTGGGATCACAAATCTCAAATAGTTTGAAATTTTTGATCGGGGGAGAGATCATGATTTAAATCTCAAATGTGTTTAAATGGTAATTGTTTCAAAAGCACTCCTTCCTCCATGTGCCAAACGATTTCAAATACACGATGCACATGTTGAGGGGAGCATCTATCCAAAAACCAGAAGAGAGTTTAAACCGGGCCACATTTTCTCCCATGTTTTCTAAACCTAATTAAATCACTTGAGATCCAAAATCTCAAAGGGTTTGATATTTTTGATCAGGGGAGATTTTGTGATTGAATATATGAAATATGATAAAAGGTGATCGTGTTGATTCAATTGTGCAGGCTTGTTGGATCTATGTACTCTAACCAAACTAACTTAAATGGCTTGTTAAGGGTTTAATAACCTCGGATAAATCCTAAGTTATTAACAATGAAAACACTGAGTAATCTCTATTAAGTACGCGGAATTTACTTAACAAAGCTAAGAAGATTTAACTTTATTAATAACTCTAAAACTGCTTATTATGCAGATTCTTTAACAACTCTAAAACTCTAATAATGATCGTACTTTAGGATCTAAAACGTATATAAAAACTCGTTACTCTAATACCAATCTAGGGGTCCTTTTATAGACTTAAGGATAACCCTAATCGGTTTACAATTCTTATCCTTGTACGTCAAGTAAACAATACTTAGAAAGTTCTAGATAAACATTACTTTCTATCTATTAATCAATTACAATCGACTTTAAGCTTTGCAAAGATTTTGATGAATAAGCAGACTTTGACTTTTACTTTAGCAAGACTTTGACTCTCTACTTAGCAAGACTTTGACTTCTTCAAAGACTTTGTCTTTCTCAAGAGACTTTGTTAATCTTCAGACTTTAACTCTTCAAAGACTTTGACTTTCTGTGATGCCAACAATCCTCCCTAACTTGAATTCTACTAGTTTGATTTCAAGTTCCTTTGTATATTTAGCTTTAACATCTTTGTCTTTAAAGAGGAATTGTGACTTTATCTTCAAATTTTATCTTTGTAGATTCTGTGCTTATATCATCATCAAAGTATTATTGAAAAATATTCTTTACAACATCATTCAACAATCTCTGTCTTTTCAGTAAGTTCCATCTTTTCAAAGAACATAAGACAATTTGTACATTAATTCAGTTTAAGTTTCAGTCTATTCTCATCACTCCCAGTGTGTAAACTCCTCGTGAGAGGTGAATCATTGAAAATTTAATGGATTTAATGTCTCTTTACCAAAGCCATTAACTCTAGAGTAGCCAAATGTTTTGATGTGTAAGATCATGGTACATTGATAACCATATGATTTTTAGCAAATCATCAGCTACCAACAGATTTGATTTGTCTTTACCAAAAGCTGTACCCTTTGGACTAGTTAGTTCTTTCATCATGGTGAACTAATTACCATATAATGGTTTTTCCACCGCCTTTACCACAAGCCATTTTCTTGTGGGCTAGCCAACTCTTCACATTACTGATATGGTGAGTTGATTACCATACAACTTATTAGCAAGTTGTCAACTATAAAACAGATTTGAGATATCTTTACTAGAGCCGTTTGCTCATGGATTAGCCAATCCTTTTGTAACCATGGTGGATTGATAACCTATTGTTGTTACCATCTCAAAAACCATTTATTTCTTTTAATCTTTTGTTTCAAAATATTTATCACTTAACAAAAGTTTTCTTAAAATCAGTAACTGATTTAAAGCTACAAGCAGTACTTTGATGAAAGTACTGTTTTATCAACAGTACTTTGAATAAAGTACTGATATTTCAAAAATAATGTATTCAATTAAGATTCATACCAGTTATTCATCATCATCAGCAATAGTAGTCCATCTGATAAACAATTTGATGACCAATCGTGCAATTTCATTATCTTCTTCAACTTCCATTCCATGCTCCAAAGATCCTCCTCATGAGATCTGATGTAAGAGGATATCTTCTATATGCTAACATGTGAATCATAGTCCCATTTTCTAACTCTAAAACATGCACTCCAGATTCTTCAAAGAATCTCCAGCAAGTAATCTCCCAATCTTCTTGGTTTTTCCAAATCTCAGTAGTACTTGTTTCTTCAGTTTCCCAAACAGTTGTGAGATCTCCAAGCAAGATTAAACCAAATCCTTCTGATGGATTGTGTTCAAAATATTCTTTCACCACATGATATAAATGAAATAAATCCACTCTATCTATTATATGCAATAAATCCCATAGCATATTGAACACCCTAAAGCTTTCATCTTCTCTGTGAAACATCAGATAACTTCCATCCTTTGACTCTATAACTTCAAAAGCAGTTATTGGAGATTTGTTCATCTTCATTTCAAGATCATCTTTAGAATAATCAAAATCTACAATCCTAAGTAATTCCTCAGTTCATCAATTGTTTATCTTAATTCACTTTCTTTGATCACGTTGATGTTTAACTTCAAGTAGTTCTTTTCCTTTTTAAGCTTCCTCTTTCTTCTTCTTCTTTCGAGCATCATCATCTTTATAATCTTTGATACTATCAACTTGTTTCTAATAATCTTCTCTAACAGCTTCATATAACTCTTTCATCTCAACATACTTTAACTTATTCAAACCAATATATCCTTGCTTCTTTAAATACGCCATTATTGCATTCCTTTCCTTAGCAAGATTTGGTCTTCTTGGTAGAGTAGAAATAGGAATAGGTGACTGTAATATTTCAGCAGCTTCACAGATTCAATTCCTCTTGCATTTTCTTAGCTGCTTCTCTATTCTTAGCTTCTTTAATTCCCTTAGCTTCTCTATCCTCAAAGATTCAATTCAGCTTGAAGTTTTCTAGCTGCTTCCTCATTCATAGCAACTTGAGCATCCCTTATCTGTGCTAAAGTAGGTTTCTTTTTCTTCTTTGTTTCTACCAATTTACATTTTCCTTTATCCTTAGGATCTATAGTAGGTTGAGAAGTTCTTGGTTGTTCTTCTGTAATTCCTGGAATGCTAACACCCTTTGGCTTTGATAAATCATGCAAGATCTCAGCAATGGTTTCATCATCACTGCGATGTATAGGTTTGGGGTGTATGCCTTCCTTTTCTCGGTATGATGTTGAAGGACCAAGCTTCCTCTTTAAAATCTAACAACCTTGGTGTAATTAACTCTTGCCTCAGAGGTTCCTTGAAGAGCAATACTTTGATCACCAGTACCTTGATCATCGCGATTTTTAACTTTAGTGCTTTCTTCCTCAAGATTTCAATATTAACCTTGCTTCTTCAAGTACTTTGAGGTTGAACATCAGCATCTTTGAGATTCATCAGCACCTTGAGATTCAGCTTCTTCATTCAAATTCTTATCTTCCAAATTCCTCCCCAATTGGAATGAAGATTTCTTTTGAACCTTTGTTTCTTTGGTTGTCTTCTTAAATTATCTAACTGGCTTGCCTTGCTTTCTTTGAGACTTGACCCATAGACGATGATGTTGAACCAATGGCCAGACAAAATTCTTGAATCTTCTAAACTTAAGCTTCAACTTCTTAATCTGTTTAGCTTGAGCCTCAGTTGTTTTCTTTAAGCTGACTAACTCCCTTGTCAGAACATAATTATCCAACACCAAACCTTCAGGGGGTATAGTAGCTGGATCTTTTTCAGAACATGATGAGAGAATAGGTACATCATGTTCTGGTGATGCCATAGGAGGAGTAGTATGATGGAATGAGGTGGGAGAAACTTCAGTACCTTCATTAACATCAAAACCTTGAGAAGCAGACCTCGATGAAGTTTCTTGAGAAGCAGACTTGGAGAAGCAAAGATCTTCTGAGGCGTATCTTCTATCTTCACTAGCTTCAGCCTCATCTCTAATAGCTTGAACAATCTCCATCATTGAGGTAGTCAATGGAGTGTTCCTTCCAAAGGAATAAGTCACTCTTCCTTGCCATAAAGTAAAAATCTTGGTCGGTTGTACCACAAAGGTAGTAGATCAGTAGGCTTTGGTACATTAGCAAGTTGTTTGTTCAGAAACACTTGAACAAACCTTGGATACATCAACCATTTTGAACCATTTGAGATGTGTGAGAGCATTCCATCTAGGATTAGTCTTGAAATGTTGAAAATTCAATTTGTAGCCAATCCCACTATAGCAGATGCTATGTTAGACCCAAATTGCTCCCATGATGTACTTTTAGCACTAATACAATGAAGCAAAACATGAACTAAATACTTCCAGTGGGGACAAAATAAGGGTTTCTTGAATGTTTGTTCAGTTAAGGACCCTTCATACCCAATGTCTCTGAATGTATCCCAAATCAATTGCTTATCAAAATGAACAGCCCCTCCTTCATCATCAAACAATAAATCCTCACGAATTGAGGCTTCAGTAACCTTCACAGTTCTCCCAAAGAACTCTAGCTTGAATATACGAATCATCATTCTCCATATGAACCCTAGCAGTTGCCTAAAATTGTTGAATCCAGGGCTCAATGAGATCTGGTTACACTAAAAGCGCATAACTAATCGGTGACCCAATGAGAAAATCAATGATATCATGAAAGATCACATTAGCTTCAGTCTTGTCTAAATTCGCCACCATGTTGTGTTTTGAAACTGTATCACGATTTGCCATTGATGATATGTGTACACAGAAAGTGATATGATGAATAATATGGGTGAAAGAGAGAGAAATATGGAAAAGATTATAAGGTATCAATATGAGAGGGAAATTCGGAGAGTAGTTATTTATAAGCGAGATTTAAAAATCACGACCATTAATAACAAAGTTACCGTTAGTAGTAGTTACCCTCAATATTACCGTTGGCATGTAAGACTTTGATACGACAAACGTTCTTTCCACGTGTGCAATACTTTCCAAGCAGATTTTCATAAAACCAAAAAGCAGTACTTTTCCATTCTCCTCTTTACAATAGCAAATACAACAAATAAACATGAATATCATCCCCTCAAACAATGCATAGGACTATACTTACACTAAATAGTCCTCCCCTTAAATGTAGCTCAGTAATTAATCATGCCACTACCAAGCAGTACTTCTTCTTGTTCAAACTTGTAACAGAAACATGACCAAATAGATCCATATACCCAATGGTTCTCTAACAGTCCTTTCCTCAAGCTTCTTGCATGAGGCTTTATGTTGTTTACCCTTTTTGCACGCCAAACAGGAGTGATCATTCTTGTATGTTAGGATTTGGAAAATCCAGAGTTAAAGTGTCGGTTACCTCAAGTATATGTAATCGTTAGAAAGCTCGTAGTCGTAGTTATTTGATGTTAAGTAGTATTTTAGTTTAGTAACACCGTGGAGGACGACGGTCTTTACCCATCAGATGCCCGATCCACAGCGTGTATGCTTTTATTGTAAGACTATAAATACTCTCTACCTCCCAAGGTAGAGAGTTGGAGCTCATAATAAGATTTTTCTTTCTCTCACTAAAGTTCCCAAACCTATAACTTTCTCTCTCTAAAACTATTGTGTACCTTTGTGTTTATGTTATGATGTGTATGTGAAATCCAATATGTTACAAATGGTATCAAGAGCCATGGTTAGATCATCTCTTACATATCCTTGGATTTCTAGTGGTTTTTAGATGGTTTTTGAGTTTGAAAAAGTTTAGTGGTTTTTGCATCATTTGGTTCATCTCTTGTGTTAATGTTTGAATTTTGGGTGTACTTTTGTGTTTAGGATCATTGTATGTGCTTGGGTTTTGATTTGGTAAGCTAGAATCACTGTGGTTGAGCTAGTTTTGGATTGAAAAGTGTGTTTTTAAAGTTTTTCTTGGTAGCGACTTGGCTCTCGGAGTGATTTTCATGCTAGCGACTTGCTTCAGTAAAAGGTAGCGAGTTGTAGTGAGTTTTTCGTAGCGACTTGGTCCTAGCGACTTGTCTCTTGAGACAAGCCGACAAACAGTACACTTAGTGGATTCTCCACTACGGGTAGCGACTTGCTTTCAATTTTGATAGCGACTTGTTCTTTAAGTTTCTTAGCGACTTGGTGTTAGCGATTTGGGCTTTAGCGAGTTGCTATTTATTTACTTGGTGCATAGCGACTTTTGTCAGTCAAAATTCTTAGCGATTTGGAACTTAGCGACATGTCTTGTTATTACTTAGCAACTTAGTGCTTAGCGACTTGGTTCAAGGATTCTTAGTGACTTGGTTGACTTTTGTGTGTAATACGGTTTACTCTTGATTTAGTAAAATCCCGTGAAAGAATCTATTTCCCGTTTAATCATTGAGTTATAAAATCCCGTGTAATCTTTAAACATGTCTACCAACGTACCTACAATCATCTCCCTTGTTGCCGAGGATGTTCAAGCAACTGGTTCAGACTCGTCCACCCATGCTTGATGAGAACCTGACTATGACTCTTGGGCTCAAAGAATCAGATTGTACTGTTTTGGAAAGGAAAATGGGGTCAACATTCTCAAATCGATTGATGAAGGACCTTATCAGATTGAGACTACAAGAGACTTAATTGATACAATTGCAGATGGAACAATGATCTATGGGATAGACAGACCAAAGACATATGATGAGCTCAATGATAAGGAGAAAAAGAGATTCGATGTCGATATCGGGCTTCTAACATCATACTTCAAGGTCTTCCAAAAGATATCTACAAGCTTATCAATCACAACACCGAAGCCAAGGCAGCGTGGGATAATGTCAAGATGCTTCTTCTCGGTTCTCAATTAACTATGGAAGACAGAGAATCACAACTCTATGATGAATTTGAGCACTTCAAGATGAAACCAGATGAGAGTGTCTATGAGTATTATATGAGATTCCACAAGCTTGTTAATGACATGAGGAACATCAGAATGACTATGCCAAACATTCAATTGAACTCAAAGTTTGTGAACAACATGAATCCCGAATGGCACAAGTTTGTCACCTCCGTGAAGCTAACCAAAGGATTGAAGAATACAAACTATGAGCAACTCTATGCCTTCCTTCTTCAGAATGAGAGACATGCTATGTTTGAAAAAGGATTCTTAATCAGTTCAAAACCAACCAGGGAGAGACAAGCTCATCAAATGATTCAACTGCCTTCAACTCAAACATTGGAATTACCACCAAAGCCTCTCAAGTTATACCCATGGGTAATGGTAATCACAAACTCATTCCTGATCCAATGTTCAAACAAGTCTGATGCAGTACCGTGGAAACTTCATTAATCAACTAGCTCTCATGATTAGTCAAAACATGAACTCTCTACCACACACCAACAACAACCTTAGAACAGATCAAATCCACACAATCAAGCCATCGGTCAGAGATGAGAAGGTTATGGTGCAACCAGCTCAAGAAACGCAGCACGTAACAAGGAAGAGGTGGAGTTGTAGAGGATATGTGGGAAATCTGAATAAGGGAAGGAATGGAAATCAGGGACAAGCAAAACCTATCAAGTGCTACAACCGTGGAGGTGAGGGACATATTGCAAGGAACTGCACATAGCCAAAACGCCTCGAATGCAGAGAGTACTTCAGTGGATAAGATGTTGCTTGTGCAAGCTCAGATAATGGTGCCTTTGGATGAAGAGGAGTTGTTGTTTCTTGCGAGGGAAATGCTAAGACATATGATGCAGATGGATGAGCGCCAATTCGGAGATAGGCCACAATCATCAAAATGCCTTCAAGTCGCTGATTGTGATGCATACAATGACTGACGTTGATGATGAACCTACTACACAAACCATTTTCATGGCTAGCATTTCTCCAATGGTCCCTCCTAAAGTCTCTTCATCACCTCAAGCTGGTCCATCCAAAGACAAAATCATTTATGAGGTACTAAAACTATAGGATGAAGTTGATGAGCAAAAGATACATGACGAAGTACAATCAACTGTAATTATTGAGTCAGATATTGAAAATATGGGTAATATCAATGTTGTCCCATATGATCAATATGTGAAACAAAGTGAAAGTGAGATTGTACCAAGTGATGTATCTTATACAGTCAATGATGACTATGCTTTTGACGAATACACTGCATGTGCCCCTGATGATTCTGTTATCCCTGAACTTAATGCCTATAAAGAACGTGTTGCTATTTATGAACAACGAGCTAAGTTTGAATTAACCACCCATGAGCAGGAGATGAATGACCAAATGCGCATATGCTTATTAGAAAAAGTAACTTTTGAGAAGAAGTCTTAAAACAAGAGTTAAACTCCTTACAAGAAAAGCTTTCTAAAACCGCTAAGCAAAAACAAGAACATCAAGAAAATGTTAAAATGCTTAAGCAAGAATTCAATGCTAAGGAATCAAAACTTTTGAATGATTTTTCAATCTAAAAACTTTGAAAAACAAGCTTGAAAATAAGTTGTACGTACAAAGGAATACCATTCAGATCGCTCACTTGATCACTAAGCATAGAGTTTTAATCGATAAGCATAGCATTCCCTTGTTGAGGAACTAAATCCAGAGGTCATTAAAAAGGCTAGAGCTGCTAATAAGGTGATCTATGATGGAAATGAGATTCTTAAACCTAGACAGAAACCTAGTTGCGCTTGAGTGCACTGAGGAAGATAGAAAATTAGATGATGCATCTAGGGAGAAAATGAATAAGAAGCTAGAAGATCCTGGATGTAAAAAGAATAACATAACGATCAAACCCCATGATTACAAGAAGGAAAACTGGATTTCCTTGAACAAGTTTAAGCCACAAACGTTGTTAACTCCTAACAAGTGTTCCGAAAAAGGATTTAGATAAGCAAAAACAGAGAATCTTGTTGTTACAAACCCTCCCTTAGGAAAATGCCTTCGATGCGTGTATCCTCCAAATACACCAATGCATCTAGTTCCTAGAACTATTGCCACTAAAAGCAAGACCTTAATCAGTCAATATGTTATCTTTCAATTATTTGTTGATTTTGAGAAAACTTTTAAGAAAAAGATCACACCCACTGGGATAACTGAAGGGGAAAGGGGTTTTGAGCAAACTAAAGAATGTTATCTAATTGAGGTCATGCCTTTCTTCAAACAACTAAAAGATCAATTTGAAAGTCTTAAAAAGGGTATGGATACAGATATTAAAGAAATGGAAAATGAATTTGATGCTATGATAGTTGAGGTTAATAACTATGAGCGAGCATTAAAATATAATGAAATTGAGAGGAAGAACTTGCATACCTTAAATGAGAATCTGATTTCTGAATGTATTACTCAAGATGTGTTTTATAATCGCCACTAATTGTTCTATTAATGCTTCTCAATTTCATGAATTATCTGTTGCTTTGAAAGTCTCCCATGATCATGTCATTGAGCTTGAAATCAAAAACTCTAATCTAAGTGAGAAAATTG
This sequence comes from Chrysanthemum makinoi, assembly GCA_910596185.1. Lineage (NCBI taxonomy): Eukaryota > Viridiplantae > Streptophyta > Magnoliopsida > Asterales > Asteraceae > Chrysanthemum > Chrysanthemum makinoi. The sequence goes on along the minus strand of OU343224.1, from coordinate 72,216,686 downwards.
ACAGATGATCACGATAATTTGGTAAAACATTTTTCTAAGCTAGAAGTTGAACATTTTGATTTACAACTTAAATATCAACATCTCAAAGAAAATGTTAAAACCTCAAACATCAAGATATCCTCAGATGTTCCAGAGTTTGATGCAGTCTTTGAAATAAACAAACGTGATGAACATATTCAAGCTCACTGTAACACAATCAGAAAGTTGAAAGCCTAAATTGCTCAATTAAAGGGTGAAAAGATCAATGTGACTGGTTCCCAAATGGCCTCCTCCTTTAGATTCTCTGAATTCTCAAAATTTTCATCTTCAAAACTTGGTTAATGCTTTACAAAAGGAAAATGAGAGTTTTCTAGAAGAAAATGAAAAGGTTAAACGTCATTTCAATGACTTATTTGAGTCAATAAAAGTCACTCGTAACAATAATAATGAAAAATAACTTCTTGCAAAAGGAAATTGAGAATCTAAAGAGTCACGTAAAAGGGAAAATGCCAATGACCAATGGGGAGAATGGTGCTTCAAAGGTGCATGTCTGTAATAAATATGCTTTGTCAGTGAAATATGTTCCTCCTCATCTTAGGAATAACAAACTTGCTATTCAAATATATTTCTCATACCTTAAGGACAACCTAGAATGTCTCCGTGAGATTGTAGAAGAGGATAAGTTAGAGAAACCACATGATAATGCAATTGGCCATGCATGCTTATATGCCAAACGATCTCAAGAACTTCTAGAATGCTTAATTACAATATGCCATAAAACCTTAGGTGAGCAAGTCAATCCCTTGATACCTTGTTCTATGCCTAGTGCCAAGTATGCAACTCATTCAATGCCCAATGTTATGAATGTGAACTTTAGTATGCCTTAAAGTAGTTCAGATCCCAAAGACCTCTAGTGTTAAGAAAGTGAACTTCAGTGCGGCTTCAAATAGTTCACATCCCAGCACATCTAGTTCAGGAATGCAAAAAGTAGATCAACCAACTAATGTTCCCATAATTCCCTCCACAGGAGTAATTAGTAACATAAAGCAAGCTGGTCAAATCCTCCGTGCAATACCAAGCAAGATAGGACCTCGCAAGCTAAGAATGTGCATTGGAAGAAAGTAGAAGACCAACCTAGGAACTTTAAGTTTGTGTTGAATAAAATGAATCGTGTTGATTCTAGTATTAGCCATAGGCGTAGAAAACAGTGGAAACCCACAGGAAGAACATTTAGTAAGATAGGTTATCAATGGATACCTTTTGGCCATAAGGATAATCAGTTTTGCCCTCAATCTGCTAAGACAATGCCCCATGGATGCCTACTGGTAGAACTATTCCTTTAAGAAGTGAACATACTTTGAATAGGTCAAATACGACACCAAGATCGCATCTATTCCTAATGATTCCATTGCTTCTATTTCTCGATATGGGTCTTTCTATTTCATGTGGGTATTCCAATCATCTGCACTAACCAAGTGGAACCCATTCTTGCATGGGGATCCCAATTATCCGCTTATCCATTCTTGTCTGCGTGTTCAACCGCAAATCGCTCTGTGGTACTTGACTCGTGCCGCTCCAAGCATATAACCGGAGACCGTCGCGCTCATGAACTTCGTGGAGTAAATTCATCGGACTGTTAGATTCGGAACCACCATTTTGGAGCAATTATGGGTTATGGTGATTATGTAGTTGGCAAAAGTGTAATCTCCAGGGTTTATTATGTGGAAGGTCTTGGTCATAATTTGTTCTCTGTTGGTCAATTCCGTGATTCCGATCTAGAGGTGGCCTTTAGAAAACATACTTGCTTCGTTAGAGAACTTGATGGTGTGGAATTATTAAGAGGTAATCATGGTTCTAACCTATACACCATCTCTATCAAAGACATGATGAAGTCTTCTCCAATCCGCTTGCTGTCAAAGGCTTCTAAAACAAAGTCATGGTTATGGCATCGCTGCCTCAATCACTTGAACTTCGGCACCATTAATAACCTTTCCGAAAGGATCTTGTCGAGGCTTACCCCATTAAAATATGAAAAAGATCATCTTTGTCCAAATTTGCCAATTGGGTAAAAGCATGAAATATGCCCACAAACCAAAACCCACAAATTCAATAATGGAAGTTCTTCATACTCTTCATATGGATCTGTATGACCAATGAGAGTGCAAACGATAAATGGGAAGAAATAAATTCTAGTAGTTGTTGATGACTACTCTCGATTTACTTGGGTAAAGTTTTTGAGGACAAAGGATGAAACTCCGGATGTCATCATCAAACTAATCAAACAGCTTCAGGTTCGACTCAACAATACTAATTGTTCGAACAGACAATGGCAATGAGTTTGTTAACAAAGATTTAATTCACTATGAAAGTGTTGGAATCAGTCATCAAAGAAGTGTTCCACGAACTCCTCAACAGAACGGTGTAGTTGAAAGACGAAATTGAACTCTTGTGGAAGCCGCAAGAACTATGCTAATTTATTCAAAGGTTCCAATGTTTCTATGGGTTGAAGCCATTGCCACCGCTGCTACACCCAAAATCGCTCCCTTATACACACCTCTCATGGAAAAACTCCATATGAACTTGTTCATAAACGAAACCCTGATCTCTCCTACCTTCGTGTGTTTGGTGCTTTGTGCTATCCAACAAATGACGGTCAAGACTTAGGTAAATTAAGAGCAAAGGAAGATATTGGAATTTTTGTTGGTTATGCACCTAACAAGAAGGGTTACCGAATCTACAACAAGAGAACCCGAAATATCGTGGAAACAATTCACGCTACGCTCGATGAGCCGACCGGTCAAATGGCTCTAGGACAAACCAGCCTCGACCTAACTCAATTTTCATCGTAGTCCTATCAGGTTCTACTCTTATTTCTAATCCCTCTCCAAGAACTCCTTATGTACCTCCATCGAAGATGATTTAAAGAAATTGTTTGATCCAATGTTTGATGAACACTATGAACCAAATGCCGATGAAATGTCAATTCCATCAACAGAGTCTGCTCCTATCCCTGTGAATGAAGTCAACCCTTCAGTCTCAATATCATTAAGTCAAGAACCGCCGATCAATCTGCCTCATCAACAAACCTTCAATCACCGAATGTACATCATGGAATTGCTTCTGATTCACAAGATGAAGTTAATCCCTTTGCTACTCCCGAAGATGCTCCATTTGAAAACATATTTGCTCCTCAACCATCTTCATCGAGACATCGACTCGCTACTTCAGCCTCCACAACAACAACCACATGAATATCTTAGAAAATGGACACATGATCACCCATTGGAAAACATCATTGGAAACCTTTTCGCCCAGTATCCACTCGAAACAACTTGCAACCGATGCCTTATGGTGCTTCTTCAACTCCGTACTCTCTAAGATCGAACCTAAAGACGTTAAAACCGCTATGAATGAAGACAACTGGTTCAATGCCATGCAAGAAGAAATTCATGAGTTTGATTGATTAGATGTATGAGAATTAGTACCTGATCCAGACTGTGCTATGATCATTGCTCTAAAGTGGATCTTCAAAGTGAAACTTGATGAGCATGGTGATGTGTTGAAAAATAAGGCTAGGTTAGTGGCCAAAGGATATCGTCAAGAGGAGGGTATTGACTTTGAAGAATCATTTGCTCCTCGTTGCTCGTGATCAAGGCAATCGAATCTTCTTGGCTAATGCTGCAAGTAAGAACATGGTAGTCTATCAAATGGATGTAAAGACGACATTTCTTAACGGAGATCTTAAAGAAGTCGTATACGCCGCCCAAACCTGAAGGCTTTGTGAATCCGAGCATCCTACTCACGTCTATCGCTTAAAGAAGGCTCTTTACGGTTTAAAGCAAGCTCCAAGGGCATGGTATGATACGCTATCAAAGTTTCTTCTATCCACCGGATTCAGTAAAGGAGCAGTTGATCCGACATTGTTCACCGTGAAGTCGTGCAAACATTTAATTCACATTCAAATTTATGTTGATGATATTATTTTTGCCTCGACTGACCCCAATGAATGTGATCGCTTTTCAAATGAAATGGGTTCCAAATTTCAAATGTCAATGATGGGACAAATGTCATTTTTCTTGGGATTACAAATTTCACAAAGTCCATGAGGCATTTTTAAAAATCAATCTAAATATGCAAATGAGATTTTAAAGAAATTTAGATTTGATTCATGTGACACCGTTGACACTCCCATGATTGAACGCATTAAACGGATGAGGACCACTCAGGGATCATGGTAGATCAAACGAAATATCGTAGTATGATTGGATCCCCGATGTACCTCACGCCTAGCGCACTGCACATCTTGTTCGCGCGGTGCATGTGTGCTAGATATCATGCTAAGCCTACTAAAAAGCACCTTGAAGCGGTTAAACGGGTCTTTCGGTATCTCCAAGGAACCATCAATATGGGACTATGGTACCCGAAGGACTCCGGTATGTCACTAATGTACCTATGCGTGATGTTGATCATGCAGATGTCAAGATACACGCCGGCACGCCGAGGTGCTCGTTTTTGGGTGATAAGCTTGTGAGTCGGTCTTCAAAGAAGCAAATGAGTACTTCTATTTCCTCTACAGAGGTGAATACATAGCCATGTCATCTTGTTGTGCTCAAATCCTATGGATGAGATCCCAATTATCTGACTATGGCTTTGAATTCAACAAAATCCCTCTGTACTGTGATAATAAAAGTGTTATTGCTCTCTCATGCAACAACGTTCAACACTCAAGAGCAAAGCACATCGACATTCGACATCATTTCATCAGGGAACAAGTGGAAAATGGTGTGGTGGAACTCTATTTTGTAAAGTCAGAATACCAGTTAGTAGACATCTTCACCAAAGCTCTTCCAAGAGAACGTTTTGAGTTTATTCTTCCTCGACTTGGCTTGAAAAGCCTTCAACCGGAAACACTCAAACGTCTTCAGGAGGAAGACGAGGAGTAAAGGTCTTTCTTCATCTATATTTTATATATATTTATTCAAAAAGCAAAATACAAAATTATAAAATCAGCAAAAAACAAATAGAAAAATATAAAACTTTCAAAAAAAATCCATAAAAATTTGAAAAACTCAAAATATATATATATATATATATATATATATATATATATATATATATATATATATATATATATATATATATATATATATATATATATATATTGTCTTTTGTCATCTCTTCATTCGATAATATCACAGCTGTCAAAGAATGACACGAGACTTTAGATGTTGTTCAATGTTTAAAAAATAAATAAAAAATCAAAAATATTTTTGGGAGAAAGTAAAACGATGGTTTATTGTCATTTCGTGCAAGAACCCGCTTTTCAAAGAAAGAACAGAGCCATGCTTTATCTCATGTTTCAAACCTAATGCTCTGATTCTAAAACAAATGTTTGTCATTAACAAGAAAAATGTTTAATCTCAAATATTTTTCCTTCTAAAGATTCATCTGAAAAATATTTACAATCTTTTGAAAACTCAATTGTTTTGAAAACACTTCGGACTCTATTTTTGAAAATCAAAAGAACTTATCAAGTGTCAAAATCTCAATCCTTCAATCAACAACTTTCGTCATTGATTGACGGGGAGAATGATTTTTCAATTAAATCAAAAAGTGTTCTGTTCAAACAATTAGCACTTAAATGAGCAAGGTCTACTCTAAATGTTTTACAATACTTTACACAATCGGTTCAAGACCTTGGTTATTATTATGTTTTAAAAAGATAATTATGCATGGTTAATCAATGGAGTTTAAAGTCTCAGAATCCGATCCTTATCAGTTAAAACATTTTCATAATCAAGTTATAATTCTCCTTAAAAGCTTTCAAAATCAATTTAAATCTACAGAGATCACAAATCTCAAATGATTTGATAATTGTGATCGGGGGAGAATTTGTGATTTAAATTGGATTTAAACTGATAATTCGATAAATGGTTTCATAAGTGTTTAGCAAGTTTTCCTCCCCGCATGTGATAAACGATTTCAAATTTTCCATGCACATGTTGAGGGGGAGCATCTACTTTAAACCTCAAATTATTGAAACGTGATTGAAATTGTCTCTAAGTGTTCCCTAATATGTGCAAAACTCTTTCAAACTTTGAGGTACATATTGAGGGGGAGAAAACTTTTGAAAACCTCATCCTTCCTCAAAATGTTTTATCTACTCAAATTGATTGGGAAGTGATGATGATCATTTTAGAAAATGTTAATCAAAAGATTGGACCTTTCATTCTTAATCTAACGATTTCAAAGATCTCTTGACTCCATGTGCTAAACAATTTCAATTTTTATGCATATGTTGAGGGGGAGCATTTCTAAAATATCAAAACAATTAAGATACAAAATGATTTGATTCTATATCACAAGTATCTTGATTGATTTTCAAATGGTTTTCAATTGGTTCCAATGGCATATGAACAATACCAAAAAGACCGACCAACTTTACTTTATGTATGGTGATATAAGGATGATAAGGTTAGGTTGAGTCCCATGATCCGCCGAACCGAGGGATCTACCCAGGACAATCCACTAGTTAGTGTAGAAGTCCTTAGGTATGATGATAAAAGGAGAAAAGTGAGGTATGGGAAGAGTGCGGACCGAGACCGAGCTAGTATGGAATAAACCCAACAAGGTTCTAGTTATGAAGTCCTGTAAGCAACCAAGGGGTTGAAGAATGAAAAAGAAGTGAATGTGAAAAAGGGTGAAAAGAAATAGCCCTACAATAATTCAACCTTAGGGCAGAAACCGGGTTCAATTCATATGCTACGGTGGTTACCAAGGTAACATCGATATTGAAGACAAGACGTCATGGACCCAAAGGACGACTACACTTCAACTTTCCAAACCACTCAAGTTCCTCTTAAAAGGACTTGTTTCATTCTCACGGGGAACCGACATGATCTATCGATTTTCTCTTAGAGATTGTTGGTATTGAAGAAGGAGACCCTCTCCCTAGTCTCCGGCATAGGAACCAAATATGCAAAATTGAGTCTAGAGCCACGAGATCATCATATAAATCTCTTTAGGACACTATCAATGAAGACTCTGTTTCACACAATGTGGAAAGAGAGATTATATCTTATGAGTCTTACGCATTATCCTTGCGGTATTGCCGTAACATCCGAGTGATATGCAAACATATTCACAATGAAGATGGAAAGCCTTCTGGAGCCAACATCAAACAAGCTCCCGGTAGGTGGCATGTGAGATCTATTCAATAGATCAACCATGTGACAACTGAACGGAAACAATGGGGCGATTCAATCTTTTGAATCAATCCTCGTTCAAAGTTATGGATTGACGGATACCTTTGAAAACCGGTCGTTGTGCCCAAAACTCTTTTCTTTTGCACATCGACCGTGTACTTATTTCTCAAAATAAAAGGTGTTTATGATTGATAATTGATTTTCATTAAAACCTTCGTTTTATTGCAAAAACAATTTCTATTGAGCAGTACACGATTGTTTTTCAAATCTCTTTTCATCAATAAGTGAATCTTATTTCGCTAGTTCACTCACTTCGTGTTGTCTTCTTTGAGACGCTCGGTTTGAGAACAGCTAGAGTACCGCTAAACCCCTGTCAAGGAAATTCTTCGAATTATACCGATCACAGCACTTGTACCGATCAACGGGAACCGTGGGCCGTGTACCTCAATTCAATGAAAGTGATCAAAGACACTTTCGTACGATTTATTGCTAACTGTTTTATGCAGTACACCGACGCTTGCAACTGATCAGAATGAAGCGGTCAATCCATAGCCGCATGCTCACACAACACATTCATTCTAAATAAATCATGATTAGTGCATCAATGACTCGATATTTTTACTCCATGCTTCGCTAACGCCAATATCATGAATCAACTAAAGCTTCCGCTACTCTGATAAGAATATATCATGATCCAGAATGTGAGCATGTCGGTCCAAAAGTCACAACATCACATAATACCAACTCCACAATGGATGAGTAAGAGAATAATGTGGCTGATGATCTCAAAAGCTGACTAAAAACTCAGTATCACGTGGATCAGTTAAAGACCTCCACTCAGATTATCCAAACATGCAAAAATGAAGAATCAAAGACTATGAGCTACAAAACAAAGAACATGAAAAAGAATTCAAGAACTATCTCAATGATATATCTGTTTGTATTCTATGTAATTTTAATGTATGTTTGAGGTGACCTCCCTTAGGGGGAGATTGTTAGGATTTGGAAAATCCAGGAGTTAAAGTGTCGGTCACCTCAAGTATATGTAATCGTTAGAAAGCTCATAGTCGTAGTTATTTGATGTTAAGTAGTATTTAGTTTAGTAACACCGCGGAGGACGGACGGGTCTTTACCCACCGTATGCCCTGATCCACACTCGGTCAGTGGCTTTTATTGTAAGACTATAAATACTCTCTACCTCCCAAGGTAGAGAGTTGGAGCTCATAATAAGATTTTTCTTTCTCTCACTAAAGTTCCCAAACCTCTAACTTTCTCTCTCTAAAACCATTGTGTACGCCTCTTGTGTTTATGTTATAATGTGTATGTGAAATCCAGTATGTTACATTGTAAGTCTTTGAAGGTAAACCTCTAACTAAATTTCCTTCGACCAATTTGTTGATATTCTTGTAATTCACATGGCCCAATCGTCTATGCCACTGATGTGCTTCTTCAAGTGATGCCTTTGCTACTAAACACGTAGCTCTTTAAGAGTGAAGACTCTTCATATCCAAACTATACACATCATTGGTTCTTGGTACTTTGAGTATCACCAAGTTATCTTCATCAAGCTTGAATTCAGGTGAAAGTATGAGACATTCTCGCTTCAAAGTGAATAACACAGATGCTTTTGTCACACGATTTGAGAGACTCCAAAAGGTTGAACTTGAGCTCCTTCACATATCTAACATTCTCAAAATCTATGCTTCCTCGCCTTGATGGTTCCTTTTCCACTAATTCTTCCTCCACTAGCATCATTCCCAAATGCAACTCTTCCTCCACAATATGGCCTAAAATATGACATAATCTCCTTGTCTCCTGTCATGCTTCTAGAGCAACCACTATCCACAATAAGATGATTTTTAAGCTCCTCTTCCGGTTTTCCCGCACAAAGATAAAAGTTAGTGTTTTTAGGAACCCAAGCCACATGACTTGTGTTCCTCTTGTGGAGTAACATACTCAAATTCCTTGAGTATGTAGTCTTCACGCTTTTGTAGACAGTAATCAAGCATTATCTTTTGTTTCAAAATTTGTGGTGGATTTTCAGCAAAACTTTATTTTTCAACAAAAACCTCCTTTTCTTTTTCAACAAAATCATCTTTATCAAAAATCACTATTTCAAGAATACTTGTTGAAAGTACGCTTGTTCATCATCGTATTTTCTTTCTTAACCCATTGAGTTTTAACTTCCGTGAAGAGTCTCTAGATCTAATCCACGCTCTTGGAGTTGTAACTCCTCTAGATTGATAGTAATTAGATCTCCTAGGGTTCCTATTCCAAGAGGTGTTTGGTGAAAACCTGAAAAGCTTTGAGAAAGTGTTTTATTTAACAAGCATCTTGGAAAGTATTTGAAGGTACCGGAGGTTTTGGAAAAGGTCTTCAGAGTGAGGGTACCTATAGTCCGTGAGAAGTTTTTATGGTTAACCCTATGTGAATGATTCCAAACTGTTCTAGTCTCCCTTGGTTTTTGGTAAGCTCGTTTCTTTTGGGGAACTTACTTAAGTACTCAATGTAAGTCAGTCCTAATCAAATGGTTAGGACTAAAACAAACAAAACATAGTTTTGATCCTGTAATTCCAAAGTTTCTTCTTCTATGTGTATGACCAAACCTATCCCGTCTTCTAGGTGAATGATGAAAACTGTTTTGACCAAAATTATCCCAAAAAGGTTTAGCAAAGACGCTGAAAAGGTTTTCTTAAAGGTACACTGAAGGTGTAGCAAGATTTTGAGGTGTAGCAAGACTTTGGGGTGAAAGTAGTGCTTGGCTTTTAACATCATCTACCTTAGGTGTTTCAACAGCTTTTGAGGTTTCGCACCTAGATTGACCTTTAAGTTTTTTCCTAAACTCTAAGCTATCTACTCCAAAACGAGAAACATCAGCCTAAGAGGTTGATGACTACCAGTGGGATGAGGGACTGCATGATAAGCATTATCTTTCTTAAACTCAGGAGGTGTTTCATTAACTGATTCCTCATTACTTGATGTGTCTACATAATTAATGAGTTCATCATCACTAGTGGTTATATCCTTAAAGTCACATTCATCCCTGACACTAGGTGGGTTTTCTATGCTATTAAAGTCCATACCAAAACCTAGGTCAGTTTTAATGTAAGCTCTTCTCTGTTTTTCAACATAAGTGACATGAGAAAGACCTGATTGTCCCCAAGCAACAAACTTTTCTAATAATTCATCTCTCTCCTTAGTTAGTTTCTCAATTTCGATATCTTACAGCTTTAACTTCCATTCACTTAATTTCAACTGATAATCCTGTTGTTCATACTTTTCTGTCCAAGCCATTTCATTATTTTCATGTGTTATTATTTTGGCTTCCATAGACTCTAAAGTTATTTGGTAACCTGCTACTTCAGCCCTAGCTATTCTACACTTATCTCTTTCAGCCACATAATCATTAAGCACTTTTTGATAAAAGTTATGACACTTTGAACATACCTCGTAGATAGGGTGAACTTGGTAAAGTGGCTACCATAGCAAGTAGAACAGGTTCAGCTTCAGACTCCATGCTCTATCAAATCTTCCATAACCATCTTTAGACTCCATAACAACATGTCCGTGTTCCTTATCAAAAGTTGTACTCAAAGTCAAATTCTTCCATGAATCCTCCACGCCTACTATACAAGAGGTTACGGTTCATCATCAAACTCAAAGACTACCAACCCTCGATAGATTCTCTTGAGCAACCAAAGCTTTTGTTTCTGTAATAGGAATTTCTTTCAACTCAAGCTTTGGTTTCTCACCATCCTGCTTGCTTGATACTTAGCAAACCTGCATTCCCTTGCAAAATGTCCAGCCTTTTGACAATTGAAGCATTCAATCTTGGATTTGTCAAAAGTGATTCCCTGTTTTGGTTTGAAGTCAATGCCTCTTCCTGTCTTCTTCATAAACTTCTTGATCCTTGCAGGGATCATAGCAACTTGCCACCTGATATCAATTTCTTCAAGAGCATCCTCTTCAATCTGTGAGAGTTCTTCTTCATAAGTACGTAGAGTAGCTTGATGTGCAAAGAAAGAGCACACAACTTCATCTGAGTGGATGGTATTAGTTGGTGTGGGTTGCCGAGAAAAGTAGGGTAGTGTAGGCAAGCAGTACTTTGAGCAACAAGATTTTGAGTAGGAGAAGCAGTACTTTTAGTAGAAGTACTTGCCTCTTTCAAATGACACAAAAGCAATCACCTGGAGACTTTGAGCTTGTTTGGCCATTCTTCTCATGCTCATACACCGCCGATGATTGTAGAGATTATCAAAGTCCATGGTGTCCAATCCGGTTGTCCTCTCGATCATAGTAGTAATCACATGCCATGTAGATGGCAAACTCCTTAAGAACTTAAGATTAGCATCTTCAACTGAAACCTTTGCTTTGTATAACTCCAAAGATATCGGAAGGTTTTGAATCATCATAAGCAAGCATCAAGGCCTTCTCTTTCTCCAACAAGAAGGTTTCAAACCGCCGCTTCACAGATTTCGTGCATCTTTTGGAAGCATCATTACCTCCAAATCTAGTCTTGAGAGCAGCCCAGAGTTGCTTTGCATCTTTAGCATCATGGAACTGGAGTAGATGACCATCCGAATAGCGACAAAAGATGTTGAGAGCCTCTCTTGATTTCTTATTGTAACAGCTGGCAAGATGGGTTTAGGTGCTTTAGGTTAGCCAAGAATGTCTTCGTGTTCTTCCACAACTTCATTACCATTGACAATCACATTCCATAGTGCATGGTTTGTGATTGCAATATATCAGCCTCATCTTCATGCTCCATAGATCGATTCGCCTTTCTTAATGATAGGAATCCTTGGTGAGGTGATGGATGGTGGTGGAACAGTTTCAGTCGATATCTTTAGGTTTTTGTTGTTTAACTAGGTTTAAACAGTTTCTTCTTAGTCAGAGTTTCCACACAAGCTCTCATACCACTTGTTGGATCGATGTACTCTAACCAAACTAACTTAAATAGCTTGTTAAGGGTTTAATAACCTCTGATAAATCCTAAGTTATTAACAATGAAAACACTGAGTAATCTCTATTAAGTACGCGGAATTTACTTAACAAAGCTAAGAAGATTTAACTTTATTAATAACTATAAAACTGCTTATTATGCAGATTCTTTAACAACTCTAAAACTCTAATAATGATCGTACTTTAGGATATAAAAACTCGTTACTCTAATACCAATCTAGGGGTCCTTTTATAGACTTAAGGATAACCCTAATCGGTTTACAATTCTTATCCTTGTACGTCAAGTAAACAATACTTAGAAAGTTCTAGATAAACATTACTTTGTATCTATTAATCAATTACAACCGACTTTAAGCTTTGCAATACTTTGATGAATAAGCAAGACTTTTGACTTTTACTTAGCAAGATTTTGACTTCTACTTAGCAGATTTTGACTCTTCATAACTTTGTCTTTCTCTAGATTTTGTTAATCTTCAGCACTTTAACTCTTCAAAGACTTTGACTTTCTCAGATCCCAACAAGGCTGCTCTCCTATATGTGCTAAATGCTTTCAAATCTCGAAGCACATATTGAGGGGGAGCATTTCAAAAGAAAATAAACTATCAAGGTACAAAGATTGAAATGTTTTATCATAAAGTACATTGATTGATTTTCTAATGGTTTTCCTTATGGCAGTGTGATCGTGAAAGTACTTCAAAGAACTCTTTCCTCTATGTGCTAAATGATTTCAAACAACCAACGCACATATTGAGGGGGAGAATTTACCAAGAAAAAAATCAAAATGATTTTTCTTAGGAAATTGTGATCAAAGAAATATTTCAAAGTCCTCTTGCCTCCATGTGCGAAACAATTTCAAAATCAGAAAGCACATGTTGAGGAGGAGCATTTCTAAAAGATCAAAAACAATTAAGGTACAAAATGCTTTGATATTATATCACAAGTATCTTGATTGATTTTCCAAATGATTTTTCAATTGGTTTCAAAGAAGGAAAGAACAATACCAAAAGACCGACCAATTTACTTTATGCATGGTGTTATAAGGATGGTAAGGTTAGGTATTCGTTCCCACGATCCCGCCAGAACCGGAGGGATCTACCCAGGGACAATCCACTAGATAGTGTAGAAGTCCTTAGGTATGATGAAAAAAAAGGAGAAAAATGAGAATATGGGAAGAGTGCGGACTGAGAAAGAGCTAGAACTGGAATAAACCCAAGAAGGTTCTAGTTATGAAGTCTCGGTAAGCACTGAAGGGGTTGAAGAATGAAAAAGAATTGAATGTGAAAAGGGTGAAAAAAAAAATAGCCCTCCACTAATTCAACCTTAGGGCGTAAAACCGGGTTCAATACATATGCTACTGGTGGTTACTAAGGTAACACTGGTATTGAAGACGAGATGTCATGGACCCAAAGGACTCACTGCACTAAACTTCTCAAGCTAGTCAAGTTCCTATTAAAAGGACTTGTTTCATTCTCAGGGGAACCCCACGTAATCTATCGACTTTCTCTTAGAGATTGTTGATATTGAAGAAGCAGACCCTCTCCCTAGTCTCCGATATAGGAAACCAAAGTGTACAATTGAGTCTAGAGCCAAGAGATCATCCACAATATCTCATTAGGACACAAAATTAATGAAGACTTGTTGTTTCACACACTGTGGAAAGTAAGTATATATTGAGAGTCCTACGCATTATCCTTGTGATATTTCCCAGAACATCCGAGTGATATATTAAATATTCACAATGAAGATGGAAATCCTTCTAGAGCCAACATCAAACAAGGTCTTGGTGGGTGACATGTGAGATCTTTTCTAAAGATCAAACTTGTGACAACTGGATAGAAACGATGGGGCGATTCTTTCTTGAATCAAACTTGGTCCAGGAAATGAATTGACGAATACTTTTGGAAAAACCGTTCGATGTGCAAATCTTCTTTTCTCTAGCACATCGAATGTGTATTCATTTTTAAATAAAAAAAAGTATTTCTGATTGAAAATTGATTTTTCTTATAAAATCTTCGTTGTATTGCAAAACTCTTTCTTCAAGCAATACGCGATTGTTTTCAAATCATTTTTAATCAATCAGTAAATCTCAATTTGCTGGTTCACTCACTCTGTGTTGTCTTCTTTGGGACGCTCTGGTTTGAGAACGGCTAGAACAGCCTAAACCCCGTCAAGGAGATTCTTAGGAATCCTACCGATCACAGCGATTTATAATCGATCAACGAGGAACCTTGGTTCTTGCAACCATATTCAACGAAAATGAACAAAGACACTTTCGTGTGTTTTAGTGTTAACTGTTGTTTGCAGGAACATTGGACGGTTGCAGCTGATCAATATTGAGGAGTCAATTCATAACCGCATGCTCACAAAGATTCACACTTAATTGAAGAAAATCATGAACATCAAAGACATACAACAAAGATGCTTCCGCTCTTCTGATGAAAAGATGTCATGTTCCAGAAAGTGTGAGCATGTCGGTCCAAAAGTCACAACATCACATGAAGGCAACACAACAAAGGGTGATCCAGAGATTTACTGTGGCTGATGATCTCAAAGAAAGCTTGAAGATCATCAAGACGTAGATCAGTTCAAAGACCTCCACTGAAAGAACAAAGTATGCGGACTTTGAAGAATCGCTACTCAAGCACAAAGAATGCGGAAATTGAAGAATTGAAGTCTACGAGCTAAGAACTAAAGACAAAGATAGAATGCTAGGATGCAAAATGTATTTCATGGGGTGACCTCCCTTAGGGGGAGATGGTTAGGAATTGGAAATTCCATAATGAAGTGTCGGTCAACCCTATATAATCTAGCATAAGTTAGCTCATAGATATATCGTTATTTACGTTATTTAGTAGTTAATTAGTTAGTTATTAGTTTAGTTATTAGTTTAGAGTAACACCGTGGAGGAAGGACGGGTCTTTACCCACTGTATGCCTGATACACAGTCCAACAGGAGGACGTATTAGTTGTAACTATAAATACCCCTTCCATTCTTGGAAGGGGTGGAGCTTCTAATCTAACATTTCTTCTTTTTGTTTTACTTTCTCTCTCAAGAACTCCCTCTCTACTCTTTCACTCTCTAAACATGGCTTACTTGATATTTCATAATCCTAGACCACCTGAATCATCAAACAACATAATATGTATGATCCTACATTCTATCATAAAGCGTGCATTAATGTGTGTACTATTTTGTCCTGATGAGTCTTACTTCAAAAGAAACTCATTTTAAACCTCACAGTCTAGCCGTTTGGTGAAAGATGAATCAAGTTTTAAAGTGATTATCTTTCTTGGACTGCATCTAATCATTTATAGTTTTGAGACATTCATCAAATTGAAGATCTGATAATGCATCTCTATAGTTAGTAGGTTTACAATGATCCTCTAACTCATATCCCTCAGCATTGATATAAAATATCTCTCAAGTGCACGAGGTATCCTTGTGGATTTATGAATGTGAGTTATGTCATTCTTTGGTTCAACATTTACATGTTTAGCCTTAATATGACATTAGCAAGTGTATTTAGAAGGTTATATATTTGTTCTTGAATGTATTCAAGATTCACAAGTGCTCCCACTTGCTTTGTAAGTAGTGACTATTCTCTATATACATAGCATCCTAAGTAACAATAAATTGTTCTCACTTGGGACATTTAAAATACATCAATAGCTTTCAACTCTAGTTTGTTAATAACACGCTCCAAGAGATATTAACAAATTTGGAACTCTAATTTATACATAATGGGGATCATTCCATTCCATCAATAGATGATGTCTTAATTACGTTCTATGTTGGAGTCATATTAATTATATGTATGATATACTCAATTTCTTAACCTTGATAGTTTTGGAGATTAAAGCTGTTTAAGTTAACATTAATCAAACAATGCCAGAAGAGTGTGATATAACACATTAGATATACCATAAAATTGGTATTTTATAATATTGGGATTGTGAGGCCATACCACAATTCTTTAGACAACTTAATAATCTTTTGGTCATATACTTGCCAATTAGGTCAAACCAAATTGCATAAATAGTATTTCAAAACCAATTGTTGGCTAGATATTATAAGTCGTTGACCAAGTTACTTACTTTATGTGTATGTCCTTACAAAAAGACATATACATTTAATATCTTACTATACCTTATAAGTCATTGATCAACTCAAGAACTTCATGTTCATGTCTTAACAAGAAGACATAACGAGCTAACGTCTGACTTTACGTTACAAGTACTTCAACAAGTAAATGATTTTATGTACATGTCATAACAAGAGGACATAGACATATTTAACTAAAGTAATTATGAACGCCTACTATTGGCCTCAATAGTAATTTCAAGTTAATTGCTTACTTCATACTTATGACTTTACAAGAAATCATAATTATATTGTCTAAACAATTAGTGAATAATTATGACTTTGCAAGGAAATATAATCATACTAACTAAATCATTTAGTGAATATGTAGAAGTAGCTTTTCATCATATCTTGACACTCATTCTAAATAGGGCAACATACATTTTATGTGTAGAAGTCTTGTAGAATATAATCCTCCTTACATTGCGGTAAAGGAAAACCATTAGTCATAGCATTATTTGTTGTTCCTTGCACACAATTAAGATTTCTCCCACTTGTGCAGGGTGCAACATTATGCAATTATACAAAACAACGCGACAATCATTTTTTAGTATAGATAATATGATTGTGTCAGATATAGAATATGAATTAAGTCATGCTCAAATCATGTCAACATGGAAAGTGTATAGAAAAGGTTCAATTAATAAGTAATTTTGCATGATGATTTTATAGATAACGTTACGGAAAGCGACAAGTTATCATATAAGATGAGATGTTGTGATTTGTACTAACTGAAAAGGTATCACACTTAGAAAGTAATTGATTATTTTTGGGCAGTCTAGAAATAATATGGGGCATCTATAAGATAGACAAGCTCATAGCTCCCACTGAATCAGATAACATTACTAGAATGCCAGCTTAGAAAATAAACTTGTATTACTCTCACTGAATTAGACAAACATTAAAAAACATTTCCTATTGGTGAGAACCAAATGGAAATTTATTGACTTTCCTTATCTTGAATATCTACACATTATTGCTAATGTGAACAAGTAAGTATGTACTTAGATATCCAAAAGAGTGTGTCAAGTTCTATGACATAAACGATGGACTATCTATTTTATGCTAATGTTAACTTGAAATTAGCATGCAATTCCTCCCTACTTGGCCTACCTTGCCAAAAGGGTGTAGTACCTATATTAGGTTAAAGCAAACAACTAGGTTAATCATGATGGTTATTGCTTTTACAACTTTGTTGTAATATTTCAATTTCATAATTACACTCATAAGATGTCTCGATAACAACAAGGCATTAATATTTAATAGATATAGAAACACGTTATATAGTTATTAAAAAAAGTCTTAGAAGTTTCAAAGATTTCAAAACTAAACATGGGTAGTGATTCATTTGAGAGTATAAGATTTAGTAACCATACTTAACCGTTTGACTTTTGCAAGGCAAAACAATTTTATGAGTATGTTTACTTATGAGTTTGATTAGAATTTGGGGTAAATTTAATCGTTACTTTTATTCACTTTTCTAGCAAGGAAAATGAATAGGAATATGTCTCTCTCTTTTTTATAAGGAAAGGAGACCCACTTTGTCTTTTCCAAGAAAAGGACAAACCATCGTTTACAGTATATATTGTAATATACAATTAGCGGTAAAGTTTACATTTTAGTATTTTCGATAATTGATTCTTTTAGAAATTAACTACCATTGTTTTTAAATAAAAACAATTAATTTACTAAAAGACTAAGATCATACATGAACTCCCACTCATCACGGTAATCTCAATACTCTCGTAGGTCTTGTGGGTACAAGAGGTAGGCGGCGTTCGACAATTACCTTACAAGTTCGACTCTTAGATTTATGAGACATATGGAACTAGAGTACAAGCTTCTAGTGTCATGCATGTTTGTCTCGTCGTATGCCTCGGGCTCAAGGATCTCACCCGCTTGACTCGATTAAGTAGTTAAATTAGAGAATTGTAAATATTACACCACCGTCTCATGATGAGTGAATTATCACTTTGGGTTGCAATTCACCTATGGTCTCACGTAGAGTAAAAGACAAGTGCAAGTGTTCTCAAATTTGGATGGCATAGACTTAAATTGCAAATAGGGTATCAAGTAATTTTTGACAAAACAGGTATGAAAATTGTGTACGAAGCATGCATACATCTTTGTAATCACAAGTTAAGAAAAATAATTTTGTTAACTTTTAAGGTGCGATATATCGTGGTTTTGGTAAAACCAATTAAAGAATTACCAACCACTATATTCAACTACTTCATGAGTTTAAAAACCGAAGTTCTTCGAATAATTACCACAAATACCAAAGCATATAGTGGCGCGTCAGATTACGGTCAACCAAATTGAAGACGTATTTGTCAAGACCATCCACTTACAAGAAGCCATTGGTTGAAACAAAAAAACGTCATCGAAAAATACGCAAAACTTTATTAAAAGTTTATTAAATCAAACAATATCAAGCAAGCTGTATCCTGGTAGTTTCGAGAGAGACTGACACCCTCAATATCTTGATGGAACCAATGATTTAATCAAATCAAATTTCGATATTTTATAATCTATTTTAAGTGTCTAAAAATGAGTTTTTACACATAACACATAACTGGTCACAAGGAATAAGTGTGTATTATTAACAGACAAATTAAATCACATGATATCCATCAATCTATATCATGGTAGCTTTGAGAGAGACCCACACCATCAATAGCTTGATGGAATCAAAGATTTAATTAAAAACGAGTTTCGATATAAGTAATTAGCCTGTTTTTATTTCCAAAATAATTTACAAATATGCAAAACAAGTCTCAATGAATAAAACATATAAGCAATTAAAAAAGACAGAAATAAGGGTAGAGGTGAAGACAGACTCTAATGAAAAGTAGTAAATCATGTAATGCTACAAGAACTCAAGAATGAGACTTCCCCAACTAGAGAATCAAAATGCTCCCACAAGGTTTTCGAGTTAGGTATCAAGTGGACCACATACGTCATAAAATATGACAGCGCAAGACTTAAGATTAGAAAAATAAAAAGAAGAAGTCCATATTACAATATATTTTAATTTTTCCTAACCTTTTTTTAACTTTATTAACTATTAATATAATAACAAGATCAAAATTTTAATTAATTATACATGACAAGAATGCATGTTATTTACATGTTTTCAAATAAAACAATTAACTAAAATATGTGTGTATCTTGTGTTTTAGAGTGTAACCCATAACACCAAAGGAGATGGCTCGTGATGCCAATTTTGAGATTTTATATTGATTGAACCATCAATACCACGAGTACGCAGTAGATTGATCTATATTTAATGTTATCAATTAACAAATAAATAAAACACATAAAATACTAACCTCGAATCTATTGAACAATAGATAAAATAGGAAAACCTAATTTTGATCTTGCACCACCTTTGGATCTTGAATCACCGTGAAACACCAAATCAACTACAATGAGTTGATCTCTATCAAATGCACACATTACACGTCTTAACGATAACGTTCGGATGCTAGTGCTTGTCTACGTATGAAACAACAAGACACACGGTATTGTTTCTTGGCTTGTTTGGATCAAAACCCCTTACACAATTGGGGTGTCGATCGGTTTTGCACAAGAAAGAGGGGAGGGAAGATTTACTTTGGTTAAGGGTTAGCAAAGGATAAGTGAATAATGAATTACAAAGGGTCCTTATATACTAAATCCATATCTTAACTTCCAACCTATCCCAAAACCATCATGGGCCCTTGTTTGGCCGGCCCCCTATGCCCCATGGGCTTCTTAGGCTTGTTTTGGACTTTAACTAATAATAACATGTCCATTACACTTAAATTAGTTAGCCCCTTAATTAGTTACTCGTCTAACGGTTAACTAACGACCTTTAAATTATTTTGTAAATATTATTTAATGTAATCAACATATCTAATATATTAATTATGCTAAATAAAACGTTCTCTAAATGTATACGTGTGTGCCCCAATAGGCTAATGTATTTTCGGCCGTATAGTTATCGATTTGACTTGAGTATAACCAATAATAACTTCTTAGTATTTTAACGTACCATTTTAAATATGAGTTTGAATTATGAAGCTTAATTCTCGATGTGTGCAATTTTATGTTCCGGTTTGATCTATATGTAATCGAAATATTTATCTGAGTTATGTTCTGTGGCCTAAGCTAAATTCTTGATCTGGCTAATTACGTTTGTCTTGTATTATATTTACGAGGTGTTTGGGATTTCTTATTTAATTATTATACCCATTTTGCTTTTTGAAATAAGTTGTATTATAAGCAACCCCAAACACCCTCCAAATTCCTTATCTAGATGCATTAAATTAATCACAATAAGCATATAAATATGAACATTTATGTGATCAGCGTTATGTTTAGTCAGACTTCGGAATATGTATCAACTAATCATGTATGCTAATTTGTATTTGAATTCCAGTTACTTATCGGTAGTGCAGCATTAGTAGTCTGTTGTACTTGTTCATTTTTGGAATTGTATTTTGAAATTCAAGAAATAATCATACATAACATAACAAAATCATGCTGAGGAATACTGTTTGGATTTGCTTTTGTTGTATCAAAATGATGATCATTTGTGTAAGTGTGATAACATCAAATAATCCTGATATTCTAAGTGTTAATTTCCCCCTTTATTGATATAATGCTTAAAATATTATTAGAATCACCCTTATTTATTCTCATTTTGTTTCAGGAGTAATTTTCTATGAATAAGCGGTATTTGGACGATATTGGGCTCAAGTTGGATCGTTCTTATATTCATGAAAACTACGGCGTAACTAAGTGATGAAGTTACGTCGTAATTATATTTACAAAGACTACGACATAACAAAGTAATGGAGTTACACCGTAATGAGACTACGCCGTAACCATCAGATTAGGATACGGCGTAATTACCACACCAAAAAAAAGTTACAAAGACTACGTCATAACTATCAGCTAAGGTTACGGCGTAAAAGACATTTTATGGAGACTACGGCGTAACCACCTTCTTAGGTTACGCCGTAATCCTGGATTAGCATCAGTATATCCGTTTATGATGAACTACGGCGTAACTATTTCATAGAGTTACGCCGTAACATAAATTAGGGTTTCACGCCTATAAATACATCATGAATTCTGCATTTTAAAGACATCTCCCCTTTCCCAAACCTTTCTAGGGTTTGGGGAGAGCAACCACAGAAGAATAATTATGGCTTAGGAGTATGAAGAACGAAGTTCTCGTCTACGATTTCCTTTAAATTCTTTTATGTTTTTATAGAGATCATACTATGAATTCATGTTATTAATTCAAGTTTTTGTTTATGTTAATTATTCTCTTTATTACTCTTTATAGACATCTACTTAGTATTTCATAGATCGCTAGTTTCGGTAATGTTATAAGCTTCTTAGTATCTAGGGAGTTAGGAGAAATGACCAAAGGACCCCAACTCACTATATTGCGAAGTATGAAAGGAATTGGCCGCAGTACAACCATTCTTTGTGTGCGAATTGACCAAAGGATCACCTATCAAGCGGAGGTATTTAAAAAGCTATAAGAAATCTAAGATCCTAACGGCTGGATTTCCATAGACTAGGTCTAGTAGATTTGGTACTTAATGATTGCTATTAGATTGCTGAATGATCCTGGGTGAAACAATCATCTTGGTGAGGGGTCTAAGAATCATAGGCTAGACGAATTGACCAAAGGAGTCTAGTGATATTTACCCACTATATTGAGCTTAAAAATTGAGAATTAGAACATATCTAAACCATTGGTTAAACTTCACTCTTCTATTACTTTGTCCTAATTTCTACTCCTGTTTAATTAGGCTAATTTTGTCTATTTTATCACACAAATATCATTTTTATCTTATTTATCTCGCAATATCTTAGTTCTTTCATATCACAGCTCTCTTGGGACGACACTCGGATTTACCTAAGGCTTTACTACATATGATCGGGTTCTCTGCCCTTAGTATGTGTTTATCCTTGTAAATCTCAGTTTTATAAATATTAAAGGCATGATGAAATAGCACATCAAAGTGTTACATATTTCTTTTGAATTTTGAATGTGTCTATTTAGGACTTGTATTATTAGAATCATGGAAGTTGTACATGGGACACCTCAAGCAAATCAATTTACACCCCAAGGAGATTTTATTAGCAATATGTTAGATGATGTGATAAATAATATTATGGAACGTGTGCCAATACAAGAAGTGGTGAGAACTAGGATCTTGTTGAAAGAATGGAGATATAAGTGGACGATGCTCACACAACTAGTCTTCGATAATAATTTTTATATGTTTCACAAGTTACATGAAGTTATAGTCACTTAACTGGTCATATTTTCTCATTTAGACTCAACAAAATTGGAGCTTCAAAACTGTAAGTTGGGTCCCACGTCTAGTGGTCGTGGGTTTCCGAATCTTCTCAGTGTGAACTTGCAATGGGTAGACTTCAGAACCTACACAAATGAGGGTAGTTTCTCACACAGTGTCCGAACCTGAAAATTTTAGTCTAAAAGTTGCAAATCATACCCAAATGACCCAACTTGGGTGGATTAGGGTTATTATTTTATTTTATTTTATTTTTAGCATTATGGGCAGAATGGGCTTTGTCTTTTATTTTAATTGGGTTATTTGGACGACATAAGGTTCAGACTAAATAAGCAGGTTTGATGAGCAGAGATGAAAACATGTAATGGATATATTTTTCCCTCGCTCTATTTCACTTTATCTAATTATTATTTTTTGTAATCCAATTCGCTCTCTACAAACATGTCATGCATGAATCCTCAAATTACAATCTAGTACTAACTTGTCAGTTATCAAAGTATTATTCATATGACTTAAATTTTACTAGCCATAACTTTACTATCTTTAGTTAAAAATCTATAAATCAATGAATTTTATGTTGATTTTTACCTTTTTACTCCTTAAAGGGTATTTGGGAGTATGTTTACTGCTAAATCAAAAGGGTGTTTGGGTTGTTTTTTTTAGGGACATTTAGATTAAGAGGTGTTTCGTTTGTTTTTGTTTAGGTACATTTAGTTATTAAGGGGTGGTTGGACATTTTCCATTGCTGAAAAAGGAGTGTTTGGAACTATTTTTATTGCTTAAATAAAGGGGCGTTTTGGCTGTTTTTGTTTAGGTGTATTTAGTTACTAAGGGGTGTTTGGAACTGCTTTTCATTGTTAAATAAAGGGTGGTTTAGGAATTTGTTTATTGCTAAAATAAAAGGTCTTTGAGACTCTTTTCAATTGAGACTCGTTTAGTTATTAAAGGGTGTATGAGACTACTTTTCATTGCTAAAGTCGGTGATGTTTAGGACTATGTTTATTGCTGAAATAAAGGGTGTTTGAAACTATTTTCGTTTGACACTCATTTAGTTATTAAAGTGTATTTGGTATTGGTTTTCATTGTTGAATTCAGTAAAGTTCAGGACTATGTTTGTTGCTGAAATATAGGGTGTTTAAGACTGCTTTCGTTTAACACTCATTTAGTTATTAAAGGGTATTTGGGATTGTTTTTCATTGTTGAGTTCAGTGTTGTTTAGGACTATGTTTATTGCTGAAATAAAGGGTATTTAAGACTGTTTTCATTTGAGACCCATTTAGTTATTAAAGGGTATTTGGGATTGCTTTTCATTGCTGAAATTTAATGATGTTCAGGACTATGTTTATTTCTGAAATAAAGGGTGTTTGAGACTGTTTTCGCTTAAGACTATTTTCTCTTGAGACTCATTTAGTTATTAAAGGTATTTGGGACTACTTTTCATTATTGAATTCATTGGTGTTTAGGACTATATTTATTATTGAAATAAAGGGTGTCTGAGTCTGTTTTCGTTTGACACTCATTTAGTTATTAAAGGGTATTTGGGACTGTTTTTCATTGTTGAATTTAGTGGTGTTTAGAACTATGTTTATTGATGAAATAAAAGGTGTTTGAGACTTTTTTTCGTTTGACACTCATTTAGTTATTAAATGGTATTTGGGACTATTTTTCATTGTTGAATTTAGTGGTGTTTAGGATTGTCTTATTTAAATTTACTTATCATATTGCATCGTGTTTTCTTAATTATCATATATACTAAAGATCGGGGAAGGTTTTTGCACAAACATGTTTGTTGAACACGTGTCTCAAAATAGGCGGCTGAGCAATAAATGCAGCTTCAACAAACAGCCTACCTAGAAAAATCTCGCCACCCATCGCCTTCTCCAACCTAGAAAAATCCAGATCCCTTGGTAAAAAAAATCTCCTCTCCCCCTTTCCACCGCCTTTAAACAACCTTCCCTTTATTTTGACAGATCCTTCCACATCTTCACACCTGAATTCAGTTTGTTCACTCCCGTATTTGTGGTTGCACTATCAAAAACATCAGCCCTTTATTTTTGGTATATCCGATCATCTCTTTTTATGACAGTTTTTGAGGTACGATCTATTCTAATTCCTTTTATTTAATTTTTTTTATCGTTAATTTTGCTGTTGCTTATATTTATATGATTTATATTTTGATTTTTGTATATATATGTTGTTAATTATATCATGTTTGAGTAGATTTAACCAAAAGCCTAACCAACTATACATGCCACAACTTCATGTATAAGTATGTTGCCTTCATTATACAAGTTTGCTAATTCAAATTAATGTGACATTGAATAAATCGGAATCGGGTAGTGTCATATGATATTGAGTAAAGTGGAGAATGAGAACCTGGTAAAATAGGGCAAGAATCTGATGTGGATTTGGAAAGTAGTTTGGTTTTAAAAAAACTCTTAATCTGTTGCTTTTGTAGTATTTATTGATTATCAGCCTCAGTTGCAATAAAATGGTGATTTGACTAAAATATGGTGGTGTGTTTATGTGCAGGTTTCACAATTAGTTGGAAACAGCCAGTGGTGGAAATGGGTTTGAGATTATGAGGGTGTTTAAACTTATTTGTGGGCTAATGAGCTTATGTGATTTTCGCTTCGCTATTAAAAAGTTGGGAAAAGCAATGCGGATATGAAAAGAATCTGAGCTTAGAAAGCTTATTGAAACGGTAACGCTTACCTCATTTTCAAATGTTATTTTTGTATTTAATAGTTTTACCGTTGTTATTTCGTATAAATTGTTTTTTTGCTTATATCATACATAGGGTTATGCTCTTTCTCTTAATATTCTGCTCATGTCAGCGTTGCTTATGATTTTCGATGAGAAGCTAGCCAATATGATCAGGCCATATGTTTTATGGAAATGCTATATAAACTTAACTGATTTTACTTTATAGTTTTTTTTATCAAACTTTACTTCATTTTCTATGTTTAATGAATGATCTGATTAATTAAGTTGGATTCTATGCTAAAATTGTATATTATGTGATTCAATAATCTAATTTAGGACTGACGTTTAAACTAAGAACCATGATGGTGTTCATTTAACATGAACTTTGTTTTTTAAAGGTCTTATGCAAATTGTTTAAGAAAAAACCTATAGTATGAAACTTTCATTAACTTCTCTCGGTTTTCATGTTTCTTGCAAGAAATTTGGAACGGAACAATTTATATTAGTGAGGGGTTTCATGCTAAATTTGATTACGTACTTTTGTTACATGGTAATCCAAATATTTTATCCTATCTTTGAAATGTATTGTGGAATGTTTGGTATGACTTTGTGTAATTGTACTACAAGACATTTTGCGAGAGCATATTTCATTGCGTTAGGTACTTTATATATTATCGTCCTTAAATTAGAATTAAGACTACAAAGTATATAGGTCACTGCAATTTTTAGCCACTATTTTATTCAAATGCTAATTTATATATACATGTAATCTTTAGACAAGACAATTTCATATTTGCTACAGAAAACTGATGGCCGATAATGGAAATATCAAGAAGCTCTGGCCAACCGGCTGCTGGAAAACGCACCAGAGAACTTACTAAGATTTGTGTGTGTTACAGATAGGGATGAAAAATATAAGAGAATGATATGTGAGATGGGAAATTGCAGTTTGGTGTAGCTAACATCGTTCAAAGTCTCACAATTGTGTAAAGGGATTAAAGTTGAGATGGTCCACATCTTGGCGGGGCGGGTCACTAGACTTGCAGCCATGGTGGGCATATCCTCTTTTTTCAATCCTTACCAGACTTATTTTTCAGTTATAATAATCTGCTGAACTGTGGTGGGTGAAACTGATCCGTATCTTGGCGGGGCAGCACGGCTTCGTGTTTGCAGCCATGACGTATCGGATACCAGTCTAAATCATATGAATAAGCCTATGATTTCATTTTCACCCAATCTTTACTGTGGTGGTGGTCATGAATGTGGGGTTTATGTCTTATGGTTTTGGATTTCGTACTAATATTAATGATGTTTTTCAAATGGGCTGTGATGACTATTGTAATCTGAGTGAAATGAAATGGGTGGTGGAAGATCCAACCATAACTTGGCGGGGCAATGAACGGATGCCATACAATCAATGGTTACTATGCAATTGTGTTCGTTTGCAGCCACGGCTGAATCCCGGTCTTTCCATCACCTAACCCTATTTATAGATCTGAGCCTAATTTTTTTAGTTATACTAAAATATAAAAATCACAACCGATACTATCATCTTTCTTGGTTGATATAGGAAAATTATGTACAACTACCTTACTGACGAAAACCGTGTAAGCTCAGAGGCAAAGGGTAACCTAGTCTCGCAGTGTCTTCAAACAGCAATCGAGAGAAGAGCATCTGAGGTACACGTTACTCAATCTGCCTTACCACCCTTTTTCACCCTTAATTTGCATCTTTGGTACTTCACAATACTAGATCATTATTTTCTGCTACATTGGCAACTTACAAGGCTGTATTCTTTTTTCTTTGAACTAGCAGGACCCAAGTGTAAAGAAATTAGCTTAGCAAATAGCGCAAGAGGGGTCCATTCAACAAAATGGCAAAGTGACTGCAGAAAACCTTCCAAGATGCTGAATTGGTCTATCTGCTTTTGAGTATCTAATCTTTGGGATTGTGTGGTGCAATATTGCTAGCCATATTTGCCATAGGAACTTTTGGTTTGTGTAGCTAAAAATATGACTAATAGTCATATGCGCTCTTGGATTATGTAGTCCAAGATGTACCTGATAATTAACTTTATTCCAACGTGTTGTTAGAATCAACTGAGAATGTAGAAACTGAACTGCTCAACCCGCTGGTAAACAAATGGTTTCTTCTTATGTCAAAAGTTTAGATCTTTTTTAAGCGACATTGGCTGGGCTAAGATTTGTTGCTTCTGCTTTGGATTTTTTTTTCTTTCTTTCCTTTGTTTTTCTTTGTTTTTGTTTTTTTTAATTTATTGTCCGATCAGCTTCCATAACTATGTTGGTACTGCAGGTTTTGAACAACCAGTGGTTCATGGTTAGGTAGTTAAATAGCTGCGTGGATCATCTCTTAGTTTTCAAAGCGTGGGAAGATCCATCCATCTCGACGTTGCTGGTGTGACCGGTTATCATGCAATTCATCACGTTCAGGCCGACGCAAGTAATTACAGAGATGTGTTGTCACGAATACTATAGAAACTAATGTAGCACTTGGTGTTGATCCTGATGAACAGGGTTTAGCTTCTGTTTGCAATACAGGTATAAGACATTTTTTTTTCTGTCAATTAGTTTTCTAAACGAGTCTAATAGATAAGTTTTAATATGAATAATTTTTGTAGATGTAGGAACTTCAGTTTCTAATCCCACAAATGTTGTTGACCCCACTGGAGAGGGTCCCGGTTCGTTTCGTAGCACAGGTAAAGTTAAACTTTTAATGTGTCATAAGTTTATCATGAGCAGTTTTCGTACGCCTTTGGGTAGGTGCTTATTTGTTTTTTGTACATGCGTTCTTAGGTAGCTCTTTTTATTCCTGTCATAGGCAGCGGAAAAAATTATCCCTGCCCAACCGATCAGGATCAGAAGCATGCGTACGAGATGGCAGGCGCAATGTTTAGAGGCGTGTTGCCATAGATGTTTCAGAAACTGTTGATGGTCGATAGGTATTAATCATAGTTTTCTCTTAGTGGATGCTGCACTTTGTCAGTTCGGACAACAACACCTTAAATCCAGAAATAGTTGTCTTATCTTTGGACTATTCCGAATGATAAACTCATATGCTGTAACTTTCTGCTACTATCATGTGCCTGCAAATAGTTTTCAAAAACTATACATGATGCAAAACTATGAGTGTATTGTAAAACATGTTGGATTCCATTAATTGCAGGCCACATGATATACTGTAATCATAGCAAGATTCTATTTAACATATGCTTGGTCATATTTGATTATGGGTCATATACTGGGTCATCTTTATTTCAAGTGCATTTGGTATAAACTTGGTCATTGTGGGATAATTGCAGTTTGAACACAATGCTCCCGCGGCAACGCGCGGGCTACCCCACTCGTTTTAGACTAAAGGAGATTTCAGAATATGTCAGAACAACAAAGTATGGAAGGAGATAATGAAGATGAGGCTTCTTCAACAACTTCAAAACGAAAGAATTCTTTGGTATTGAAGAGTTTTGAAATGATCAAGGGTAAGACTCGTGCGGATAGAAAGGCTAGTTGTAGCAATTGCAGCAAGGTGTATAGTGCCAACCCAAGTACAAGAACAAATGATTTGAACCAACACATGCTTGACTGAGCATTTTAAATTTGAAGAAGATGGAAAACCACAAAAACGTGCCCCATCGGATCAAGACATGCATACAGAGAAAATGGCAATTGCTATCATTAAGCATAAGTATCCATTTAGTTATGTTGAACATGAGGCAACAAGACAAGTACACAAAATTTTCCATTGAGTTGTGTATTCTATTACAAAAGATACAGCAAAGGAAGGTATATTAAATAGAGTAAATTACAAAAATCGTCCTCGTGGTTTAGCCAAATTGCAGATTTCGTCCGTACTGTTCATTAAGTGCAAAAATAGTCCGTTGACTGCACTGTTTGGTGCGCTTTTGGTCCTTTGACTTAACTGCCGTTAAATGGACTCCGTTAGTAGTTACACTTTAGCCCTTTTGACTAACCACCGTTGCAGCACACATCCTTCGAACCACAAGGACGATTTTTGCAATTTTTTTTTCAAATTAAAAAAAAAAAAATCCTATTTTTTAATTTTTAATTGTTTTTTAATATTTTTTTTCAAAAATGCTTTTTATATAAGAATGTTTTATATAAAAACGTTTTATAAAACAGTTTTTATATAAAACGTTTTTATATAAAGTTTTTTTATATAAAAATGCTTTTATATAAAAATATTAAAAAAACTTTTTATATAAAAACGTTTCATATAAAACAACATTTTTATATAAAAAACATTTTCGAAAAAAAAGTTAATCGACGATAAAAATTATTCAAAAAAAATCGAACAAAAACGGACAAAAACGTAAATTTTTTTCCCGTTTTTATCCATTTTGTTCATTTTTGTCCGTTTTCATCCGATTTTGTTTTTCTTACGATTTTGTTTGTTTTTATCCGTTTTGGTTTGTTTTGTCCGTTTTTCTTACGGCTGTTTATTTATATAAAAGTGTTTTATATAAAAACGTTTTATAAAAACGTTTTTATTTATATAAAAAGTTTTTATATAAAGCTTTTCTATATAATAATGTTTTTATATAAAAAATTAAAAAAGTTTTTATAAAACGTTTTTATATAAAACATTTTTGTCCGTTTTTATTACGTTTTTGTCCGTTTTTATCCATTTTGTTCATTTTTTTCTGTTTTCATCCGATTTTGTTTTTCTTACGATTTTGTTTGTTTTTATTCGTTTTGGTTTGTTTTGTCCATTTTCTTACGGCTGTTTATTTATATAAAAGTGTTTTATATAAAAAACGTTTTATAAAAACGTTTATATATAAAAAGTTTTTATATAAAGCTTTTCTATATAATAATGTTTTTATATAAAAAATTAAAAAAGTTTTTATAAAACATTTTTATATAAAACATTTTTGTCCGTTTTTATCCGTTTTTGTTCGATTTTTTTTGAATAATTTTTATCGTCAATTAACTTTTTTTTCGAAAATGTTTTTTATATAAAAATGTTGTTTTATATGAAACGTTTTTATATAAAAAGTTTTTTTAATATTTTTATATAAAAATGTTGTTTTATATGAAACGTTTTTATAAAATTTTTTATCGTCAATTAACTTTTTTTTCGAAAATGTTTTTAGATGGCGCAATGTCATGGTGGAACTCGTATGCGCAACCTATTGGTATCGAAAATGCTTACAAGCTCACGTGGGATCAATTCAAGAGGTTGTTGACAAAGAAGTATTGTCCACGCACGGAGGTGAAGAAATTAGAAACGGAATTCTATAAGTTAGTGACTATTGGTTATGACATCGAGACCTACATCAGGAGGTTTCAAGAATTGGCTGCACTATGTCCATCAATGGCTTCGGACAATGAGAAACTACTGGAAAATTTCATTGGAGGACTTCCACAATGTATTCAAGGAGATATAACTTCTTCCGATCCACAAACAATTGAAGAAACTATCAGGATAACTCAAAAACTTATGGCTCAAGTCGTGAAAGGGGAAAACATTATCAACAATAACCGTAACAACAACCACAACAACCAAACTAGCAACAGCAAAAGGAAATGGGAAAATGATCAGGGAGGTTATGATAACGACAACCAAAACCGTAACACTAATCATCATCAACAAAAGAATAGAGGGCAAGAAACCGCAATGGTTTATGTTGCTGCATCAATAGAAGGCAGAGGTTATGCTGGAACCTACCCACTATGTAATCGATGTAAGTATCATCACTCGGGTCTTTGCCCTGTTAAGTGCTACAAGTGTCAAAAACTAGGACACCATGCCAGGAATTGTAGAGGCAAGACCATAGTTACATGTTTCGGATGTGGGGAGCAAGGACACTATCGGAACCAATGTCCCCGGAACCAAGGTTAACAAGTTGAAGGAGCTCATGGGAAAGCAAATATGTTAGAAGGAGGAGAAGCTCAACAAGGTATCAACAACGCGAAAGACTGAAGAAGTTCGGAAACTAACAGTCTTATTTTTCCTTATGTATTATGTCGTACTAAGTTTATGTCTCCCATCGTATTCGGATCTTATGACTTAAGATGTACTACTTTTTAATAAACCACTTGTTGTAAAATATTCTCATCTAGCGTACTTTCTTTCCTTCCGATTTGTTATGACTTACGAGAATTTTACTTCCTTCTACTTTAACTGCCATTTTAACGACACGGTTTAAATCTATGTAAACATTGAGAGTTATAACAACTAAACCGAACGTCACATTATCGTTCCTTAATTATACATAGCCTAGCTAACTATGTCTAATTCTGGAGGGATCATGTTATGTTGGGAGCAGTTATTTATAAGTCTTAGTGCAAGCAGGGTTTTCACATATTCATAAAAGTCAAAGTGTTACTCATGGGAGATTCATCCAATATTTTCTTTACTATGATGTTTTGTACGCTCTAAATCATCGATAACCATAACGACACCTCTTCATGTCTTCTTTCCTTGATATTCATCACAAACTCAAAAATTCGATAGACTAAACGAACCTGAATTCGTGGTGAATTCCTTTTTGGGTGGGCGAATGTGACAACTCGCAATTTCAGGTCATTTCTGAAATTTACTATTCATCTCGGGAATTTACTATTCACCATTACTATTCAAAATTTTACTATTCACCGTTTTCGGAGTCGAAGTAATATTCTGAGAACGTATTTCAAAATTTACTATTCACGAAACACTATTCATTCCCGGACAAAATCACTATCCAAGTTTCACTATTTCATCATTTATCATAAACTAGGTTTACGAGTATCAATTTCGCGTAACCTAAATGGTTTAGCTGCGAATTCATGAACAATCTTCAAGGACATTTCATAAAGACTAGGTTTAGTCTACATATCATTAGCATCATCGTCATCATATTAATTCATGCATGGTTTTGCATTTTTCATTCAACGTAAAATTTTTATTAAATAAACGCTATCGCGTAATTAATTATTTTGAACAATTGATCCGATACTACCAAAAATTATCCCGATATATTTTTATACTCATATTAAGATTATAAAAATAATACTATGAGTTTACCCAGTGTTTTAAATTTATTTTGTATATAAATTGTTATATTTATATAATTACGACGATTTTCGTAAATACGACACGATAATTATTATTTCACTCAATTTTTGTAAGAAATGTATTTTTATAATTTTTATGACTTCAATATATTTTATTTTGATCCGTTAAAATTTATTTTTAGCTAACGCTACCCTAATTGCTTAATTATGTACACAAGTTACCAATTGTCCTTAAACAATTACACTTATACTTCTACATTTACATACTTAATTAAGCAAAATACACAAGTCTTAAATGATTCATATGTATGTCGACATGCCAAAGATGGCACACCACCCTTTTGTATCAAATATCTTAGTTTACAATATACATCCATTATATTATGATAATTTTAACACATAGTTAACATAGTGTATGATAGTGTTAAAAAAATATCTCTTCCTCTCTTCTCCCACAAGAACCGGCCATCAAGGGTTCCCAACAAGAAGATCATATTTTTTTCAAGTCAAGTAATTTCACAATCTAGACACACTCTTGATTAAGGTTGTGAAATAAAAACCTTGGGTGTTTAGGATTAATCCTTTGTTCATAAAACCTCATCAAGTAACTAGTAAGCATTTCATATTCATCATCATCTTTCATATTCATGTTGTGTTCATTTTATCATGTTTGAGTAAAACATGCAATTTATATTGATGTTTATACCACTTAAATTGTTTTTAAGCACTATAAGTTTATATAAGTTATCCTATAATTACTCCTTGAAATATATCACTTTTGGTGATGTCTAGGAACCCATGACACCCTAAGAAGGTGTATGGTAGGATTATAATAGCTTCGGAGTTGTTTTGAATTGGTTAGAATAGGTTTGACGCGAGAAAAACTCATTTCGACAACTATAAAATAGGGTCTGATGGTTCTGTGAAATCTGGGAAAATTCGACAGTTTGAAAAATATTTTGGACTAGATATTTGGAAAATATACTTTAAAACGAAAACGTGGCCGCTTGAACGGGTTAAAACGGAGCTATAACGAAAAAGTTATGCTATTTTGAAGTTTGACGACGAAAACTATTAATTTCAGAAATTTCAGCATGTTAATATCACTTTTTACGAGTCAAAAATGAGGCTTAAGCGTTATGAAATGTGTCGACTTATCAAAAATATATTAGTATACTTTAATACGAGTCTAAGGACATATAAAACGTAGAAAACGGACTTGTAACGAGTAAATTACACGCGTTAAACAAAGTTGCCGTAACTTTATTATATAAGCAACATTAATATATTTTCTACTAAACACATACTACGGCAACGAGGGACCATGTTGAGGGTCGTTTTTAACAATGATGTAGTACTTTTCATAAAATGATGTCTTCTAGTAAAAGTAAATTTGCCTAGCCTATTTTCCAAAATGTCCAACCGTTCGTCAAGCGGAGTTGTAATGAATAAATTACGGTCGCTCAAACTTTGCCGAAAACCACCCTTAAACTATATTTTGGGCAAAAGTACCATACTTTAGCTATATTTTTCTCTATGATCGGAACCTCTATGACGAAAACTTAAATGCTAAAACTTTGAGATAATGATACAAGCTTCCCAAAACCGTTGAGATTGTTTCCTAACACTCGATGTGCACCATTTTACGACTAGCTTTTCAAGGCCGTTTAGTCACTTTCATGAATTTTTCAAATGACATTATTTTACGACGAAAAGTTATAATTTCATAATAAATCATTAAATGATTATCGTATGATATCATTTCAACTTAGATGCTTGAAAAGTAATTTAAGAATGGTCAAGACGTTATAAGATTATTTTTCGACGATAAGTATTATTTTCAAAAATTCACAAGTGGTATAGATATCATACGAATTGCATGCATAACATTACATCATGACTTATTATAGAACATATCATTCATAATAAGTCACGGTTAGAGGTTATCCTCATTTCAGTGTATCCACTTTTGCCATCACATCATTGTCCATGTGAGTTTCATAGCCCCTACTCTTTTAATTGTTTTGAATTACTTTTGGGGGAGATACATGCTCAACTATTTTTATGACAATCATAATTATTTGCAAACTATATGTTTATCTGAACTGAATGTTTAGTCATATTCTATATCATAAATCATGGAGCTAAATGTCTTGGTATAATTATTGAGCTAAATGTCTTGGTATTATCATTGAGCTAAATGTCTTGGTATTATCATTGAGCTAAATGTCTTGGTATTATCATTGAGCTAAATGTCTTGGTATAATCATTGAACTAAATGTCTTGGTATAATCATGAACTAATGGTATTGGAATTATTTGAAACAACACTCATATGTGTTATATCAATTGAATATTGTTAGATTAAGTAATGTACTGAACATAAACTATACACATTTTGGCAGTGGGTTGTAAACACACAGGTTGCAAGTTTTGTATGGGCGGAACTTGGAACTGAGTGGATTTGCAATGCCTTTGCTGCGTAAACGATTTTGAAAGGTTTTTCATTTCAACGTAAACTCTATGAACTCACTCAACCTTTGTGTTGACACTTTTTAGCATGTTTTATCTCAGGTATCTAAGGCATTCACTTCATGGCATGCATATGGACATATCATAGAGTCGTGGTGATGACGCGTCATACATAGGATTTATGCACTTTAAAACATCGTTTGGCTTGTAACAAACTTATTTCCGCACAAATTGATTTTCATTTGGGACCTATCTTTTGTAAACTCTGAATGTTTTATTAAATCAAACGATGTGTTTTCCAAACGACACTTTAGGTCGTTCAATATATCTGTAACTGTGATGCTATGACAGTCAATCCCCAGGAATTCCATTCCGCTACAAAACAGGTAATTTGGGGGTGTGACATAATATTATTGTGGTGCGCTATACCCTGACTGAAATTTGTATTATTGGTATTTAACATCAGCATAACGTGGTGCGCGATACCTTGGATGACATTTGTTCTCAGTTGGGGATTTCAGTCGTAAAGAAGTTGATATCGAGCTTAGTGGAGAAAGGGACAGACCCTTACGTTCAACACATATGTTGCTCTGCTCGTGGGACAGAGGGATTGATGTTTGTGTCGATCTGACAACATTGCCCTTGACGCAACCTAGTATGGTTGATTTTGTGCATGGTCTTGCCGTGATTGAGGCCGCACAACGTAAACGCGTTAAGTATGAGGCTAAATGCGTTGATATTGGATATAGGTTTCACCCATTCTCATTCTCTTATTTGAGGGAACTTGAGAAGGATGCAGTGACCTTACTGAAGCGGATCCGAAAGTTCTTTGTGACTCAAGATATTGGGGCACGTGTTGCTACTCATTTATTTAGTAGGATTAGCTTTGTTATAGCTAGAGGAGTAGGGGCCCAGATAGTATCTCGGCTTCCCACCAATTTCTTGTAAAACCTATTACTGATATTTATAAATAAAAAATAAAATAATTTAGTGATGGTGGTGGTGGTTTATAAAATTCTTTTAAACTATATAGGGTTTTTGTAAAAAATATATATATTTTTTAAATTATAGAAATTGAGGTTTTTACACTTCATTCCATAGACTTATATTTAAGATTAGCATCTATCTAAAAGTTTAGGGTTTGATTGTTAATTTTATTAACCAATCAAAACATAACATTTAAAAAAAAAAAAAAAAGAAAAAAAAAACAAAAGAAAAAAAAAACAAAAACTTATAAGGCCAAGCATATTTAATTTTTTATTTTCTCCACCAAATTTATTAAGTTTAACTAAACTAATTCAATTTTGGCTTTTATTAGCAAATATAGGAGCTCGATTTCGCAATTAAGCTCTCCTACTATTCAATAAAAAGATGGATTGCCACAAATAATTTTTCACTTATTAAATAAAAGATTATGAAGTTGTTATAGTTTTTAATTAAATTACAATATTAGATATAAACTTTAGAGCTTTGCTACAACTAAATAATGTTTACTAAAAGATATTTACAAAATTGAGTTGGTTATGTGTGATTGAGTTAATAAAAATAAGAGAAAAACTATAGAAAAAACATCAATTAAAACATTGACAAGTGTGAAAGTTTATTTGTAAATTTTGTGTAGACATAATGTTTCTCTAAATTTTATAACATCCATATCCTTTATGTTAGAATAAAGTTGAACAATCAATGAATCCGCTGCCAAGTGTGGCCATCAAAACTCGTACAACATTGTTGTTGTTCGGATGATATACATCATTTTATTTAAAATACTAGGTAGTATTTTTGGGCGTGCATATGCTCGGCCCAAGTGGACTCATGTATATTACGAGTATATAATTACGAAGCCAAAAGTGAAGTTAGTTTTTCATGTTTTGATACACTATTAAGTGTAGATTTTAGTTTAAAGCCACACTTTCTCCGCATGATGGTGCAAAGTTCAACTCTTTGCTTGTTTGTTTGATGAGACATATTTGAAATGACCACTATAACACATCGACACTCCACCATCATTGACGAAAAGTCAATAAAAGACACTATTTTTTTTACACATTTTTGTTCTTTCTCATAAAATATTTTGCTTCTTCAAAGGATGTCTTTTTTTGGGTTATTTTGACCCCGTATAATTTTAGATTGACCCCCTTTATATTTTTTGTTTTTTTTTATTATTTTTTTATTTTTATAATTTTGTTTATATCAAAAAATTATAAACCTGAAAATGCGAAACAGTAAATATAAAGTTTAATAAGTCAAACGTTTAAAACTGTCAGAAATACGAAACATAAACTGACAAAAAACTGTGTTGTACTAAAAAAAAGTGAGAGGACAAAAGTACAACCCCTTTTTTTTCCATCCATGTTTGATCCCAAAATGTGTGAAACATGATACAGTGAATATGATAACAAAATTGAAAAGTTGCGTGTAGACCAAATGTAAGGTCTCTTCCATCATAGTCTGTGTATGACCACACTCATTTGACTTTTATGGCTCTAGAAATAAAGTATACTACTTTTTTCTTTATTTTTTTTTTGTTTTTCTATTAATATAGAAAATTACATCTAAATTCTTAGAATTACTGCCTCTAAAGAAATCTAATACGAGTAACTTTGAATATATCATATAATGAAAAATATAATGAATAACTCCAGTTTAGAATTATTAGTACAATACAATATATAATTGCTATATAACTAAGCGGTATTGTAAGTAAATATTTTCTTAAAACTTGAAATCTCTGTGTATTATTTAATTAGTAACTTTGTAACTGTAATTCATAAAATCATAAAGTACAAATCATGACACAAACATAGATCCCACTCACCATATCAAAGTATGAAACAACCATTACTTGGTGGTGATGGCTGGGAGCACAAAAAGTAAAAGTGATATGAACTATCTATATAACCTCAACCGTGCATGCGCCCTTATAGCTCCGTTAACACTTCTACAATACCTATTTCGTATAAAAAAAATACTGTAATTAAGAAATATACATTTGAAGTTCAAATTTGCAGATTTTCGTTGTTAAACGAATTCATTAAAAAACTTAATTTAAAAAAATTGATGAACGATATACCGCTTACAAGTTAAGAAGGAGAAAGAATATGATTAAGCTACAAGTAGAGATAGAAGAAAACTATATACCTTATATCTTGTTGAATGAACCAACATAAATCTGGACAATGTAATAAAACAAACAACAAACAAAAACTTATAAGTAGTATTTTTAACTCAATAAAAAGATTTTGCAATGAAGAACTTTACCTTTTCTTGATCACTTTATGTTTTCTAATGACCCCATCATCTGGTGAGATCTAAACTACACACAAATCAAAATCTAATATTTAAAATAATAATAATAATAATAATAATAAATAAAGAAAGAAAAATAAACACATTAAAATCTCAAAGTAAAAAATGATCTAAGAGTACTTATACGATTTTGAGACACCATCGAATAAAAACAGAAAACGCTGACTAAAAGGGCTATGTGAAGAACGTGCCATTTGGGCATCATCCATTTGTCGGAAAAAGATTCGTAGAACGAAGAAGTAAGAAAGTGTGAGGATGTAAATGTGGGTTGGTGTGTGTAATGTATAAAAGAGAGACGGTGACTTTGAAAATGGGACAACATTGTCAAACTACTTTGGCCTACGTGGCTTCATTTGAGAGCTGAACAGTTATTAGAAGGCGTTGGCTTGTAATATATGTCGATAGAAAGGGAGGTGATTTGTACACTCTCAATATTGATTGGGACACTCAAAATATGAGTGTTTGGACATTTATACCCTTAATAATATGAGGGTTATGTTTATCCTGTAAGAGTATAAATGTTCAAACACTTATATTTTGAGTGTTCCAAACAATATTAAGAGTGTACAAATCACCTTCCAGATAGAAATGAAGGGAAGAGGTGACGTGTAATTTTTTTAGGCGCTATACAATCTGACGTGTAAACTTTTTAGGTTGCACAGTGATAAAAGGCTTCTCTTTTATATTGTAGGTAGATTTATACTATAAAGCATTTGAAACCTACTAAACAAGGAATTTTAAAATCATCCATCAATACACTTATTTATTATGTAATTGTGTTGGTTACAACATAATAGCATTAATAACATTTTAAAACACCTTTTGTAGATATGTTTTACAAAGAAAAGAAAAGTACAATGTGATTTAACAAAAAAAAGTTTTAAAACCATAACTACCATTTTAATTCATGCTATTAATACACAAACATATTTTATTGCAATTAAGTAAATGATAAATGATATTTGTAATTTTTGTAATGATTTTTGATTGTGTATGATAAATGATATCTTATATTTGAATTCTTTTACTATATTTAATGATGTTTTCGACGTTATAAAGTACGTAACTACTTTTAATAAACTTATCAATCATCACTTGATCTTGCTCTTAGGACTAATTGATTTCGTTGTCGCATTGTGCGAACATCATATTAGTACATGTTTGTATAATAATACTTATTTTGTTGATATATATTAATATTATACTATAACAATTTTTCGTATAACATTTCTCAAAAATATATATATACTCACACGATATCCGCTTTCACAACGCGCGAGCACCCAACTAGTTACAAATACAATAGAAACGAACATGTAGCCATCACCAAATAATTTGACGATAAGTCACTTAACCTAATTACAAAAAACAAATGGTTCAAATCTCACTATTCATTAAGGCTGAGCATCGGTTCAAAACTGAACCGAACCGACGAAAATCCAACCGAACCGAAACTGAAAACCATTAGTATATGGAACCGAAACCGAAACCGAACCAAATATGGTCGGTTCGGTTCGGTTTTGTGTAGTTTCGGTTTATATGGTTTATGTTTGTTTTTCTCGATTTTGGGTCGAACCGAACCGAACCAAATCGAAAACGAAAATCGTTAGCATATAAAACCGAAACCGAACCGAATATGGTCGGTTCGGTTCGATTCGGTCCAGTCCGGTTTAGCTTATTTTTTTGTCCGGTTCGGGTTTTAGTCCAGTATGCTCAGTCCTAATCCACTCACCATATTCGGTTTGGTTTGGACCAGTTCAGCTCAGTTTTCCCGATTTGGTTCGATTTTCGTTCCAACATGCTCGGTAGTCGGTGCTAATCCATTTATCTGTCTATAGACATTACACAACCGTTGTATAATCAAGGGGAGGTGATTTGTACACTCTAAGAGTTGATTGGGACACTCAAAATTATTGTACACTGACATATATACCCTCAGATCACTTTACACATATTCACCACTGTAAGAGTATAAATGTCAAGATGTAATATTTTTGACTGTTCCAATCAAATCTTGAAGTGTACAAATCACCTCCCATAATCAAGAAGCATAACGAGGACAATAAGGTATCTTTATTAAAAGAACAGGGACCATATATGTAACAGGGACAACTTTAATTATACAAATAACCTGATTCATTTTTTTCTTAAAAAGTGTCCCAATTTCATAAGGAACTGGTCGGATTAGCTCAAATTTTCGACAATACCCCTAGTTTTCCGGTCAGCTGTAGCAGTGATTCCAATAGTATGTATTTTAGTTCTTCAATAGTTAATAGTGACCAATGTAGACTAGTTGTTATTGTTTTGATGAACACCCACAAGGTGTTCGATGAAATGCTTCAGTGAGTATATTACATTTTTAACCTTTATTTGCTTCTATAAGCATCTATGTTATAGTGCTTGTATGTATCTACAGTTAGTTTATTGTTTTAATGAAATGAAATGCTTTAGTCAGTCTAAATATTTAGTGATTCAACTTAGAAACATTGTGTAACCACCTGCATTAATCCCTAAAATAAACCCTCTTTGAATATTACTTCTAGACATATGTTAAACTAGAAAAACATGAATGCTTTATGTTCCGTTGTGATTTGAGGTATTTGTCTGACCATGTGCTAATTTCTTCAATTTGTTGAATCATGTTCGCCTTATTTTACATATAGGGGGTGTTTGGGTTGCTTATTATACGCCTTAATGATTTTTTCATTAAGCTGTTTTATAAGGAGTTTCTAGTTACTTATCTAGATGTATCAAAACACAAGAAGAAGATAAATATGAACATTTAGGTGATCAGAACTATACTTAGTCAGGCTTCGGAGTATCAAGTTTGTTAACTTCTATATGTGTTTGATTTACCTATTGGGAGTGCATTGTCAGTGGTCTATTGAACTTGTTCATTTTTGTTTTTTTATTGTGTTATGTCTAAATGCAAGCAATAATCTTACCTAACAAAATATGATGCTTAGGGATAGCACTTGGATTTCCTTATACCGAATCAAATGCTATGATTTTTAGGGTAAATTAAGTATAGTCTTATAATCAGTTTGAATAAGCAACATTGGAACTTATTATCTCACTTGCAAAAACAATATGCTGCATCTGTATACGTTTTGGCCCAATAAAATAGTTTACAATCAATATAAATAAAAGAGAAAAGTCCAAAATACATCTCTGTGGTTTGTCCACTGTCTCGCTTTACATCCTCGTGGTTTGTTTGGCACATATACATCCCTCCATTAGTAAAGTTGGCCACCATACATCCCTCCGTTAGTAAAATTAGTCAATGAGGACTAATGCAAGAGAAATTATTTGCATCGTTAGTCCTCAGGTCTGATTTTACTAATGGAGGGTTGTATGGTCGCCAACTTTACTAACGGAGGGATGTATGGTAGCCAACTTTCTGTTTTTTTGAAATAAATTAAAAAGGGACTAGTAAGTCTCGAACTCGGGTTCTGTTGCTTCAAAAACCAACACCCTAACCACCGGACTACGGTGTATATATACCACAATCAATTTCTTTGAACCTTTTTTTGGCTTGAACTCGTTTTCGTCCGTTTCTATCCATTTTCGTCCGTTTTTTTACGTTTTCGTCCGTTTTTATACATTTTCATCAGTTTTTTATACGGTGGGGTGTGATGACCAACTTTACTAATGGAGGGATGTATATGTGCAAAAAAAACCACGAGGATGTAAAGCGAGACAGTGGCCAAACCACAGGGATGTATTTTGAACTTTTCTCTAAATAAAAAGAATGGATTATATTATTGTGCAAAGATATGGGATTTGAGATGTGTCAATTTATATTAATGACTTATCGTCTTCTTATTAGAAAAAATGGAAGTGGTAGATGGGACACCCAAAGCATCACAGGTTGCACCAGATAAAGATGTGATAAGTAGTATGCCGGATATCGTGATAAGTAATATTTTGGATCGTTTGCCAATACAGGAAGCGGTTAGAACTGGTATCTTGTCAAAAGAGTGGAGGTATAAGTGGAAGATACTCTCACAACTCGATTTTGATATGGACTTTCACAGATTTTTACAAGATAAAGGAAAGGAAATGTATTATAAGAGGATTATTAGCAGGCTGCTGCTACTGCTTAAAGGTTCCATAAAGAAGTTTACTCTTTGCATAGTTGAAGAATGTCATTTCGTGATGGATGCTGAAGATTTCAATAACTGGATTATTTTTTTAACCGAAAATGGACTAAAGTAGTTGACTCTTATATATGTCGATCCACCTGTACAACCACTTAGGTTAACTAACCATATTTTCTCTTGTAGAGAGTTAACACACACGGAGCTTAAAAATTTTAGTTTGCATCCAACTTCTGATTTTAATGGTTTTCCAAATCTGGTGCATTTGGAATTGTCTTTGGTTTGGTTTGAAGAAACCTACACATGCGGGAAGTTTCTCAGTAGGTGCCCAAACCTTGAATTCTTAGGACTTGATTTTCTCACTAGAGTTGAAGAAGTGGAGCTTGCACAACTTGTAAAACTTCGAGAGTTTAGTCTTGATTTAGTAAACTGCGAGGTAATGCTAAGTTGGAAGTTCAAATTTCATTTTATAATACATCCAACATTTATTGATTATTTCCTTAAGAAAATCAAGTGGCTTTCTACATACAAATTTTCTTGCAGTTATTGGATGATGCTAAAAGGAGTGTCGCGACAGCTTTATCCTGCCTTGAGAAACTTGCATTGTGTAATGTAGATTTTAATAGTAAAACTATGGTTTCATTCGCTTTGGAACTAATTCAAAGCTCCCCAAATCTGCATTCTCTTACGATCTATGTGAGTGGACACATATTTGTGAGAAAGTATCAACAACAACAGATTCACAACAATACTTTATTCAAACCAAAGCCTCAATAGTCAGCTTAGATTAAGCCAACAATAGTATCCAAAGTGTTACAAGGTTAGGTTAATGTCAATGAGACAATAACCAGACAAATACAAAGAAGAAAAAAGATCAGTACTATGATCAGAAAAGAGAGAGTTTAAGACAATGACTGCACACTTAGTTGTGTGATAACCCTAGATTAGGAGAGGGTTTAAGTAAGAGAAAAAGATGCACATTGACCCCTTCAACTATTAAAATAGTAGCTTCAGCAGCAATGAACTTCTACACTCTTTATATCATTTATGCTTTTGTCCAAGAATAACCCCTGTAATAAGACTGCAATAAACATAACTGGAAATACATTAGCAATTGATAGAATGACATGTTTGCCACAGATTATGACCCCAAATTCTAACATTCCCCCTTAATCTGTTGGGCAAACATGTCAAAAAATATCAATTTTTCACACAAGAATTTATGCTGATAAATAGGAAGGTTTTTTTGTAAGAATGTCTGCAGTTTGGTTTGAAGAGCCAATCTTTTTGGCACTTACAACACCTCTTGCAATTTTTTCTCTGATGAAGTGAACAT
The DNA here is from genome assembly GCA_910596185.1 of Chrysanthemum makinoi. Taxonomy (NCBI): domain Eukaryota; kingdom Viridiplantae; phylum Streptophyta; class Magnoliopsida; order Asterales; family Asteraceae; genus Chrysanthemum; species Chrysanthemum makinoi. Next base: position 72,173,117 of record OU343224.1, on the reverse strand, counting down.
CAATTTCAAAATGTTTTGATCTTTCATGGAAAACAGGATTGACAGCAAGTTGCAAAGCAGATTTGTTATCACAAAAAAGATTAACAGGGAGATTGATATCAACTTTTAGATCTTTTAAGATTTTTTGAATCCAAATAATTTCACAGGCAGCAGTAGACATTGATCTATACTCTGCTTCTGTGGAAGATTTTGAAAGGGTGTTTTGTTTTTTACTTTTCCATGAGATCAAACAATCATTAAAGAAAACACAATAACCTGTGACAGATTTCCTGGTTTTTTTGCATTTAGCCCAGTCTGCATCACTATACCCTTCAAGATGATTTTCAGAGTTTCTGAAATTATACCTTAGACATTGAGGGCACATTCTAGATGAGATTTCAAGGGAGAATGCATATATTGTGCCAGACAATGAACTGAGTATGAGATGTCAGGTCTGGTATGGGTGAGATAAATAAGTTTCCCAAGTAACTTCTGATAACCAGTAATGTTAACAAGTAAGGGATCATCAGTAGTGGGTATGTATGGAAGAACAGAGTTGGGTTCCATGGGAGTGGACACAGGTTTGCACCCAAGAAGTCCAAACTCTTTGAGGAGATCAAGACAATATTTTCTCTGGGTGAGACATATGTCATTACCAGTTTTTAAAACCTCAATGCCAAGAAAATATTTTAAGTTTCCCAAGTCTTTTATATGAAATTTAGATTTTAGAAATTCTTTGAATAGGTTTATCTCATCAATTCAGTTTCCAGTAAGGACAATGTCATCCACATAAATAAGCAGAGCAATAAACTTGTTATTCTCTGTTTTGGTGAACAAAGAATGATCATTGACAGATTGAACAAAGTTATTTTCTTTTAATACACTAACCAGTTTTTCATTCCATTTCCTGGGAGCTTGTTTAAGGCCATACAGAGATTTGACAAGTTTACAAACTTTATTTTTATTATTCTCATTACAGAACCCCTTAGGAACGGTCATATAGACATCCTCATCAAGGTCTCCATACAAAAAAGCATTGTTAACATCAAGTTGAAAAAGAGGCCATTTGTTTTTCACAGCTAAGGCAATAAGACATCTAACAGTAGACATTTTCACAACAGGGGAAAAAGTTTCATCATAGTCTATTCCTTCCTTTTGGTTATAGCCTTTAGCAACTAGTCTAGCCTTGTATCTATCAACTTCACCATTGGCTTTATAATTGATTTAAAAAAATCATTTGTAGCCAATGGGAGTTCTATTAGGTGGAAGTTCAGTTATGTCCCAAGCATGATTTTCATTTAAGGCCTTAATTTCAGAGTTCATAGCATCAACCCAATTACTGTCAAGAATAGCCTCTTCATAACAGGTAGGTTCAATACTTTTATTTAGACTAGAGGCAAGGCAGTAATTATCTTTGTTAAGATTAGAGTAATTAACAACCTTTTCAACACCATATTTAAATTTCCCTTCAACAATAAAGTCATTAAGATTACTGGGCAGTTTAGAAAGTCTGGTTGACCTTCTAGTAGTAGTGGCTGGTAAGCCTTCTTCTTGTTCAGAATTCTGATTTGAATCAAAAGATGTATCAGCAGAATCAGAAGATGCATCAGCAGGATGTGATTCATGTGATATATTGCCCTCAGGGTGTGTATTTTCATCTATGGAAGTTTCAACAGGTTCATCATCCCTAGTAGGATGATCCAACACTGTGCCATCATCATAGGATGTCACTCTCCCTTCATCATTGGGACTTATTTGTGAGTCAAAGAAATTTTTATGATTTAAATGTTTAGGCACATAAGTTTCAACAAAAGGTTTTGACAAAGTATTTTTCATTTTGAAGGGAAAAACAATTTCATAAAATTTGACATCTCTGGAGTAAAAGATATTTTTTGTTTCTAAACTTAAAAGTTTATAGCCTTTTTTCTCATTTGAATAACCAATAAAAACACTTTTCTCAGACCTACTACTAAATTTATCAGAGATGTTGAGAATGGTGGCATAGCATAAGCAGCTAAAGACTCTAAGGAGAGAGAGTGAAGGGTCATGCCCATACACAAGGGAGAAGGGAGACTTGCCAGATAACACTGAAGAGGGTAACCTGTTTATGACATATGCAGCAGTTAGAACACATTCAGGTCAAAGATATAGAGGTAATTCCCCCTGAAACATAAGGGATCTAGCCACATTAAGGAGATGCCTATGTTTCCTTTCTGCAATACCATTTTGTTGTGGAGTATAAACACAAGAGGTTTGATGTAAAATTTCTTTTTCATGAAAGAAGTGTTGAAGTTTGTTATTGACAAATTCTGTCCCATTATCACTTCTGAATATCTTAACATTGTGTTCAAATTGATTTGATAGCATATGAGTAAAGTTAACAATGGAAACATAAACATCATCCTTTCCCTTAAGCATATATACCCATACAACCCTAGAATAGTCATCAACAATAGTTAAAAAATATTTGTAACCATCTCTGCTAGTGACTTTATATGGTCCCCATACATCTAGATGAACAAGTTGGCCAATTTTAGTAGATTTATGTTCACTTAGAGGGAATGGTTCCCTGGTTTGTTTAGCTTTATTGCAAGTATCACAAAGATGGTCAGATTCAGATGAACTATCAAGTTTAAGAGTGGGTTTAAGTATATACAGGACTTGGTCAGAAGGATGACCAAGTCTTTGATGCCAGAGATTTCTAGAAACATGACAAACAGATATGCAGTTATTAGAAGTAATCTTACATGTAGAGTCAATATCAAACATATATAACCCATTGCATTGTTTACCAATCCCCACAATCCTTTTTTGATGTAAATCCTGTATATAGCAATTAGATTCATTAAACCCAACAAACATCTTATTGTCTCTGGCAATCTTATGAACAGCAGACGTGGTGACATTGTACTCAGGAACAACCGAACATCAAAAGAGTTAGGTCATTATTGACCTTTAAATCACCAATTTTAGTAATTAAGGCCTGAGTACCATTGGGATGTCCAACAGTTAGACCAAGATTTGAAATGTCTACAACATTGATTAAAAAATTTGTAGATACAGTCATATGCTGATTTGCACCAGAGTCAACAATCCAACCAAAACTGATGTTCCCAGATAAAGTTTTTGTGTTGTTATTGAAAAATTTGTTAAAGTTTATATTAAACTTGACACTTCCATTAAAGAAAGTTCCTGAAAAAATTTTACCTGCCATGTTGGCATTAGCAGAAGACACATTGTTGTCATTAAGAAGACTCATAAGTCTGGAGAGCTGTTCATTAGACAAAGAGACAGGAGAGTTGCTAGCTCTATTATCAGTGACATGATTAACATCAGTGGAAACATTGTTACTGCTGACAGGTTTAGCATTAAAGTTCCTTTTAACATATCCAGCAGGATAACCAACAAGATCATAACATCTATCAACAGTGTGACCAGGTTTTTTGCAGTTAGTACATTTAAGATTCATGTTTGGTCCTCTGTTCTTTGAGCTGTTACCAGCATTAAAACCAGAACTTTTATTTAGATTGTTGTTGTTAAACCCTTTTTTGTTATCAAAAAATTTTCCACTATCAAAAGTTTTTGCAGCAAAAGCAGTAGCATTGGGTTTAGCAGAGCTATTCCCAGATGAAACATTTATGAGAGATTCTTCTCTAGAGACAACAGAGAAAGCAGTTTTGACATTAGGCAAAGGATCTCTGGTTAAAATATTGCTTCTGATGGGAACATAGGTGTCATCAAGACCCATACGAAATTGCATTAATTTGATTAGCTGATTATGTTTTTCAAAATGTTTTGCAGCCTCACAAGTACAGGGAGGTAAGCTAATCATACAATCAAATTGCTTCCACAAAAAGTTAAGGTTGTTGTAGTAATCAGCAAGAGAAGACCCACTTTGACTAAGAGAGTTTATATTTTTATGCAGATTAAAGATAGCTGAACCATAAACCTTATCATAAGTATCTTTAAGATCATTCCACATTTCATAAGCAGTTTTAACATAGATAGCACCAGCAAATAATTCAGGACTAAGAGAGTTAAGAATCCAAGTGACCACAACAGAGTTACAGGTATCCCATTGATTAGCAAGAACAGGATTTGAGTCATCTCTTAAGCAAGTACCATCAATAAATCCTAACTTATTATGATTCCTTAAAGCAAATGTCATGGCCATATTCCATATTTTATAATTTTCTGTTCCAGTGAGTTTAATGGAGATAATAGGAGTACCATTGGTGTTATTAGGATGCAAATATAAAGCATCACCAAAAGACAAACTTTTTTCAGTGGAAGAACTACCACCATCATCACCAACAGCCATAATACAAATAATGAAAGCAGATAACACAGAAGAAAGTAGCTAAGACAAATAAACAGATAAGAGACAGAGAAAAAAATGTATAAGACTTTGTGATTAAGAAACAACAAGCACCAAGCCTGTGGACTGGGGTAAACCAGAGCAGGTATTCATACCACTCAGGGGTGGCAGATCAAGATGTTAGTCTACCCGTTTACACCCACAAAGACTTAAGTACTGTTGTTTGAAGGAGAGAGTAGACTTACAGAGGAATATGCAGCGGAAAGAACGAATCACAATTACCCTAGATTCACTTAGTCTAGGGCTAATTGTGAATGGGAGATAACCAACAATTATCCCAATAATGATAACCCCAAACCACCGTTTGAAACCCAAAATAGCTTTTGATTGTTTCCGGAGAGATATCCCCAAGTTTTTACGAAGAAACCATAGGATGGTGAATCAACAATGATTATGAGCCTGACGCTCTGATACCATGTGAGAAAGTATCAGCAACAACAGATTCACAACAATACTTTATTCAAACCAAAGCCTCAATAGTCAGCTTAGATTAAGCCAACAATAGTATCCAAAGTGTTACAAGGTTAGGTTAATGTCAATGAGACAATAACCAGAAAAATACAAAGAAGAAACAAGATCAATACTATGATCAGAAAAGAGAGAGTTTAAGACAATGACTACACACTTAGTTGTGTGATAACCCTAGATTAGGAGAGGGTTTAAGTAAGAGAAAAAGATGCACATTGACCCCTTCAACTATTACAATAGTAGCTTCAGCAGCAATGAACTTCTACACTCTTTATATCATTTATGCTTTTGTCCAAGAATAACCCCTGTAATAAGACTGCAATAAACATAACTGGAAATACATTAGCAATTGATAGAATGACATGTTTGCCATAGATTATGACCCCAAATTCTAACAATATTCAATATAATTGTTCCAATTTGTCAAATCTGTTGGCTAATACCAATGCATTTTGTAGGCTGAAAGGACAAATGCAGTCCCAGCTTCAGAGATCGATTACAGCAGAATGGGACAACTACAGCTTCAGAAAGTGTGGTTATGTGGAATTACAAGTTTAAAGAATGAAGAATATTTCATAAAGTCTTTACTTGCTTGTTCACCTTTGCTAAAGACGATGGTTATAGAGTCGTACTCACGCCATGGGGAGAGCGATTTTGCTATGAAGTTGTTGAAGCACATCGAGCCTCCCCCATAGCTGAAATCGACATTGTACAAGAATTTAGCCGGTTGGAGTTGTGGGGTTGACATGTCTATTGAACATTTATCTGTTTTCTTATGTTGTGGCTTTGGCAACACTCTTGTATTTGCTTGTGGAGAAAGGAGACATGTGTGATTAGTGAAACATTTATTACCGGTGATAGTTTATGCTTCCTAGCTCTTAATCTAACGTTGCTTGCCCCAAATGATTTTGTTAATCTTATTAAAGTAACTTCTTTTTGTTTATGGTGTTTTAGCTTCTTTGTTATATTTTGGGATAGCAACGGGGCGGATTTGGTGCGGGGCTGCGGGGCGGCCATCTCCATCCCCAAACCCGACTACCAAAGTTCTCCCCATACCCGCTCCGATCTCCATCGGGGATTTAATCGGGCGCCCTGTTGGGGCGCAATGCTCTCCCAAACCCGCCCCGTATTAATCGGGGATCTTATCGGGGTATATTTTTTTTGGTGCAATTCTTGACCAAATTCGCATCATTCACATTTATAATTAATTTTAAACTGTTAACAATAACTTGAAGAATTAAAAACTTCTTAATACTTTACAAACAAACCTTATTAAGTTTTCAACGATATTAATATACATAAATAATGATTAATTACATAAAAAAAACTTAAAAATATGACACTAAACGAGTTTCTATAATTGCAATTTTGCAATTTTAGAAAGAAAAAAAACTAATAATATTAGACTAATTTTTTTTACGTAAATACTAACAAAATACTATGTGAGTATAGATATATTTGTATATGTGTATATATTATTCGGGTGGGGCGGGGCGGGGCGGGGCGAGGATTCCCAGCTCCCCGCCCGAAACCCAATTAAAACCTCCGTTTAAGCCTCAAACCCGCCTCATTACCCGATTAGCATGCCCCGCCCACCTCAATTAGTTCTAGTTTCGGGTTTTCCCGTCACGTTCAGATTTTTTTGCCATCTCTAAATTTTTGATTCATCATATGTTATAAAAATTTATAGTGATAAGAATGGTAGTTGAGTTATTGATGCACATTAAGATATGACCTATGACAAAAGCATATCACAAAAAGAAACTATTTGAGCAATATCAATGAAAAAAGGTTCGAGCATTGGAGGATCAGCTGCTGACAAGTAGTTTGTTGTTCGAAACTTGGCAATCCAAAGTGGTTTGTTAGCAACTGATCTAATGATGTAAATTCAATCTAAATTAAATTTACAATTAGGGTATGTTTGGCAAAAATAGATTGTGCTGTTGCTGTTGCTGTTGCTGGTGCTGGTGCTGGTGCTGGTGCTGGTGCTGGTGCTGGTGCTGGTGCTGAAAAAGATTATAAAAAGAGATTATTTTTATTTTCAGAGATTATGGAAGATTATTTTTTTAATAATCTCATATAAGTTCTGGCTGCCAAACAAAGATTATTTTTTAAGTAGCTTATTTTTCAAAAAAAAATAATCTTAAGCTTCAATAATCTTCCAGAATATCTACTGCCAAACATACCCTAAAAGGTAAGTACGAGGTTGCAAAAGTTGTGAATCGGTAGTCGGATGGTTGACCCTTTTTTAGCTTGTAATCGGTCGGTATTATTCGGTGATTAATTGGATTGACATTTTTGGCATGCCATGGCTAATTTTGGGTATTCCCAGCAAGATTTAAAAAAAAAATGTTGTAGTAAGTGACAATAAGTGATTAAAACTAGTTTACGACGTCTTTGGGTATTTCTGGCAAGATTTGCAAGTTTTCGACAAGTTTGACCATTGTTGACTGCCGTTGACAGCGATTGACCGATTTATACAAACAAAAAAAGTTGGTGGCCCAGTAGCGTCTAGGCGGCGATTAATCGGCCTTGTAAGCCTTTTTGCAACACAGGGTAAATATGACAAATAATATTGGGTAAATGCTATGAAATGGTAACCTACTTTCAGCAATGATTTATTGTGAATAATGAACCTCTAAAAGACTCACTATAACCAATGAAACGTGGTTGTAGCAGGTAACAAAAAAGAGTTGACCTGCTATTTCAGGTCAACTCAATTTTTGTTAGTTTTTTTTTTAAATGTTTTGCCTTTGTGGTTGCTCAATAATTGCAAATGTTAGTCCTTTCCTGCTTTTACCATTAAATTTATCGCCACCCACCACCACCACCGCCACCACCCACTACAGCCGCCACCACCCACCCCACCACCCACCACCACCGCTACCCACCGCCACCGCTACCCACCGCCACCCACCACCCACCACCACCGCCACCCACCACCACCACCACCGCCACCACCCACCACCACCGCCACCACCCACCACCACCACCTACCACCGCCACCCACCACCACCACCACCTAGCGTAGCCATCATCACTAGTTAACCCGATCGATATAAATAATTTTTTGTTCTATGTTCGTTCATGTACTTCTAAAACCAAAGAACTGAAATAGTTTTATTACTTAAAGTCAACATAAAATGTATCTGACTTGACATATTTTCGAGTGTTGCGTAGCTAACTTTTTTTCCCCCTATTTAATACTTAAACTTTTGAATTTTTACCTTTTTATGCATTTTTATTTATGTGCGTTGACCATTATACCCTTCTATGTTATTAGGTTGGCTAAAAATATAGGGGGAAATGGTCACAAAATACATATAAAGATCAAAATTCAAAAGTTTAGGTATTAAAAAATGGCTACACAAGACTAGAAACGTGATTATATATTTATATATATATACTAGATTTCGAAGCCCGCCCAATGGGCGGGCATGACTTATAATTATTTGTTTGTTGTTTTTTATTAACTAAAATACAATTTTTAGAATTGTCAAACAATACTATAAAACAATTGTTTTTTTTTGTTTTTAGTTGTTGTTTTTTTTTTGTTACGAATTATAAATAATTGTATGGTTTGCGTGGATGGTTAATAACACAACATATATATTATTTACAACATTATGAATTTTATGTATGTGTGTAAAGTTGTAGATGATGAAAATGTATTTAAAAACATATATGTTATTAAATAGTTATGGTTTTTAATTTTGGTTATAATTATGTTTTTTGTTATGTTAGTTTATCAATCAATATCGATTGTGTGTTATGATTGTTTTGTGGTTGCAATTATCACTCCCTCATCATTTTCGTATTGGGTTAGTTGCTTAATACTCTACTTTGATTCATCAGTTCGACGAATGGTAGAGACATAGAACGTACAAAGAGTTTAATTAATGATGCACTAATTAAAGGAGTCATTCCCAGCTATGAAAGTTATAATTCAATGGCGGTTCAGCTTTAGGCAGAAGGTGACTTAAGTGGTGCTGGAAGAGAAAAAAAAAAATCATCTTGTAGAGTGACAAAATTAATATCAGTACACTGTATACTATAGTTTGAGATAAATCTAAGATTTATAAAGTATAACTATAGAATCTTCACTAATAATATAATTACCATTCTAGAAATATCTCATCCAAATAATACATGTACGTATACATATGAAAGTGATATAAAGGAGCGACGTGTACTCATCACTAAATTTCATCTTGAAAGTGCATTCTAAATTTCATCTTGAAAGCACATGGTAACGTTCTTGGATTATAAGCAAAATTTCCAAATAGTTTCATGAAAAAACATAGGAATGCATGTATACCCCATTTAACCCGCCTGCGATTTATCCTTCACAATAATACAGCTACACCTCTTGATGTTCGCTGGAAAAGACCTACACAACAAAGATGATCATAGACAACAAAATCTTAAGAGTCAAAATGTTACTAAGAGGGTGTTTCGGTCTCCTTATTTAATTGCATATCAACTTAAGATATATGATGTGGGCATGTGTCTCTCAATAAAACTTTAAACTCCTTTTTTTCTTATTTTAGATCAACTAAATCCTCAAAATAAGTAGTGTACATACCTACGATGTATTTTAAAAGCGTATAAGCAGTTTGAAAGACAAAATTCCAAACACCCCTTAATTACATTCAACCATCAACCCAATGAACACAAAGGAAAAGACTAACTTGTTGCAGACTGTAGACCATGGGGAATCCATAGCAACTTCATTATTGAACACTCCATAAGCGTCATTATACCTACTTCTATTTTGTGTGGGAATATGAAAGCACAATAATAAGCAGTTTTTAGTTTCACATTTCTGTCGAGATTATGCCTAAGGTCTTGTCCAAACATCCCTTTAAAGTTGTTTTTGTCTAAACAACCCTTAAAAATGTTTGTCTTTTGTCAAGAGACCCCCTAAAAATGTTTTTGTCTGTCCAAACATCCCCTTAAATTTTTTGTCCGAATACCCGGAAAGACCACTGATGCAAGTGTTCCTAAACATGACCAATCCTGCAAATCCCAAGAAGTATATATGACGTCCAGCCAGTCCTCCATAGTATCTAGATAAACAACATGAATGTCAGTGATGTTTAGCAGCTTATCAATAATTAATTTTATAAACTAATTAGCAGAATTAACATAAAAAATTATCAACAAAAGTAAATTCATCAGTTTGTCATATAGCGAGGGTTTTGTTTTTTGTTTTGTTTTTTTTTTTTTCACACAGAAAACCATTAAAATGCTCATCTGATTAAGCAGTTAATACAAAACCCATATCACATGATAATACAGGTAGACGTTCACTTTTTTTCCTTCATTTGAAAAGTCATAGTATTTATCATATGATAATCACATGTATTCATCATTAGCATACAGAAGGATTTAGAGAATCATCTTTCTTCCAAATGGCCCATGGGACATACTTACCGAATCATACGACAATGTTTGCAGCCCAAGTCATGTAGTTATGGCCAGCACGTCTGTATGCCTTCCTGATTCCTAGTCATCTCATCTGCACTCATTGTTTAATCACCCATATAAAAAATCAATAATCAGCGAAAAAAACAATACAAGTGAATGTGCCAGTTTCACTTAATTTATTAGGTTATATATAATCTATGTACACCATTGACATTGCACATAAGATTTACCAAAATCAACAAATAGTACATGTTAGATTGCTGTTCAGGGACACTACGAACAAAACCTAGTGTTCCAGAAACAAACACTTGTGTTGTAGTGCATCCCCATGAAAATCAATCATTATTTTTACATCCTTATCGTTCTTTATAGTAATCAGGTTTTGCTTGTTTGCAGGCAAGAAATACACACTGTTTCCTGGTTCAAATTACATGTTTCAGCCATACTTAATTTCAAATCACTAAATGGAGTCTCAGAGGTGATATTTGCAGCATCTGCTTCTACCCTGATATACGTCAAAGTTCCAACTTCACTTGTCGTAAGATGGCCACCATAATCTACAGGCAGAAAAAAGGTGGATTGTTCATCATAGCATAATCGCCTACTTTCGTCTAGTTTCTCTAATTGTTAAGTTAATTATATATTAATCATAACTCATACGCACTAAATCTCTATTTAGAGCAATATTATTACAATTTATTGTCGATATCTTGCTCTAGTAGGCATTACAAATATATAGCTAATGGCAATAAAGGTCAATCACACTATTAACACAATCATTAATCAACATCTCATAAATTCCAATAAATATCTTACGGCCAACAACTTTATTGCATGATTGTTATATTCACATTCCCATCATTTCAAAAACATAATGTAATGTATAACCTTTGGGCATAACAACTTCATGCTATTGATGCATACATCTCAACTAATAGATAAAAGATATATTTTATATAGACTATAACAAAACAAAGGTACTCACGTGTTAATGGGCCAAACTTAAGTGGGAAATCTGGTAGTGTCGATTGAACTCAAAGATTACAATCTGCCATGTCTTATATGACAATAAAAATTAAAACGGCTAAGTTCATCGCTACGTATAACTGGATATAATGTGAAATCTGCAAAAGTTCATTGAGTAACTTACGATAGTCACAGCAATCTACACCATGGTAGAAAGCAACGCCAAGGCTCTGAAACCTATCATGTCCAGCAGTATCCCAAATCTGCAAGAACAGAAGATTAACTACATATTTAAACCATAACCAACTTTGAATTATATACGCAGCTTATGCAAGGAAAAAATACTTGTTTACAAAAAGATCCAACTATTCGTAATTTTTTTTTATAAATATGATGATAATACCTTGATAAAATGATAGATTTTCTTTTTATGTATAATGCTTACTGGGAAAGCAAGATAGTGAAGCATGCTTTGTCTACATTCAGAAAGTTGTAAATTAAACATCGATATAATAGAGTGAATACGGTTAATAAATTAGAGAATATAGTAATAGTGAATTAAAAACTTGATCATGCAAAAACCATATAGTGTATACAATGACCAGCCTGTTGTCATCCATAGCAATCACAACGTAACCCTCAATCATTGTTAAATTCCTCTTTGTTGTAATGGTGTCACGTCTAGTAGGCTTCTATACTTTCTAATTCTTGGTTCTCCCTAATGTTTCTAAAGCATTATGACTTGCAAATCTAATTGTTTATTTTTAACCCGCTTATAATAGAGATTGACTACAACATTCATATTCTATTAATGGTTTATCCAAATCACATTTAGATTATTTGGCATAGGAATGGTTTACACTACTTAGATAGAGGACTTACATCCTTGCCATCATCTCTCACTGAAGTTAATTGTAAGCTACGCAAGTATAAATATGCAATAAAACATAGAAAATCAATCCCCAAACCTGCACTGATGATATCTCAGATAAGTTAGATTCTGGCCTCCAGGACGATGGAACAGTAGTTGCCACCTGTTACTGACTGGTTGAAGCAGAATACACACTTGGGGCGGCAGGAAGAGGAGACACCACATTGGATGCACTGGTAGATGTTACATTTTCTATACCAGGAGCACATGTGACTTATGTTTGACTATAATAATCTGTCCATTGTTTATAATCTTGTTGATATTGTCCAGGTGGTGCAGGGGCACTTTGAGCATTATAAGCACCATTGGATTCTGCAGTGTAGTTTGGATATTGATGAGCCTAACTTGCATAGCTTCCTTGATTCCACGTGTTTATCTAACTATTGTAACTTGCAATTGCTTTCCTTAAAATGCGTTCAGTTTCTTCCTTTGCTTTCTCAACCAAATACCTTCTGGTAAAATACCATGTGCTTTCGGTTACAAATAAGGAGTAACTGTATCTGAGAGAGTTGGGGGTGGGGGTGGAGAGCTATGACTTAAAGTCAACGATGGTGCGATAAAGTGAGGAAGAACGGTGATGGGAAGTCGACGATAGTATGTAACAGAGAGCGTAATGAGATAACTGTGATGGGATTCAGTCACCATGAGGAGAGGAGGTCAATTTTGCAGGCTTATGTTATTTTTCATTGTTATGAAAGAAAACCTATGATAAATTAAATATTTTTAGACGTACTTGTTTTGTTATTTTGTTTTTAAGAACACAATTGTATACCAAAAAACTCGTTTGTCTTATAAGTCTAGTTAAACATAAATTATAAAGTAAGAACTTTACCAAGAAGGTTTTGGGTTCGGGTTGTCCTGATGATGATCTCAGTACGCATAGGCGTAACCTAACTTGAACACCAGAGTAACCATACTCAACAAGTTCTTTTTTCCACATTTCTTAATGTAACCAATTTTTACACATTACTAAGTGTTAGTAAATTAATAAAATTTTACACAATTTTAAAAATGTGGAGAAAAAAAAGTGTGTAGATTGAACCATTTTTTTGTAGTGTTGGTGTTCAATATAAAAGCCAAAATTGAGAGGAATTGTAAACTAAAAAAGTTACTTCAGGAAATGTGGCAATTAGAGTTAGAAAATGGCACTCTACCTTTTTGTGTAAATAGCCTGATAAAAATATATACAACTTACGAAACTAAAAGATGAAATTATTATTTTGTATTATTATTACAGAATAATATAGTCGGTTGAATAAGGTGGAAATGATGAAGTATTACCTATTTTTGTGGAGTAGGACATGCCTTAGCGAGCCATCAACCATAATCTGTGACAGTAGCTAATGTGCCTTCAAGCCTCGGGTCAACTACTGGCTTTGACTTCCCTACACCTATACAACAGCATACCCATCTCATGCATTCAGGTTTGTTCCCAGGGTTTTTTGGGCAAGTGGGCGTTGACCTGTGATCAGATCCGTAAGAAAAATGTCGTATCTCCATACATCTATCTTGGCAGTTAGACGCCCTGTTTGGACATATTCATGAGTTACATATCCGTTTGTTCCTACCACCTAGATTCACTTTAC
>OU343224.1:72086630-72159279 GCA_910596185.1 Chrysanthemum makinoi | reverse complement strand
CCTTTCGTTCATGGAGATACCCCCCTTCAGAGAGTGGTCTCAAAACCACTCTTCATGGGCTATTTTGACCGGTTTCTATGAGATTTTGTGTAGTAGTGCGTGGAGCTGATGCCTCCCTCCTATCAATCCAATCCTTGCGTAATTTTGGGAGTCCTGTAGTAAAAAATAACAGTTACATAATGTTAGGAATTGGAAAATACATAGTGAAGAGTCGGCCACCCCAACTCTAGTCTAGCATATATTAGCTCATAGACATTATGTTATTTATTAGTTATTTAGTTTAGAGCAACACCGTGGAGGACGGACATGTCTTTACCCACTGTATGCCTGATCCATAGTCCGAAGAAGGACGTGTAGTATGTAACTATAAATACCCTCTACCTCCCAAGGTAGAGGGTTGGACCTTTCATTCTAATCTAACCTTCCATGTTTTCTTTCACTTTCTCTCTCTAGAAAGGCTCTCATCCTACTTTCTCTCTCTAAAACCTCTAAACTATACGCCCCATTTGATATGTTATGATGTGTTTATGAAATCCAATATGTTACAATTGGTATCAAGAGCCATGGTTTGATCATCTCTCTTACATATCCTTGGATTTCTAGTGTTTTTAGATGGTTTTTGAATTTGAAAAAATTTAGTGGTTTTTGCATCATTTGGATCATTTCTAGTGTTAAAGTTTGAATTTTCGGTGTACTTTTGTGTTAAGAATCATTGTAAGTGCTTGGGTTTTGATTTGGAAAGCTTGAATCATTGTGGTTGAGCTTGTTTTGGATTGAAAAATGTGTTTTTGAAGTTTTTCTTGTTAGCGACTTGGCTCTCGTTGTGTTTTTCATCGTAGCGACTTGCTTCAATAAAAGTTAGCGAGTTACAGTGTTAGTTGTTAGCGACTTGAGCCTAGCGACTTGTCTATTGAGACAAGCCGACAAATAGTACAAGTTAGTGGATTCTCCACTACGGCTAGCGACTTGGTAAGGTTAGCGACTTGCTTCAGAAATTGTTAGCGAGTTGTAGTGTAAATTGTTAGCGACTTAATACTAGCGACTTGGATCTTAGCGATTTGTTCTTTAGCAACTTAACTGTGTCTAGCGACTTGGTGCTTAGCAACTTGTTGTCATAATTCTTAGCGACTTGGCATTATAGCGACTTGTGTGTAGCAACTTGGTTCATAGCGACTTGTGTGTAGCGACTTGGTTCATAGCGATTTGTCTCTAGCGACTTGAGCATCTAGCGACTTGTAACTAGCGACTTGTCTTCATAGAGGATTGTTAGAAGCGGTTTGACCATTTCATCAGTGCGTTTTGTTGACTTTTCCCGACAAAACTTCAAACGGCCATAACTTCGTTTTCAGAGTTCTACCCTTCAAAACGACCGTGAGAACGAGGAGAATGGCATGCCGAATTAACTAAAGTTCATTCGGGTCAACCTTCGAGCATAAACCAATCCAAATATCAACCAAACAACATCTCTGCTAATCCTACAAACAATTATATGTCCTTACACACAATTGTCTATCATTGTGTCGATCCATCAGTCATCTTAACACATTCCATTGGTCATTGCTTAACGGTTTGGTCTTGATTTTAGTAAAATCCCGTGAAAGATTCTATTTCTCGGTTTAAATCATAGACTTGTAAAATCCCGTGGATACTACAACATCATGTCTTACACTACTGGCCCAGTAATTTCAGAAGTACTTAAATTGTATGATGTTGTAGACAATCATGAGAATATTTGCTACACTGAACGGTTAAAGATGATTGAATCAGTCAATGTGGATGTGATATCTCCAGGTTCAGACTCTGAAAATACAGAAATGCACCAGTCAATGTTACAAAATGCTTATGCAAAGGATAAGGAAAGTTGCATTGAACCTTATCGACAACTTCATTCGCACCTCACATTACTTCTATCTATGGGAAGTAAACGAACATTTACTGCACTTTTCCGTCAAGAATTATCAACGTTCAAGAGCACATTATTCTTAAACTTAGAACAATTGGAACAACAACTTGATAAAGAAATGGTTCAAAAGGATAGTTCCAGTGCTGCACTTCAAGTGATCTACAACCAATTTCAGTCATTCATCAGTGGGGAATTTACATCAGATTATGATCAAGACATGACTGAAATGTCTTTCAAGAAACACACTGGAATGGAAATTAGCGTGTTCATAGAGACACTTATCCAACTCATGGATAATGTGGAGAAGTATATTGAGGAAGTTACTCAGACAGATGAAAAAGTGGATGTGTGTCTGGTGCAGTTAAGAGATTGTTGTGATGAGTTGGGTAATGTATCAGTTGTAAGATCGGATGTTGCTGAATGCAGAATAACAGAGACAACAAAGAATGATGTAACAAATGGTCCAGTGACTCTTGTTACACATGATGTGGATACAGATATCAGACCAGAAATTGAGCAGGTGTCATGTAATGAGGTACCCTTTACTGTTCAACACAATGCATCTGCTAAAGTACATAAACAAACTGATCATGATGCTGAACATGACTTTGATAAATCTTCTGTAACTGAGGCCGAGTCTGAGATTAAGTGTTTCAAAACAAACAATATGGTTGATAAAAAGGCTTTTGATGAACTTTCAAACAAATTCTCAAATCTTGAAAAACATTGCATTTCTCTTGAAATTGCGGTACAAAGTAAAGAAGAAAGTTTCCAATTTAACAAACCATGTAAAAATCCGAAACTTCCTGAATTCCGTGAAATTTTTGAAATGAACACTTTGAAAGCTCAGCTTCAAGACAAAGACTCAACCATCAACAATTTGAAAAAACTTATTTCTGGTATGCATGTGAAAAGTAATTTGGTTACAAGTAATTCTGATATTAATGCAATTGATGATATTCAAATGAGAAATGATGAATTAGCGGTTTGTGTGGCCAAAATACTAAAGGAAAATGAGTCTTTGAGAAAGCATCACATTGAACTAAGTGACTCTATCAAAGAAGCTAGAAATACAACAATGGAACAAACAAACTCTTTGATAGCAAAAATTGATGAACTCAAAGCTCAACTTCAGGAAAAGTGTTTCACTATTGTTGCCTTAAAAAATGAGCTTAGAAAAACTGTAGGGAAAAGTGTGAACACTAAGTTTACAAAACCATCAACCTTGGGGAAACCAGTTTCTCATCCCATTAGAAACCGGTCCGTTGTTAGGCAGCCTACTGCATTTAAATCTGAAAGAACAAAATTTTCAAAAACACGGTTTGCCTCCCAAGTTGATGTGAAACAAGTTTTGTCAAAACCAGTCACTTCACCTCATATGCCTAAGAATTCACATGATATGAATGACTTGTTCAAGAACTATGATCTAGAAGAAGCTAGGAAAAAGGCACAGATTCAAAAAGATGGAATTTTAGGTGCTAGACCTAGGGTGATGAACTCTAGAAGATTTTAAGGCACTACTAGTAGTTTTAAACCATTACCTAGGAACACTCAACTAAAGACTAGGGATTGGCTTGTATCTAAGAGTAGTTGCATTTTGAATAAAGCTATTCCCATAGCAGATCACTCTAAGAACTCTAGATCATTATCTGAATCCAAAAAAGCTGTTTGCTCATATTGTCTGAAATGCATCTTTAAGGCAAATCATGATAATTGTTGTTCGAAATCCCTAAAGAAGGTAAATGCTCATACAGAGGTTCAACCTGTTAAATCTAGGATTTTCACTAAGTCATCTACTGTACATACGAAGCAAAACAAACCAAAATCTTTGCCTAGATGGATACCAACTGCTAAATCTGTGGAAACTAGGAATAAGGATAAGTCTTTCACTATGCATAAGAAGCCTAACAATCCTAGACCTTGCCGTAAGTGGATACCATCTGGTAGAATTTTTAAGGATGCTGGACTTAGGTGGATACCTACAGGAAAGATATTTACCAATGGCAATCTCAAAGTTGACCATGAAACCCCAAAGGGTTTGGATACTGATGTCACTAACCAAAATATATGCAACCAAGTTTGTAATATTAGTGCAGGTAGTCCTTACTCAGTTGCAGACACTTCAATCCTTCAATACATGGACTGGCTTAAAGTATGGATAACAAAAGGATTGATATCTCATAACTCACGGGTTCAAGTTACTCAACATTGATATTCAATAGGCTATGACGTATGAACACAACAGTTCATGCCTCGTACTCTAAAGAAAAGAAAAGTGTACGCTTCAGTGCGCTTTATCTTCTGAAGAAGAGAAATCTTCTTATTATGACCATTCTCATTAACATGCTTCATGCTTTTTCTATGCGCTTCAGTTATCAAGTGAACCGGACTACTGATAATTACTCTTATTCCACTTGCTCAATATAATGAAGATGGCGACATCATGTGCTAATTTTAAGGGGGAGAAGTGTGAATATAATACATTTGGATGATAATCACTTGTTTAATCAAGAATGGCATCTCCGTATGCAATTCTTGAGGGGGAGAAGAAGTGTGAATTTTTTGCATTGTTGATTGATATTTGAGAATATATGGTCAAACGGCTCCTAACTCATGTAAGAACCGAGACTCTTCTTATCGGATCATCTTCACATGTAGTTTCTTCTAAGAGCCGCTGGTTGACATCTTCACACGGGCTGATATGATTAATGACAAAGTGCTTCCGGTTAATGCTTCATGTACACATCAACATGATGATTCCGAACAATCTCTCTGTTCTTGTTTGATGTGATTGGTAGCTTGATGTTACCATTTAGTGTGTTCGTTGCGGGCTGATTGCTGATTTCCTTGATAAATATCTTTCTGTTCTTGTTTGATTGGGAGGGATTTTAGTTAAAGGGACTTGCAAGAGGTAAGTTAATTGGGATGCTTTTTGGTGTGATGAAGATGTTAACGATCTATTCCCCAACTGGACAATATTGAAGAAGGTCGAGTCTACAGTCTGTTCTACATTTTCTGATGCATATTAGAAGACTAAAGACGAGTTGTATTTGATTATCTAAAACTTCTTCTTAATCTGGGCATTTATCAAACAGATTTTCGGTTTATGGGAGAACACTAATTGGGGGATAGTGATAAGACAGATTCAATCCCCAATTAGACTTGCTCATATTCTTTAGCAGTGATTCCTCGAGAAACCCAATCTCCAGTTATTCCTCGAGGCGTTGATATTGACTATTGTAATATTGCAGTTGCACTATTAAATAATAATCCGCTCTTTGGTATTCCTTTGCCAAATCTTCACGGATTATTGTTCATGAAAAATGATCCGCTCTTGGGTATTCCTTTACCAAATCTTCACGGATTATTGTGCACTCTATAAATCAACCACATGAACATTAAGGAAAATGACTACCTCATCCGCTTGAAGACATTATTGGTGAATCTTCCAGATCAGTCTCTACATGAATAGCTTTAGGAAGAAGGCATTGATGTTAAGGAATCATTTGTTCCGGTTCATTCGATGGATCAATGTACATCCGATTGTATGTTTATTCACGTGTTGGGCATTTGACACAAGTTGATTACTTCGGAGTTAATCATTTATCACTTATTTGAGATTGAAGTTGACTTTCACAAAGGCGTGTTCTTATTTGATAACTTGCTCGAGCTTAAGAATTTGAGTTGAAGTCTTGGTTTATCTAGTTACCAGCAGTCAGGGTGGATGGTTGAAGACCTGGTTAACTATCACTATTAGAAGTTACGTTGTTTTACTCAGTGACACACGCACATGACATTGTGGATAATCGCAAGAGGTGTTAATGTCTCACACTTTGATTGAGTAGTGAGTACTTAGAGATTTGCTTGAAGAATAAATTCTCGACACCGTTCTTCCATCATTAGGTGCAAGCTTAAGATACAAATGTGGGGAATTTGACTTCAGTTTCAAGTATGGTATATAGGGTTTTCTTCATCAGTGATCACTTCAAATTGTCTACATAAGGGTTGACTAAAATAGTCAGAGAGAGTCTTTAGCAAGTTGATTCTCACAATAGTTCAAGTGTTCTTCTTAACAAATTTCTAGTATACGGGCTTATTATTTGTTGTTGATTCTGAAGTATCAAAACCAGAAAGGGACAAGGAGACAAGCATCTAAACACGAGTAAACTTGATGAACTTAATTCTTCTAAGTAATTGAAGATATCCCGGGAAGACGAATGTCATAACCGTAGAGAAACTCAATGTTTATCTCATCGTGGCATTTAGTGCTCTTATTCCAACTACGTGGGGGAAGAGATATAAGAGAAAGTTTCTGAAGATAAAAGAGGTACACAAGTATGACATATTCAGGGGAGATAAATGTATAACATGAGGGAGAGAGATTGTGTACATTGGGGATGCTCAGTTGTCTCACTTGAGTGCTTAATCAGTGATTCAGAGATATAATCACTTATTTCGGAGTTGACATCCGCAGAGATTGTCATCCGCAGAGATAATCAGTGATTCGGCCTGCTTCTTCAATGTTATCGGTTATTCTTTCTTTGGGAATGTGTGTACTTCAGGTTCTTGAGCTTCATACACGATCATCAAGGAAGAAAAATGTGAACATGGGGAGGTGTTTTCATTCCCCTCATGATGTGTATTCGGGAGAGTTCTTGAGCATTATACAAAGAGACTGACTGCATCAATTCAACTACTTGGGGGAATTGTTCTCTTGACACCTTTTGGAATGGATTGCTTCAGACTTCAGTGGAAAAGGAATTTGAGAAGATTATTTAAATGTGGGATGATACGTTGCTGTTGTTCTATTGGATGATATAACCACAAACTAAGAATCATGGTGATTATTCTTAAAAGGAGCAGCAGGATCGATGATAATGGTGTGCTTCTTTGTACACCTGGCTAAAGGAAGCTTGAAAGAAAGCTTTGAATCTGCTCAGCTAAAGGATTTTTGGTTTGAGGGGAAGCTGCCAAAGTCACTGTTTCTCAAAGGCTCATGTTCTTTCGTCTATTCTGATGCCTCGGAAGCTTTGGTGGTGAATGTTTAAGAGATGATGTCTTCTATCTTCTACAACGGAGCTGCTCGATATCCTTATCTCGGTACTCGTATTATCATCTTCTTAAACTATATCATCTATTCTATCTGTAAATATTTATCAAAAACAAAATACAAAAAATATAAAACCTACAAAAAGAAAATAGAAAAATATAAAACATTCAAAAACCCATAAAAATCAGAAAATTTGAAAATTCCAAAATTATTGTTTTCTCTAGACATGTCTTCTGGTATCGATAACATCTACGGTCTTAGAAATGTCACTCAATAATGGCACGAGACCATAGATGAAGTTCGAGCAGGAGGTGTAAATATTATTTTCTAAACATGTCTCAAAATATGGCTTACAGTTATGTCAGACTGTAACCCGGGCTTCAAATGATGGCTTGCAGTTACGTCAGACTGTAACCCATGCTTAAATCATGGTTTGCTATTAACTCAGATAGCAACCCGGTTTTCAAAGAAGGAAAGTGCTACGCTTAAACGATTTTCAAAAATTTCATGCACTTATCCTAAAACATATTGAGGAAAGTATGTCGAAGGACTGCTGTTCCTACACAAATGTTTTTCCGTCTAAAATTCTTCAGAAAAATATTTGTTGTATTTCAAAATGGTGGTAAATGAGTGGCTTTCAAAACAATTAGATTCAGAGTTTTTATAAAATTTGCAAACTCAATCAATGACTTCAGCGCTTTTAAACTTTTCAAAAATTGATTCATTAATTGAGGGGGATAATGGTGTCAAATCTATATCATCTAACGGGCTTTCTTAATTATCCTATATGCTTAATTAAAAATGATGTTAACCTACGTTGAAGGACTAGGTGCCTAGGATATGATTGTTAGGTTTAGATGATTAGAGTTTGATGAACACATTATTCCCATGCCTTTACATGATCTGATTGAGATGTTGCATTGACTTTTATTAGTCGATTGTTGTTTTGGTGATGTCGACCATCATATATCTGTATGTGTGTTCACTAACGTATGTAGTTATATTGGTAGATAAGAATGTTCCCTGTCCGGATCCTACATAATATGATGATTGGAAGCCGAAAGGAGAGGGCAACTATATCTTGGGTCGACAAATGAAGAAACGGAGCTTAATTTGACTTCTATGGAGAGTTGGCATGAAATGCAATGTAAGAGGTCTCACTGCATCAGCAGATGGTTTTCTTCATCATCAAATGAAGAAACGGAGCTTAATTGGACCTCTATGAAGAGTTGGCATGACAAATGCAACGTCAGAAGTCTCACTGCATCAGCAGACGGTTTTCTTCCAGCCCTACAGCAACAACAAAAGCTTCTCAACCACCTAACGTATCTTTGTGCAGGACAAGTAGTGATGATACCATTTTTTAAACAATTTTTGAATAATATTGTTTTTGAAAATGGAAAAATATTGTTTTGAAAATAAATCGGATTCAAAGTTTTGAAATCAACCGGACTTTATTTTGTCAAATCATAAGTGATTTCAAATTAAATATTTTCAAACGACATTTCTTCATAAAAGTCCGGTTTGTACAACATAAAGTGGTGATCTAAAGATTTAATGTTATGTCATGATATGATTTTCTTTAAATCTCAAATATCTTACAAAATGAAATATTTTCTGTTCTTGTTTGATTGTGAAATTGTTTTATTTTACTTAAAGATCTCTTAAAAACTATCATACCTGACACTAACAATCTTTAATGTCTAAAATTGATCCGTATAAATCATTTTTTCTAAATTAAATCAAGCCACATCTTTCCCCAAAATCTTTTAAATGATTTAAATCAATTGGGATCACAAATCTCAAAAGGTTTGAATTTTTTGATCAGGGTAGAGATCGTGATTTAAATCTCAAATTTGTTTAAATGGAATTAGTTTTAGTCCTTTAAAGGCACTCCCACCTCCATGTGCCAAACGATTTCTAATAGATAATGCACATGTTGAGGGGGAGCATTTATCCAAAAACATGATGAGTATTTAAACCTGGCCACATTTTCTCCTATGTTTTTCTAAACCTTATTAAATCACTTGGGATCCAAAATCTCAAAGGGTTTGATATTTTTGATCGGGGGAGAATTTGTGATTTAATAATGAAACTTGATTAAAGATGATCATTTTTTTTGGTTCAAATGTGCATACTGCTCTCCCATATGTGCTCAATGCTTTCGAATCTCGAAGCACATATTCAGGGGGAGCATTTCAAAAGAAAACAAACTTTCAAGGTACAAAACAAATTTTTTTAAGTTTCAACAAAAAGTACCTTGATTGATTTTCTAATGGTTTCAGTATGGCTATATGATCGTGAATGTGCTTCTGAGAACTCTTTCCTCTTCGTGCAAAACAATTTCAAAATTACATGCACAAGTTGAGGGGGAGCAACTTTTGAAAACCACATCCTTTCCCATAAAATATCTTTAACAAAGTATGAAAAATACTAACTTTGATCGGGAAAGTGATGGTGATATCTTTTAAAAATTGTCGATCAATGAATCGAATCTTTCATTCTTAAATCTGAAAGTTTCAAGTCCTCTTGCCTCCATGTGCTAAAACCGTTTCAAATACATTTGATGCACATGTGGAGGGGGAGCTGTTTCTAAAAATATCAAAAACAATTCAGGTACAAAATGTTTTGATCGTGTAACACATGTACTTGGATTGATTTTCAAAAGGTTTTCGATTGGTTCCAATGGAAGAAGAACAATACCAAAAGACTGACCAAATTTACTTTATGCATGGAGTTATAAGGATGGTAAGGTTAGGTATTTGTTCCCATGATCCGCCAGAACCGGAGGGATCTACCCAGGGACAATCCACTAGATAGTGTAGAAGTCCTTAGGTATGATGAAAAAGGGAGAAGATATGGGAAGAGTGCGGACTGAGATAGAGCTAGAACTAGAATAAACCCAACAAGGTTCTAGTTATGAAGTCTCGGTAAGCACTGAAGGGGTTGAAGAATGAAAAAGAAATGAAATGAGAAAAGGGTGAAAAGAAATAGCCCTCCATTAACTCAACCTTAGGGCAGAAACCGGGTTCAATTCATATGCTACTGGTGGTTACCAAGGTAACATCGGTATTGAAGACAAGACGTCATGGACCCAGTGACGCACTACACTAAACTTTCCAAGCTACTCAAGTTCCTCTTAAAAGGGCTTGTTTCATTCTCACGGGGAACCGACATAATCTATCGACTTTCTCTTAGAGATTGTTGATATTGAAGAAGGAGACCCTCTCCCTAGTCTCCGGCATAGGAACCAAATGTGCACAATTGAGTCTAGAGCCAAGAGATCATGCACAATATCTCATTAGGACACAAATTTAATAAAAACTTGTTGTTTCACACAATGTGGAAAGTGAGTATATATTTAGAGTCCTATGCATTATCCTTGTGGTATTGCCAGAACATCCGAGTGATATGAAAATATTCACGATGAAGATGGAAATCCTTCTAGAGCCAACATCAAACAAGCTCTTGGTGGGTGTCATGTGAGATCTTTTTCTAAAGATCAAGCTTGTGACAACTAGATAGAAACGATGGGGCGATTCACTCGTGAATCAACCTTGGTCCAGGATTGGAATTGACGAATACTTTTGGAAAAACCGTTCGATGTGCAAACCTTCTTTTCTCTAGCACGTTGAATGTGTATTCATATTTCAAATTCAAAAAGTATCTCTGATTGAAAAAATACTTTTGGAAAAACCGTTCGATGTGCAAATTTCTTCTTTTCTCTAGCATATCGAATGTGTACTCTTTTCAAATACAAAAGGTATTTTTGATTGAAAATTGATCTTTCTCATAAAACCTTCGTCGTATTGCAAAACTCTTTCTTCTAAGCAATACGCGACTGTTTTCAAATCAATTTTTCATCAATCGTGAATCTCAATTCGTTGGTTCACTCACTCCGTGTTGTCTTCTTTGAGACGTTCCGGTTTAAGAACGGCTAGAATGTACTGCGAAACCCTATCAAGGAGATTCTTCGAATCATACCTGATCACAAAAGAGTACTTATGCGATCAACGAGGAACTGTGGGCGTGTACCTCAATTCAACGAAAGTGATCAAAGACACTTTCGTGTGTTTTATTGCTAACTGTTTGCAGGTACATTTGGACGGTTGCGGTGATCGAATTGAGGAGTCAATCCAAAGCCACATGCTCACGAGTATCACACTTATTTGAAGAAATCATGACTTGTGCATATCTACAGACACCTGGCTCGATATTTTTATACTATGTTTCCGCTACACTGCTGCAAATATCATGGGCCGATAAAGCTTCCGCTACTCTGATGAAAATATGTCATGATCCAGAAAGTGTGAGCATGTCGGTCCGAAAGCCACAACATCACATGATGGCAACACAATAAAGGGTGATCCAGAGATTTACTCTGGCTGATGATCTCAAAGAAAGCTCAAAGATCATCAAAGATGTGGATCAGTTAAAGGCCTCCACTAAAAGTACAAAATTATGCAGACTTTGAAGTTGCACTACTTAAGCACAAAGATTGCGGAAGTGAAGAAATAAAGTCTACGAGCTCAAGACTGAAGATAAAATAGAATGCTAGGATTCGAAATGTAAAACATGGGGTGACCTCCCTTAGGGGGAGATTGTTAGGAATTGGAAAATCCATAGTGAAGAGTCGGTCACCCCAACTCTAGTCTAGCATATGTTAGCTCGTAGACATTACGTTATTTATTAGTTATTTAGTTTAGAGCAACACCGTGGAGGACGGACGGGTCTTTACCAACTGTATGCCTGATCCACAGTCCGAAGGAGGACGTGTAGTATGTAACTATAAATACCCTCTACCTCCCAAGGTAGAGGGTTGGACCTTTCATTCTAATCTAACGTTCCATGTTTTATTTCACTTTCTCTCTCTAGAAAGGCTCCCATCCTACTTTCTCTCTCTAAAACCCCTAAACTATACACCCCATTTTATATGTTATGATATGTTTATGAAATCCAATATGTTACACATAATCGATAAACGAAAAACTCTTTAGGAATATGCAATGACCCATTGGCTGCTTTACTACACAAGTGCACCAAATGCTTAGGGATGTATAGATACAGGTTAAAAAAATCAAGATTTCACTTTCAGAAATTAACGGTCGATGGGTATGGCCAGATTGATGCGCACAATTTGATTTTCCGGAAGCTTTCTTAGTTTCTTTGAAAGTGTTCCTTAGCACGTTAAATAAAAAGACACGATGGGTTGAAGTGGCACTATTGACTCATTCACTTACAAATAGGTCATTTCAGGTTATATTATATAAGTAAAATAAGTTACAGTAGATAAGGAAATGGGTAGAATGGGTAGATATTCGTTCAAATCGGTTTTTAAATTCATATACGTCTTACACTATTTTCTCCATAATTCTACGTTATCATTAATAAAATACTATGATTTCTGAAATATTTCACACCCTAATTATTCATAATAATTTTGATAAAATAATTGGAAAACAAGTGTCTCGTGTTAACTCAACCTCAACTGTAACAGACAGCTTGTATTTTGAACCAT
Organism: Chrysanthemum makinoi; assembly: GCA_910596185.1. NCBI lineage: Eukaryota > Viridiplantae > Streptophyta > Magnoliopsida > Asterales > Asteraceae > Chrysanthemum > Chrysanthemum makinoi. The sequence goes on along the minus strand of OU343224.1, from coordinate 72,146,808 downwards.
TTAGCCAAACTATTCAGCCTACCCGTTTTGCTAGCTCTATGGACACAACAAAAGAAAGAGACTGGATACAAGTAAAAGTTGGGAGTGTGTGTGTAAATACCTTCTTGGGGGATTATGTTTTGTGGACCACTGGTGTCATAAGTATCAAAATGTGGTTCATTCCTCGCAAGTGAACACGCCGAAATGGAAGTTTGAGAACATTTCCTGACTCCTCATGAACAACTTCCCTGCAACATCATTTTAACAAATGCTATCAGTTCCAAACTTCCAATGCTATTATATACACATGCTACATTTTGGATTAACCATGTAGCAGGATTCATCAAGAGTGTGTCAATCTTCTATAAACCGCCACATCTCCAGTAATTGGAAAACAAATGGCACTGTTATATCTGACTAACCTGTGTTGAACACATTTTATGAACTCTTGGACTGGAAGGACTCCACAAAATTTAATATTCATCCACATTTTATTACCCATACCTATCTAAGAAGGTGCACAAGTTCTACATCTTCCGGTGTGAACTGTTCTTGAACTTGCACACAGATTAAGCATAAAAAATATGAGAGCGTTCATTTCAGTATTTCATACTTTAAGGCAAATGAATCCATACTTTTGGTTTAACTAACATATATAATCCTTTTAGGCATTTCATCAAATAATTGACAACCTAGCAAGAAGTAAACAAAAATACTATGATGACCTTTTTAACAACTGATGAAATCAAGTAACCATACTCAGCAATATATCCTGATTTATTCAAAACCTGATGTAATCAAGTTTCTTAAAATCTAACCTTAACTTCAACACCAGAGTAACCATACTCATCAAGTTCCCGCACAAGAAACTTGTTCAACTCAGCAAAGAACACACTATCGGCTACAAACTAAGACACGCAAAATCAATTTATACTAAAATCTATAAACAAACTTCATCTTGTAGATGTGTTTAAAGAGAAACTAACCTTTCGTTTCTTGCTCAATTGAGTCGCCATGATTGTCAATCGTGTATTAGCGAACACTAACTGAAACATAAAGAGTATCTATTGCAAGCAAGAGTTAACTTTCGCATGTGTTAAAATTGAAGAGTTTAATATTATTAAACGGACTGTAAGCAATACAACTAATATTCGTCATTTAAACTTCATAAACCAAATAACGAAAGATACATACCAGGTTTGGAGCAGACCAACGACCCATCCATACAAACTCGTCATAACCTACAAACCAATGCTTGATGCAAGAAAAAATATCAATTAACACAACATCACCTAATTAAAATAATTAAACTATGCTCATGAATGCAGAGGTACACTTCATAAACCAAATAAAGGAAGATACATACCAGGTTTGGAGCAGCCCAACCAATGGCAGCACACAAAATCATCATAACCTAGAAACCAATACTTGATGCAAGAAAAAATATCAATTAACACAACATCACCTTATTAAATAATTAAACTATGCTCATGAATGCAGAGTTAAACTTCATAAACCAAATAACGGAAGATACATACCAGGTTTGGAGCAGCCAAGCCAACGGCAGCAGACAAAATCTTCATAACCTAGAAACCAATGCTTGATGCAAGAAAAAATATCAATTAACACAACATCACCTAATTAACATAATTAAACTATGCTCATGAATGCAGAGGTTTTTTTAACATACCTAGATCTTCTTAGCATCATACTGGGATTTATTGGGCGTAGAAAACCGGTCACACGAACCTTCTTAACAGAGCCGACTTCCTGCTATGACAACACATTAACAGAAAATAGACTAACTTAACAATGTTTAACTAAAATGAATCTTAACTTTTTTAAACCACCATGAATATGAAGCAAGCGATCTCGCAATTTTTATTTTTATGTTTATTTCTCAAAGACTCTCTCACAAAATTGATATTTAGCAAATAGTTATAAGAAGTTTAAAAGAAGGGAATCTTATCCCATGGTAAAAGCCAGCAAAAGCATCTTTACAAAAATATCTTAAAGTTAATTTACTTGAAGATCATCCACTCATGTGCCTATAAACATAAACTACTAATATGATGTTTAGTTACCTGATCCACATTACACCTAAATTGCAACACAATTACACAAATTGATTAACTATAAGATAAAGGTTGCTTGTTAGGGTTACCTTAATTTGTTCACTTTCCACAAAATATACTACATGATCATCTTTATCAGCCTTCTGCATTAGTATCTTGTATACCTTGTAGCTTCTCGAAGTGATTCTCGAAACCCTGCAAGATAAAAAGCCGAATAAGTTGATCATGAGTTAAAATCGTGATGGATATTGTGAGGGAAAAAAGGATATTAGGGTTTTGAGAAAAATATATTATGAATGACGTATGATTTTCTTTTAGGTAGGTTTATATGTTTGATTAAGGTTACCTAAGTTGTAGGGATTCTCCTACTTATTGTTTATAGATTTGGACTTGCAAGATATAACTCAAAACATGCATTGGTCTAGTGGTTATCATGTTTGTTAATATTTATAGCACCCTAGGTTCAATCCTTGCAAGTGGCATAAATTTTTAAAATTTCCGAATTTTAGTCATTAAATAAGAATTTTAATACATTGCTTATGTAGATTAAATTGTGATGACATGGCATGCTTTGCTTAGGTGGATTAATGACATGGCATTATGGGATGCCAAGTGGTATTTTATGTGGCATGCCTCCTCTTATATATAATGTATAGATATATATGTATATATATATATATATATATATATATATATATATATATATATATATATATATATATATATATATATATGTATTTAGATAATTATCCCTATTTTTTCGCACATTCGTACCCCAAAGTCAAAAAAATATAAATTTATATTGAGAATTAGAGACATGCAATAATAGTGAAGTAATAGTGTCTACTACCATTTTGACGTGTGAGTTATGAGTTTAGGTAGAGTATTTTGATCTAAAAAATTTATAACTAGATCATTAACAATACTATAACACAAATTATATACAAGCTTATATTGGTGGTGGGTGGCGATGATGGGTGTTGGTAGTGTCGGTGGGTGGCGGCGGCGGGTGGTGGTAGTAGCGGTGGGTGGTGGTGCCGGGGTGGTGCCGGTGGTGGGGTGGTGGTGGTGGATGGGTCGTTTTCGAGTTGTTTATTGGCGGGAAAGGACTAACGGTGCACATTTTGGAAGAGAAAGGACTACCGGTGCACATTTTGAACAACCACATGGACGAAATTTGAAATTTGAACCTGCTACAACCACTTTTCATTGGTTATAATAAGTTTTTAGAGATTCATTATTCACAATGAATTATTGCTGAAAATAGGTTACCATTTTATAACCTTTACCCAATAATTTTTTAAGGGGTGTTTGTTTAAGCTTATATATGGCTTATGAACTTATTCGTGTTTCGGCTTACATTCAATAAGCCGTAATTTTTTAACTTATTTTTAAACTTGTATGTTAATACAAATAAGCCATAAAAACGTTTATTTATATTTTACGATCTTCTAATGTTTTGTCGATAACAAACGTAAAATCATTTTAACGAAACAAATAAAATACGTAAATGGTTTGAACTAATAGTTTCTAACATATTCACATTCTCACATAAAACACTAAAACAAGTATAAGTGATTTTATGATTTAGTAATACATATGTACAACAACTAGTGTTTACATATTTGGATAAAATATACACATAACTAGTATGTAGTATATTGGGTAATATAAATTGGTAGAAACTTAAGTATCACAACCCATTGGGAAAATACATTGAATGTAGTTGGGTACAACCCAAAGCCCATGCTCCATGAATCTTGACCCATAACCCATTGCATGACATCATGCTTATATCACACATGGATAATATCCATAACCCATGGATCAACCCATACTCAAGTGACTAAGTGCATTGCACATAAAGATACATTGTATCTAGCCAAAGATCCATGGTTCAACCCATGACCCATAACCAAAATACCCATGGGCAAAGAGGAGCGTCCCACGGATCCCTAGCTTTGTGCTAGCCGGATCCCTTGTGGTAGGGATCCGTGGGATCCGGGGAACAGTAGGATTTTTCCTCTATAAGTAGAGAGCCATTTCTTCCTTATCTCTCACCCCTTTCTAACATACTTTCTCCCCTGAGTTAAAACTCACTAACCTTAGATCCAAGAGATCTATGTTTGTAGTTTTGTTTTTTTGTGATCTTTTAGGTTCCTCTTAAAGGCAAGATCACCACCTTTGAAGTCGAGCAAGCTCAAGTCCATGAGTTGCCATGCTTCCTCATCATCAAGGCTACTGAAGTCTTCTTGTTGATGATTCCTTTCTTTCTTCAAAGAAGTGTAGTGTTGAAGACATTAGTGAAAGATGTCTCAAGTGTCAAGACGAAGATATTAGTGAAGGGTATCTATCGTCTATAGGATAAGCACTTGTGGTAGGTGCTTAGAAGTCAAGACAAGAAGCATTAGTGAAAGGTGCTTAGAAGTGAAGACACAAGACATTAGTGAAAGGTGTCTTGTAGATCTAGTCAAAGGCATTAGTGAAAGGTGCCTTAGATGTACATTCGATATGGTGTGTTTCGATGTACAAGATATACTAGTATTAGATCCAAGGATATTGATATCCTTGATGATGTTGTAAAGGAGTAGATCTCCTTTGGGATTAGTCGTTGGTGTAGTGTGGTAGTAGTTCCTCCATTGCAATGGAACTAGGTGCTTAGCCTAGTACCTAATAAAGGGTAGGAAACGTTGTGAAGGTGTAGTTCACCTTGGAGTGAAAGAACTAGGTACTTAGCCTAGTAACTTATAAAGGGTAGGCGACATTGTGTAGGTGTGGTTCACCTTGGAGTGAAAGAACCCGGTGGTTAGCCTAGCATCGGAAAAAGGGTAGGCGACGTTGTGAAGGCTTCTCCGCCATAAAGAGATTGGTGTAGTGATTACGAACTCTCGAGTAGGTGACTCGGGGAGTGGATTAGGGCAAGGAAGGTGTCCTTGTAGCCGAACCACTATAAATACTTGCGTTGTGGTTTTGTGCTCCTTACTCTTATCTTTTCATTACTTACCTTTATATGCTTGTTTATCAACATCCAACACACACATCCAAATAGATTGACATAAGTCAATCGAAATAGATTAAAAGGAAGTTTTAATTGACAAAACTATTCAACCCCCCTTCTAGTTTTCCACAATTGGCATCAGAGCTTCGTTACCAAGTTTTTTGAAGTATATTGTACTTTAAAAACTTGATACGATCAAAGGTTAATTGAAAACTACAAAGAAGGTTTTTCATAAAAACATAAACCATGTCTTTTAAAACTATAAGTTTGGATGTTGATTTGATAACAACATTTTTATTTACTTTTTTCATTTAATTGCACTAATCCTCTTTGTCATGTTGATTAGTCAAAGCTCATACCCACCAAGCTATAGGAATCACTTGGTAAAAATAATACCTTCCTTAAGAAGGTATCTTAATCGTAAAGGAGCGGGAATCGTCTAAGTGACATTTGTTGTGTCATTTGTAAAGACATTCCTAAGTGCGCTAGAGGTATGATTCTCTTTTTATTTTGCTTGATAATTAAGTATGCCTATTTAGGTATTTATATGATTATTCTTTGTGCTTATACATGTTTTACATGAAGCTTCATTAGGAAGCCTTTTTCTCACATACGTGTTTTATTTCTCGTCTAAAGTCGTGGTATATAAAACTTATGTTTTGTTTCTTTTAATCCAATAATAAAAAAAAATACGAATTTCAAAAATTCCTCCTTCCCTATAAATAACTCCACGGTCGACCACTCTACCAAACCCTCACTTTTTCAAATTTTCCAATTTCAAAAATTCCCTCTCACTCAAAACTTCATTTTCCTCTCCACTTCATCTCAACCGAAACCAAGAAGATCCGTCATCAACATGGTTTACATCGCACTCATGCTCATCGCCTTAACACTCATTGCACTTGTGTTCCCTATGATGAAGTTCACATATGGAGACATTTACTTTGTGTTTTTAATCTATATTGGGATCATATACCCAATCTTTTGTATCATCCTTAGTATTGAAATGCAATATTACTAATGATCTAGTTATCTAGGTTATTATTATCATAATATGTTTGTCATTTCTTTTGATTTATTTGTTTCATATTCTTTCATGATACATTAGAAGTCATGTATGCATGTTAAAAGAAAATGTAGGTTAAAACATATATCTTGGTATAAAACTATGAGATCTAAAAACCTATGCGTTTTCATAAAATCTGGTTCTGTAATTACAGATCTATAGATCCCGGAAGTTATACTAGCCGGATCCCTTTTGAAAAGGAACCGTGGGATCCGTCCTACTGAAAAACAATTTTTCATGTAAATTAAAAACCACTATCTTTCTAAATGTAATAATCCACTAGAAAGTCAAAACCTTGAGTAACTTAGAGTGTTAAACACCATTGTTAATAAAAATCTAGTAAAAACATTAGATAATCATAAGTTGATCACAAACATCTCTTTTTATTAACTTATCATTTCTATAGGTTCAACCATGACGCATGAATATGAGTTTGATTTTTCACTCACTAGCGTCTACACTCCGAACATCTGTCTCGAACCCAACACACCTGGCAATCATGTCTGTGGGTTCAATAATCTCAAAAACGGTCACTTCCATGAAGGACGTATTGTAGACACCTCTCTACAATTCGAAGAAGGTATCAATACCTCCTTCCCAGCCATAGGACTAGAATGTCTTCTTGAAATCAACGAGAAGATATGTCCAAGGTTCATAATGGAATTCTTCCGTCAAGTCGAACTCGTTCGTAATGAGGATCGCTCTCTATCTCTTTGGTTTTATATCAAAAACCAAAAGTTGACTCTAACCCTTGGGCATTTTTCTCACATCCTCCAGATTCCAAATCATGGACAATGTGCCTTCACCGAAGATTGGTCTCTTGATTCTCTCTTCAACTTTCGTGAAGAAAATAGTCCATATTGTTCACACATACCCCCTCCGGAAGATTTAAATCGCATAATATGCAAACCTCGACCATATTACTCCGATCCAAACATTATATTTACAAGGGATATCCGAGAAGAGTACAAGCCTCTTGCACTCATCCTACGTGAAAATGTTTGGAGCCTTAGGGGAAATCGAGAAATTCTTCCCGCTTGTTGTGCTCACATGTTGTACTGTTTGCTAACACAACAACCATACAATCTCGCCTACTTCTTCGCAAGGTGAATTGTAAATCTTCAAGGCTCCAAGAATAAACTCATCCCTTATGGAATGTTCTTGACACGCCTCTATCATAATGTTATGCATTTCCATCCTCAATTTCAAAGTCCGTTGTACGTACTTGTGAACAAGATGATGGAACCGCTAAACATATCTCTCATGAAGACTTTCTTCATTCTTGATTCCACCAACACTCATCAATCACATAATGATCCTCCTAGCGAAAACACTCAAGGAACCTAGTAGTATTCCAAAATAGGATCAATTCTCTTGTACTCGTGCTTTATCAATGTAATCCAATTTCTTTCATGAAATAAAACATCTTACATTTGATATCTTAGTATTAGAACTCTTTTTAGACTATCCTTGAGATATAATGCATTGTGAAGATCATTGCATACCTTTAGTAAAGGTCCTGCTGAGCAGATGGGCGGATCCCAAAGATTGTGCTAGACGGATCCCTACACTTAGGGAACCGTGGGATCCAGCAAACAGAAAATGCAATTGCAAGCATTATATTTCAAACATATCCTTAGAACACCTCACACTAAGCTAAACATAGTGTCTTAAGGGAAATTAAGTCCTTATCAAGATAGGTTGATCTTTCCTACTCATACATAACTCACCTAGATCACACTCTAACACGCTTGTAGATCTACCATTTCATTTTTAATCCATTACTCTTCCGCTCTCAAACTCACACTTCATTTTTTACTTAATCCCTCACATTTAGTCTTAGAAATCTTTCGATTATGGCAAAATTGATCATAATTCATCCTTACCTCAAAATTGATCAAACTATAGTTTTTCCTATCTCAAAGCTTCTAGGATATTTTCCAAAACACTATCCTAAGTCACAACCTGATCTCTAGGATCATTTAGCTTCAATTGACACACCAAATCTTTAGTGTCATCCTTGCTCATCCATTGGCACTCTTGAAAGTCCCAAATCCTTCCATAAAAGACAATCATTAGCTACATCATTCATTACCTTCAAGTACTTAAGCACCCCTTCATTTAAAACACTTAGGAGGACTGAAACACTCAAGATATTATAGGTCTTAGATCTTAGAAACATCATTTCCACTCTTTCATAGCTGCTGAGAGCCGGATCCCTAGGAGCTCTGAGGAGGGAACCGTGGGATCCGGATGACAGTTTATGTCAAATCTTTCTAAAACAATCATTTCAACTCATCTTCCTAACTCAAACACTCCATCTCATCTTAAATGAGTTCCTAGATCAGTGCAAACTCTGAAGTTGACTCTTGTGCATGTTAATCATCACATTCCAATGAATCCTAGTGGCTTAAGGCTTAAATGTACTTGCCAAATCTCTTGGTTTATAAACCACTTTGTTAGGACCTCCATAGTCATCACTCTCATCCTAACTTTCAGCACTTTAGAAATCTTTACAAACCTCTTGAAATCATCTCATCATGAGAAAAACCCCAAGTAGTAACTTATCCACCAAAGAACCACCCATGAAAAAGGCTCGTGTTATACAAGAAATCTCTTCAACCGAATCATCTCCGGTCAAGCCAACAAATGATAGGATCCTTTCTCATCCAATCAAACCAATTCCTAAAAGGATAGTACACACAAAACTACCAATGCTAAATACCATCATACCTCCTAGGCCAAACAATATCATCTCCACTAAACCATCACCATTAGTTCCTAGAGCTATTTCATTTACATCCCCACTATCATCACTACACCTCTACTATTTAGAGGACTTGCCTACTAGGCCGTCTCATCCATTTCCGCCGACAACATTCTCCTCATTAGGAGGAATAATGCTACAAAATCAAGGTGTTGAGTCAACACTTGCTCCGGCTACCTTTTCGCCATTTCCATCATATAATCCCATTTGGATTATGAGAAATCATCAAAGTCAACCACCCGACCATATGGAAGTTGACACTTCTCTACCACCACCATCATTCTTAGTCGAGCCATTCTCAAATGCGCCTCCACCAATCCCTCCATCGTTTAAAGCTCCACAAGCCGCTTCACTTGATCCTTCGCATCAAGCCATTTCATTTCTTCCATCACCACTACCTAGCCATGACAAAGATTGCTATCATTGTCAACATGTTGAAAGTTTGATACATGAAGTACGAGAAGACCAACGTTTCATGTTCTATCATCTCCTCGAACGTTTTGACGAGATTAAACCTAAACAAAACTCGAGCTAGAAGATTTTAATGTTGTCCTAGCATCAAGCGATAGTTGGTTTAGAAATTCCTAGTCATGTATTCTCTTATTTTCTTAGTTTTTAGAGTGATGTATATCATAACTCTAGTTTTATTAAATGGAATTACATGCTACTTGTTATTTTGTTGAGCATATGATTAATTTGTATTCATATCTCATTTTTGTGATAACATTACTTGTTATATCACCTTTGCTGTAATTAAACAGCTAATACAGATCCCTCAGAATTGCCTAGACGGAACCCTACTAGGAGGGAACCGTGGGATCCGTGAGACAGAAAGCTTTCTTTCTACTAACTTGAACCACATTTGCGGGAAATTGTGAATTATACTTGCTTTCTAACTTTTGTTTTGTAGTTATGCAATTTACACATGAAGACTTTGACATCCTAAAGCTAGGGGGAGCTTTATGTCAAAGCAATACATTGCAAATTACTTGCAATACTAGGTTTACATTTCATGACATCCTCTTGCAAAATTGCAATCATCAAGGGGGAGTACATTCGTTACTTAGATGAAATCTTTTGCAAACTTACTTGCAAACAAACTAGATTAGTATCACTTTCTTGACGCCCTTACATAGGGATGGACTCGTCATGGGGGAGTAAAGACGAGATCCTTTCCCGTTACTTGCTCTCTATCTCTTTCTATTTTTTATTTCTTTCACATGTTTTTCTTAAAAACGATGTGTTGCTTTCCTTCAAACACTTTTTGTTTCGACAAAAAGGGGGAGAAGAAAGTAAAAACTACAAATTTAAACTTTTACGAATTTTAGCTTTTCCTTAAAATAATTTTATGTTTTGTCATCAACAAAAAGGGGGAGATTGTTAATACAAATAATCCGTAAAAACGTTTATTTATATTTTACGATCTTCTAATGTTTTATCGATAACAAACGTAAAATCATTTTAACGAAACAAATAAAATACGTAAATGGTTTGAACTAATAGTTTCTAACATATTCACATTTTCACATAAAACACTAAAACAAGTATAAGTGATTTTATGATTTAGTAATACATATGTACAACAACTAGTGTTTACATATTTGGATAAAATATACACATAACTAGTATGTAGTATATTGGGTAATATAAATGGGTAGAAACTTAAGTATCACAACCCATTGGGTAAATACATTGAATGTAGTTGGGTACAACCCAAAGCCCATGCCCCATGGATCTTGACCCATAACCCATTGCATGACATCATGCTTATATCACACATGGATAATATCCATAACCCATGGATCAATCCATACTCAAGTGACTAAGTGAATTGCACTTAAAGATACATTGTATCTAGCCAAAGATCCATGGTTCAACCCATGACCCATGACCCATAACCAAAATACCCATGGGCAAAGAGGAGCGTTCCATGGATCCCTAGCTTTGTGCTAGCCGGATCCCTTGTGGTAGGGATCCGTGGGATCTGGGGAACAGTAGGATTTTTTCTCTATAAATAGTGAGCCATTTCTTCATTATTTCTCACCCCTTTCTAACACACTTTCTCCCTGAGTTAAAAACTCACTAACCTCAGATCCAAGAGATCTATGTTTGTAGTTTTGTTTTTGTGTGATCTTTTAGGTTCTTCTTAAAGGCAAGATCACCACCTTTGAAGTCGAGCAAGCTCAAGTCCATGAGTTGCCATGCTTCCTCATCATCAAGGCTACTGAAGTCTTCTTGTTGATGATTCCTTTCTTTCTTCAAAGAAGTGTAGTGTTGAAGAAATTAGTGAAAGATGTCTCAAGTGTCAAGACGAAGATATTAGTGAAGGGTATCTATCGTCTATAGGATAAGCACTTGTGGTAGGTGCTTAGAAGTCAAGACAAAGAAGCATTAGTGAAAGGTGCTTAGAAGTGAAGACACAAGACATTAGTGAAAGGTGTCTTGTAGATCTAGTCAAAGGCATTAGTGAAAGGTGCCTTAGATGTACATTCGATATGGTGTGTTTCGATGTACAAGATAGACTATTATTAGATCCAAGGATATTGATATCCTTGATGATGTTGTAAAGGAGTAGATCTCCTTTGGGATTAGTCGTTGGTGTAGTGTGGTAGTAGTTCCTCCATTGCAATGGAACTAGGTGCTTAGCCTAGTACCTAATAAAGGGTAGGAAACGTTGTGAAGGTGTAGTTCACCTTGGAGTGAAAGAACTAGGTACTTAGCCTAGTACCTTATAAAGGGTAGGCGACGTTGTGTAGGTGTGGTTCACCTTGGAGTGAAAGAACCCGGTGGTTAGCCTAGCACCAGAAAAAGGGTAGACGACGTTGTGAAGGCTTCTCCGCCATAAGGAGATTGGTGTAGTGATTACGAAGTCTCGAGTAGGTGACTCGGGGATTGGAGTAGGGCAAGGAAGGTGTCCTTGTAGCCGAACCACTATAAATACTTGCGTTGTGGTTTTGTGCTCCTTACTCTTATCTTTTCATTACTTACCTTTATATTCTTGTTTATCAACATCCAACACACACATCCAAATAGATTGACATAAGTCAATCAAAATAGATTAAAAGGAAGTTTTAATTGGCAAAACTATTCAACCCCCCCTTCTAGTTTTCCACAGTGTAGGTTTATATAAGTTTATCATATAATAATAAACTTAGAGCTTATTAAATAGGGATAATTGTTTGTAAATGTAACGAAGTTACCACTTTTTGCTAAGTTATGTATGTATCTATTAATCCACCTAAACAATACAAAATTTTTACTAATCATACTAAGATGTGTAATGTTTAAGTTTGTCATTTGGTTTTGCTGACGTGGCCATTCTCCCGTTAACTTTTTGAGCCTTAGGCCCACTCTCAACGGTTATTTGTTTTTTCTTTTTTTAATAAATCAAAAACTCCTCACTTTCCAAAACCATCACCACCACGACTGATAAAACCATCACAAGTATGTCTTATGTTGTTAGACCAAGACTTAATGTGATTGGTTAGTCAACAGAAGTTACGCAGTGGTCAAAACCGATAGTCAAAGTATGTACAGTATGGTTATAGAAAATATGTTATGTCTCATTTAGGTAAGAAATAGACTTTAAGGACTAAAGTTTCCAATGTGTTATACTAAGTTATGTGGCAAATCTACAAACAAAGGGACTTACGGGACCAAGTGTGCCAATTTAACAAAGTATCACCTAACTAATTAAGTCCTAGACTTTAATGAAGCATGTGAGCATTTGATGATGGGTTAAGTGTTCCAATGCAAGAAATAGGTTTTAGCTTTGTTCTTCATGAGGTATGTAGTGTTTAATTAGTGTTATTTGATGATTAAGAGTTTTGGTTATATATCATGTGTATGCTATAGATGGATGTAGTTAGGGTCATGGGTAAGTTTGGATATTTTGATTAGTATGTTTATGTTTATGGTGTTTTGGTTAGGATGTAAGAGGATAATGATGATGATGATGATGATGATGATGATGATGATTATGCTTTGGCAATATAGCTTGAAAGTGAGGTAAGTGAAATGATAATAATATGTTATTGTATGGATTCTATTAAAATAAATGTTATGAATATGTTATGTGTATGCTATTGTGAAGATGAGGTAAAGACCTTGGGAGTGGACTAAGCATATGGTTATGTAAATGATGAAATGAATTGGTATAGCTTAAGCGCTAATAGCTAGATAAGATGAAGTATGTATGAGGTTAAGGTGTTGCATTGAAATTATTATAACACGGCTATTGTTCCCCATTAGCAATGACTAATATAACAAAAGTATTGATTAATAAAAAAAGGTTTAAATCATGTAAGAAGAATAGATGAATGCTAATGAGATGTTGTAGTTGATGACCTATATAAGGTTTATATATGAAAAGTTGAATAGACTAAAATTTTGATAGTATAAGAGTTAAAATTAGTCAACGAGATTTGAAGAGTGAAAGTTATAGTGACATGTATAAACATATAGAGAATGTGTGGATCATAAATCAGGTAGTTTCTTATCGATCTATTAAAAAAAATTGATATGTATGTGTGATAATAGCTTGAATCCACAGTTACAGTGTTACAGTAGTGGTTACAGAAAACCTCCACTGGAATAAGTTTTAGAGGCGGATCCCTACTGGGAAAGGCCAACTGATGTTATAGAGTTAATTCCCTACGAGGGAAGGACCGACGAATGTTATAGCCCTTTTTTGGGAAATGTTATAGTAAAAGTGGATCCAAGTCTAAAAGGTGAAAGGTGTAAACATAAAAAAATATAATGTGGTAAAATTGAAATTAAATTAGGTGATAGGAGTGCTTGTGTTATGTCGAAAATATATAACCATGAGTTTATATTTCTTGATTTACATCGATTGGGACGCCTCTCCATGTAAATGAGGAAGTATGAATGAGTGGGCTTATATGCTCCCGATATGGCACGAGTAGGATTAGATCCCAGTCATCCGTGGAGCCTTTTCATAGCTAGGCCTCCTCTTTTTTGATGACTTAGGACTTAGGAGGGAGCGGGAAGTTAAGATAAGTTAGAAATTATAAGAACTAAGATAGGAGGGTAGAATTAGAGCGCGACTTTTAGTTGAGAGCTTATGAGAACCTACATGTTAGGTGACTTAAGTGTAAGTTAAGATGATTACGAGTGTAAAGTGATGTTATAGTACGCCTTGTGGCATGATGTGATGTAATAATGACCATGGTGGTCGTAAACTTGATGAAAATTATGAGGAAGTAATAGAGATTAGGAGGCATTATAGTGAGAATGTTAAAGTAATAATGGACTAGTTATAGTTGAATGAGAATGTAACAGTTAACATTTGACTTATAAAAAGTTAAAATGATGTGTAAGTGAGTAAGAATGTGGTGTAATAGTAATAGAATCGGTTATAGTGACATGTGGTCTTGAATGAATAGGTCTTGAATGACATAACGCCATTAGTAAGCCGTATGTGGTACAAATTAAGGAGAAGTAGTATGGGGTAAAAGTTTAGGTTGAGATATAGTGTGTCTTGAGTTGCAAGATCAAGTAGATCGCTGCAACGTAATAGTTTAACGTTGTATGTGTTATGTGCGGTTGTAGATGTGACCAAGCGTTAGTTAGTAATAGATGTGGGATTTCGGGGACAAAATCTAAATAAGGGAGGTAGAATTGTTAGACCCGTTTTTCGGATACAAATAGGCCCCACCCTAGATGAACTGACTAAGACTTAATGTGATTGGTTAGTCAACAGAAGTTACGCAGTGGTCAAAACCAATAGTCAAAGTATGTAAAGTATGGTTATAGAAAGTATGTTGCGTCTCATTTAGGTAAGAAATAGACTTTAAGGACTAAAGTTGCCAATGTGTTATACTAAGTTATGTGGCAAATCTATAAACAAAGGGACTTAGGGGACCAAGTGTGCCAATTTGACAAAGTATCACCTAACTAATTATGTCCTAGTTAATTCCAAGAAATTCTACATATTTCCATTTTACCCAAGTGTGTTTGTGGGTGTCGGTTTATGAGGAAAAAAATGAGGGAAAAGAGGAAGTGGGATGATGAAGCATATGAGGATTTAATGATGGGTTAAGTGTTCCAATGCAAGAAATAGGTTCTAGCTTTGTTCTTCATGATGCATGTAGGGTTTAATTAGTGTTATTTGATGATTAAGAGTTTTGGTTATATGATCATTATATGATCATGTGTATGCTAGAGATGGATGTAGTTAGGGTCATGGGTAAGTTTGGATATTTTGATTAGTAAGTTTATGTTTATGGTGTTTTGGTTAGGATGCAAGAGGATGATGATGATGATGATTATGCTTTGGCAATATAGCTTGGAAGTGAGGTAAGTGAAATGATAATAATATGTTATTACATGGATTCTATTAAAATAAATGTTATGAATGTGTTATGTGTATGCTATTGTGAAGATGAGGTAAAGACCTTGGTAGTCTTGACTTAAGAGTAGTGGTAAGGTAGGAGGATGATTTGCAATTATAGCTAGCCAAAGAAGATGATTATGTTTGTTGTGGAACAAGTTAAGGTACGTATGATTAATTGTTATTGATTGAGAGAGTATAAGTGTCTTGTGCGAGTAATGGTATGGATAAGTTTTTTCTTATGTATGAGATGCTTATTTGATGGAATATGTATGATGATATATTATTATTCGTTTTACTTACTAAGCGAAAGCTTACGTTGTATTGCTTAAATGTTTTGTAGGTTTTATGTGTAAAGGATGGCTTGGAATGTAGCTTGTGAGGCTTAAGGGAATGGAAGTATGTTGGATTGCATATAGGAGGTTAGTTGTAGAATACCGAGCTCCAAGTCACGTTGTACCCCCGAAGGTCTTTAAATGGTCTAAACGTTCATTTGTTAAGTGTCAAAGTACGTCTATGGTAGTCAAATTATATGGTTAATAATAGTATGATATAGTTATGGTTTAAAAGAAGTTAAAGTGTATAAGTTAGGATTAAAAGGGGTGTTTGGATTAGTGTGTAATTATACCCGTTCGAGTAATAAACGGGTTGATTAATTATGTAAATGTTTTAATACGTTATGTTAAGGTTTTTGAACAAGTTTGATGGTTTATAAAGTTCTAAATGATCATTTGAGTTGCAATGGGTCAAAATGGCTTTGTGTAGTTTTGCTGTCAAATGTACAGGTCTAATAGCCGATGGCGTCATAGTTTTGTGGGCGACGGCGTCCGACTCAGTTGCGACGGCGTCGGGTCTAAATCCTTTGAACGGTCGCGTGTTAATTTCGTAAAGTGTTTTGGGTCACTGTTAAAAGGTGACGGTGTCACAGCTTAAAAGGCGACGACGTCAGTCCGCCATACAGTTTTAAAATGAATGTTTTATTATAGTCTTGTGTTATTGGTTTAAGAAGTTATCGAGTATATGTTATAATAAGAATGGTCAATGTTCAAATGTCATAGTCTTGTCGTATTTTGAAGAGTTTAATGAGAATAAGTTGTAGTCAAACGTTTCCGCGTCAAAGTTTTCAAATCGAGTAATTTTCGGTCAAACCGGGAATGGGGCGTAACATATGCAAATGGCACGCCTCGAGTAATTGGGCAGTACGTTCTACCATTTTGGGATTGTGGGTACCGTTTAACTGTGAAAACGGCATGGACACCAGAAAATCCAAGAAAAATGTTTATTTCTTGCCCCGTTTATGTAAGCCCTAATATTTGAATTGGGAACTTTTTGATTGTGTTGATGGGGTTTGGTTTTTTTTATTTATGTGTTTGTTTTTTATTTAATTATATGATAAGAGAAGAAAGTGTGGCGTGTATCAGTTTTTTTATGAAGATTTACCAAGTGATTACTATAGGCAACTGCTCTTGGATTTGCATGCTAGAGTGAGGAGAGGTAGTCAAACCATAGAGATGCAAGAGCATATTGGTGTGCTAACAATGGAGAAAGCAAGGCTTGTACAAGAGTTAACTGTCACAAAGTCAAAATTACAATTGTATGACAGAATTTTTGTCATTTTGGTTGGGATTTTGTTGGTTGTATGTCTTGTATTAGGTATAAGGATTGGGTAGGATAGTGTATGATAATGTAGGACTGTCTAGGATTGTATGATATAAATTGTGGTAGTATAGTGTTTGTTGTAATGGTAATTGACTCCATATAGTCAAATACTACTAGTTATTAGCAATGAAAGAATTTGCAGTTTTCTTATATTGAATTTGCAGTTTTCTTATATTTTCAGTTTGCATTTTTCATGTATATGCAGTTTGTAGTATTTTTACTCAACAAAACAAGAAAGTCAAATTACCAGCTTAAAATTGACTTTAGAAAGTCAATTTGCATTGTTCAGTTCCTAGGGCTTACAAGAGTCATATTCCAGGGCATTAGAGGCATACATAAACCACCAAGTACAACTAAAACATACTTCTTTTGCCCTTACCTTTTGAACCACTTGCTGCATCTTTTGGAATTTTGGGAGCAAATGGCTGGATACCAAGAATTTCAGAAGTTTGTTCATTTGGTAGCCCTAGAACCTTAATCCTAGCATCGAAAGCTTGCTTTGAAATTTGTTTTGGGATTAACCCTTCAGGTTCAACCTTGATTGAGCTTGCATCTTTGTCCTTTAGAAAATAGTCATCCCATGGGTTTGTGAAAGATGATGCCTCAGAACTTTCACTACTAAAAATAATTATGATTTCTGCCCAAAAAAAAGTTAATAATAAAAATTAAAAGAAAATGAATGCTGATGTTTGTAGATACCTGTTTTCTTGTTGGAGCTCATTGCGATTTAAGATGGTTGAAGTGTTTCTGCTTATGGGTTTATATAGTGGGTATGTAAATTGCAGTTTAAGATGTTTGAAAATAGTGCAGTCAAAGTGCAGTAAATTTTGAAAAAAAATAGTGCATTCAACTTGCAGTTACTTTTTGAAAAAGTAGTGTAAGATTCTAATGCATGTGAATATGAAGCAGTTTCTTGGAGAAAATAGTGCAGTCAAAGCATAGTGGATTCAGTTTGCAGTTACTTTTTAGTTTATGCAGTGTTAGATTCTAATGCATGTGAAAAACCTAGTGTAGTCAATGTGCAGTCTTGTTTGGAGTAAACAATAGTGCATTCAATTTTCAGTCATGTGTAGTAGAATACACAACCATAATTTAAAAAAAAGAATGCAGAAAATATGTAGAATACACAAAGCATAGCATAAATTTGACTTTATCAAGTCATTTAAATTCATAGCATGATTGACTTTAGAAAGTCAAATACCTCAAAAGAGGGCATCCAGTTCAGTAGGATACATACAGATGTTGCAAGTTTGTCAATGCTCAAGTTAATACACAAAAGAGGGCATGTTAAGTTACTTACTAGCTTAATACACAAAAGATTACATAATCAGAGACTAGTCTAAGTTCATAGGAGTGTTTGGTTTGCTTCCTTGTCCCTGAATGTTTTTTGCCAACTTGTTTTTAATGATTCTTTCACTTGGGTTCCTTTTTCTTCCTACAACCTTTTGTTTTGGTTACTGCACTGGCTGCTGTACTTACATCTCATTTGTTGACTGGGTTGGAATTTTATCTTGAGTAGGAACTTCAACTTCTGTTTGGCTTACATCTTGATTACCTTGGCTAGCAGCATTGTCCTCATTTCCAAACCAGAAAGAAAATCCTCTTCTTTGCTTTTGTTGCAATGGTCTTGGTTTTGAACCACTTTGTTTACTTGCAAAATGAATACCACCAACCCTATTGAATGCCCTTGTTGGAGTTGATGCAAATTTCAAGTCTGGGATATCAGAACCCCTAACAACACCACTTGAAGTCCCAATACCACCAACACTGTTAATACAATTAATCCGTAAAAACGTTTATTTATATTTTACGATCTTCTAATGTTTTGTCGATAACAAACGTAAAATCGTTTTAACGAAACAAATAAAATACGTAAATAGTTTGAGCAAATATTTTACTAACACATTTACATTTTTCATATAAAACACTAAACAAGTAATAGTGTTTATGTTATAGAAATGCATATGTATAACAACTAGTGTTTACATAATATGGATATGTACTTATATATATACTTAGTATATATATTGTAATGGGTAATGAAATGGGTAAAAATCTAAGTACTTGACCCATTTACTAGATACATTGAATGTAGTTGGGTAAAACCCAAAGTTCATGACCCATACCCATGGAGCATGATCCATAACCTATGACCTATTGCATGACATCATGCATGAAGTCATGTTGGGTATTATCCATGGACCATGACCCATGCCCATGATCCAATGTCTAGATACATTGTATCTATTTTGGTACCCATGACCCAAAGTCCATAACCCATGACCCATGATCCATGAACCATAACCCAAATAGGAAGAACTTCTTGCGGATCCCTAGGAATACACTGGACGGATCCCTCAAGAAAGGGATCCGTGGGATCCGGAGAACAGTAATTGATTTTTTCCTATAAATAGTGAGCCATTTCTTCATTGTAACTCACCCCTTTCACACACATTCTCTCTTAGTCTTGTAAACTCTCTAACCTCAGATCCAAAGGATCTTTCTATGTAGATTTGTGTTTGTGTGATTCTCTAGGTTCCTTTTAAAGGCGATATCACCACCTCTTGAAGTCGAGCAAGCTCAAGTCCATGAGTTGCCAAGCTTCGTCATCATCAAGACTACTGAATTTCTCTTGTTGATAGCTCTTTCTTCCTCCTAAGAAGTGTTGTGTTAAAGGCATAGGTGAAAGATGTCAAACGGATCAAGTCGAAGACATTAGTGAAAGGTGCCAAAGGTTCGTGTCAAAGGCATTAGTGAAGGGTGCCGAAGGATTGTGTCAAAGGCATTAGTGATAGGTGCCAAGGGTGTACAATCGATATGGTGCATCGATGTACAAGATAGTTAGTTTGGGTTAAAGGATATTAATATCCTTGATGATGTTGTAATAAGGAGTGGGTCTCCTTTGGGATAGGTGTTGTCTAGTGTTGGGTAGTAGTTCCTCCTTTGCAATGGAACTCGGTATCTAGCCTTGTACTGGATAAAGTGTAGGCGACGTTGTGACAGGTTTGGTTCTACCTCGTGGAAGAACCCGGTGTCTAGCCTTGTACCGGATAAAGAGTAGGTGACGTTCTGAAGGCTTCTCCGCCACAAGGAGTTTATGTTGTGTAGTGATTACGAACTCTCGAGTAGGTGACTCGGGGAGTGGAGTAGGGTAAAGGTGTCCTTGTAGCCGAACCACTATAAATACTCGCGTTGTGGTTTTGTGCCTCTTACTCTTTATCTTTGCATTGCTAATTCATATGCTTATTTATCAGCATCCAACACACACATTTAATAGATTGACATAAGTCGATCTAAATAGTTCAAAACAAGGTTTTAATCGGTAAACTATTCAACCCCCCCCCCCCTTCTAGTTTTCCAAAATTGGTATCCGAGCTTCGTTACCAAATTTATTAGAGTATATTGTACTTTAAAAACTTGATACGATCCGTGTATGATTGAAAACTACAAAGAAGGCTTTTTACAAAAACAACACCATGTCTTAAAAACACTTTTGTAGGATGTTGATTGGATGACAATATCAATTAATTTTTTTTCTTCTTATCTTACGAAATGCACTAACCTTTCTTATCATTTTGTTTAGTTAAGCTCATTTAATCAAGCCATAAGAATCCCTTGGTAACAAGATTACCTTTTCTAAGAAGGTATCTTAAACTACCAACTAGATCTCGAAGGAACCGGAGTTGTCTATTGACACTTTTTGTCAAAAGTAATGGACACTCAAATTTATATTAAAGGTATGATTTTCTTAAAACTTATCTCTAAACAACATTAGCTTAGAATAAATGTGTTTGCTTAAGAACCTCTATGGCTATATTAAATTTTATTTTCTTAGTTTTAATTTATCCTAAAATCTAGATATATAAATATATGTTATCTTAACCTAAGTATCAAACCTTTCTAATAATAAAACAAAACACAAATCTCAAAAATTCCTCCTTCCCCATAAAACCCCTTCCGCTCAAACCGCATTTTTTTCAAATATTCCACTTTAAAAATACCTCTCATTCAAACTTCATCTTCCTCCTCATCTCATTTTGAATCAAAACCAAGGAAGAATTTCATCATCATGGTTTACATCGCCTTTGTGATCATCGTCTTGACACTCATCACTCTCGTGTATCCCATGATCAAGTTTTCTCATGGAGACATGTACTTTGTGTTGTTAATTGATGCAGGGTTTTACGACCAGGTTTTAATATTTATAAAGTCTCATTATACCTATGGTCTACCCTAATGCACTAACGGGCAGTGTACCCGGTCGTGTGTAGTGTAGTATTTCGTTAAAACCGAGGTCATCCCAAGATCTATGTGTGCTGATTTTAACTAAGTTTAGGTGTCACAGATTTTAAGGTTGAAATGATTAATTAATAACTAAAGACAAGAAAATAGGATAAAGCAAATAAAGGCGAGGGTTGTGATCAATAGAGGAGAAGTGTGCTAACCTAGTTAATCATCCTATCAAGTTAAGTTCACGTTTAATTACTTCCAATTGCTTCAAGTTAGGGTTTAAGTCACTAGGACAACATTTGGTCAGTTCTTACTAACCTATCAGCAAAGGTTTCCACCGGAGATCAACGGGTGACCCCTTGAAAGTCCAATTATTTTTAGTCCCCTAAGCCAAGTCATTAAGTACCGCTACATACAAGATTCAAAACAATGAGTGCCCGGGCGCTAGCATCTTAAACACTCATCCCTAACTTCTTAAGTTCATCTAAACGGTAGGTGGTCAGTTGGTCAAATTGCACAAGAGAAGAAGGGTCGTCAGTTGGTCAATTCTTACCCGTCCCACTCAGTCTAACTACTTAGGGTCAGTTGGTCATATCTCCTAAGTAACTAGCCACTACCGCCATTCAAAACTACCGAAACAAGGGTAGCTACCAACAAACTATGCATGCATACACTAGAAACAATTATACAGAAGCAATGTAAACATAACAAAACAATTAAAGAATCATAATTAGGCTAGCACCAGAGGTGCTTAGCCGCTCATATTACCTAAAACAATCGATTCAATGTTTAACATATCAAAATACATGAATTGAAAGTAAAGAAATGATAAATTGCTAATGCTTATCGTAGGGGAGTAATTTATCCCTTGGAGATGACTCCATATGCTCCTCAAGATCTGCCTTCAACCTTCTACCCACGTTCTATGATTTGGTGTGTGGAGTGAATGAATAGAAATGCTGGAATTTGGGCGGTATTTATAGGCCAGATCTGGTTACGGCGTAACTTAAGTTGAGAGTTATGCCGTAACATCCAATTATTCGTATTTGGCTCTGGAAAAGCTGGTTACGACGTAACATCAGGAATGAGTTACGTTGTATCTTCAATAAATCATGGTTACGCCGTATTTGTGGAATTAGTTACGGCGTATCTTGCGGCGGCGCGGAACATCATTTGACCTAATTAGTTACGGTGTAATCCTGGGAGGGAGTTACGCCGTAATCTTCAGTTTAGTTGGTTTTCTGAGCCACGCTTCTGTTATGGCGTAATGTGAGAGAAGAGTTACGCCGTAACATCTTCAAAATAGGCATACTCTCATATATCTTCAATAAACTCTCCAAATCTGCGTTTCATTATCTCCAATGCTCGTAATTTACCTGAAAGTGAAATATAGAGGAAAACAAGTGTAAATCCATATAAATGATATAAAATACGAGCATTATCGGGGGAAATTGACACTTAATATTCAGGACTATTTGATGTTATCAAATATCCCCCCACTTGAACTCTACTTGCCCTAAAGTAGACCTTATTAGATAGGTTCCTGAAAAGATATCTCCCATTACCTGAAAAATATAAGTTTACAAATCCCTTATGCTAGAATAAAACAAAGCCGAACACCTCACAAAATGGGAACAAAACACTCAAATCTCTCAACTATTCTAAGTGTCAATTTTGGGGTGATCACTCAACGCACAGTCATAGCATGCATTCTATCATAAGCTTGGCGGTTACGCAAATCTCCACCACTAGAGTTAAGGACTAAACAATTCTCAAAGGCAATATGGGTAGACACGACAAAGGTTAAGGGTGAGTTGTCATTACTAACATGTCACGATGAAGTGGACAAAATCAATTATACATGACCAAATCCATGGCCAAGACACCAAAAATTTCTCGCTGCATCACCTAGACACGCTTCATGACTAAAGGGTAGGATAAGACATGGGATAAAATTGGTGTAAAATAAAATCAAGCAAATATTCTAAATCTATAACCAAGTCATCACCATTTACCGTTCATCCAAAGTTCAAGTTTCGAAGTTAAGAAACCGGATCATGATAATACCAGGTAGATGTGCCATTAGAGGACGTCATGATGGGCACATTACCAACTCCATTCTTCAAATGTGACCGAGGTGGCCTCTTCGATACTAAATCTATAATAAGCTCATAACATAGTGCTTATAACTTCGCACTTTACAATCAAATAAATAACAATAACTATATATATATATATATTTTTTTTTTACATAACAACTAAACATAACATCCCCCCACTTGAGATGAACAATAGAATTTGGGGGGTTGATAAGGATTTAAAAGGTATACTTTTGAGGGGTCATTTAAGCCTTTAATAGACCACTTTTATATCCGTTACTGCTTAATTTCGTTCCTTTTCACTTTTTAGGTCTCTTGAAGGCAAATTGCTGGAATGACACTTATTCGGACGAAAAGACGTGAATATATGAAGAAAATGGCCAAAGTCAAGATCAAGACACTCAAGCTGCTAGAATTAAAGGTGACGGCGTCACATCCAAAGGGCGACGCCGTCGCAACACGCTTTGTGATGACTCAGTAGCGAAATTGCTATTTTGCACTTGACGGCATCAGGTTTTAAAGAGTAGGGCGGCACAACTCAGACGGCCTAGATTCGGATCCCGACAACGTCACAGCCATAAGGTGACGCCGTCACAATGTTGACGTGGCCAAGACGAAAACCTAATGGCGGTGATCCGACGGCGTCACAAATAAAGAGTGACGCCGTCGCATGTTGTAACTCTATATATAGAATTCGAATTTTCAGATTTTTAGAGAGGTAGTTTTGTGGAGTAAAACCTAAACCAAACTTTGGCTATCTTGGGCAGTATCTTAGGGTTCCATACCCTATTAATTCAATTATGTATTCAATTGTTTGTGTGTATGCTTGCATGTTTACCATGTCCGGCTAATTTATTTGTGTGTTTGCTTAGATCTATGAAACCTAGGTATTGAATATTGATTGGTTGTCTCTTATCTTAATTGTGATTGACCTAGGATTGCGATAGGTCATTCGTTGTGTTTTTAATGCTTGAGTAATCTTTGTGAACATTAGTTTATAATCACCTAGAGTTATTTTAGGCTAAACATCCAAAGATAACCTTAGAGTTAGTTTATGAATCCTAGAGATTTCGTAGGCAATAACCTTAAGGTAGTCTCAAAGAGTTAGGGAAAAACGCATACCCTACGACCTTAGAAGACACAACGCGTTAAGAATAAGGACGTGACAATTCAACCATCAATAGGAGATAACTAGGGAGTAGTAGCATCTAGGTAAACACATTTTTAACCATCATACGAGCACACAACAATTGACATAGACTACCCCTTAGCTTAGTTAATTAGATAATTAGATAAGTAGAGTAATTCGTAGAAATACCACCCCCCAAATCCAATACCCCGAGATTCGTACCTTTCAATTTTCTAAAAAAAATATAAAAAATAATAAAAAATAATCTTCCTCAACCCCAACCTTAGCGTAGTAATTTCTCACTAGCATTCCTAATCCCCTAGAGAACGATATCAATTCCCGAGGCTTACCCTAATACTACACTACAACGATTAGGTTCACTGCCTAGGGTGTTGAAAAACTTGCTCGACGAAAAGGAAGTTCCTTTGACCCCGAACGCGCGTTGTACGCGTATCAAGTTTTTGGCGCTACTGCCGGGGAATAAAATAGCTAGTTAGAAGTCCACCTCGTTTAGGTTCCCTTGCTTGATTCCTATCAAGTAATCTTTGTTCTCACTTTTAGCTTCCTTGTTGTATATCCCCCTTCTTTGTGACCTTTGTTCGTAAAACCCATCACTCACCATGATTCGCATCTTTCGCCAAAGAGTCTTCACACTACCCGCCCCCAATCCTCCTCCCAATCTCGAAATAGAAATGCAATCCCACAAAACCCTTCACCCGTTCACCACTTTGGAAATCACCTAGGGCATAATGAAATAAATTGGCAACAACATAGTCCTTTCTATGACTCAGATTCCGATGAGGAGTTTGACTATGGTGAAGCACTTGATAACGGGGAGGTCATCGATGAAGTTAATTTTGAAATGGAAGAAGACTTCTCCCAATGTTTTGACCCTAGGTGTAGAATTGAGGCTAATGGCCCCTTTAACATGCAATTCCCTTGTAAGATAGGATTTGAAAGTTTTGATGCTAACTTGCACTCATTCTTACCTTTAAACTTAATCTCAAGAAATCTATATAAGAAAATAAAGGTAGATGAATTAGCCTATCAAGGGGATGATGTTCTTGATGCGGTCACTTACTTGGATGTGTTTGTCAGAAGTTTTGCCTATGTGGTTGAATTCATGGTCCTAGAAGATTTAGGAGAACTCATTGATGGAAGCCTTACTCAAGTTATATTTGGAACAAACTTTAAGAGAATGACTAGGTTGAATGAACGGATGATTGATGGTCTAATCACATTCTCCGATGGAGTTGAAGATTTTGTCTATCAAATGCCCCGTACACATCCTAGGTTTAAGCACAAAGATATAGAGGCATGCAATCGGATGGCTCCTATTCCGATACTTAGTGAGAGAGATAAACAACAAGGACTTAGGCATACTTATGAAAAAAATGAGCGATACTATAAAAAATTCCTAGAGTTAGGAGATGATTACAAGAAGAGCGAGAAAACATTGAAATGGCTTAGGTATGGGCACGTAAGCGTGCACGAGACCACGTAGGGGCACGACTTCGAGTCTAGCTACAAGACTCATAAATAAAGAAAAGCGCTTCATGGGAGGCAACCCATGCTTAATTGTTTGCTTGTTTGTGTGTCGTATATTTTTTATTGATTGTTTATTCTCATGTTTGAATTTGTAAAAATGCTTTATTTTGTCTTTAACCTCGTCTTAATTACATATAAAGGTATTTTACAAAAGGGATAAGTGTAGGGAGGATATCACACGTTTTCAAAGAACGTGAACATGAGAATTACGATTATTAATAAGATATACATGTGTGTTTGTTAGAGTCAAATGCTTGTATCGAGTCATAATGGATGTTTTGCAGGTAATTTTTACAGATTCTAAAGATATAAATTTTCCAGAATTTTTTCTAGAAAATCGCAGACCAGTTTCTGTCAGGATAACCTAACGGTGTCAGGATCGCAACTTGACGGTGTCAGGAGGAGTAGAAACAGCTTCTAACTTTTTCTCATTTTATGTGCTACTTATAAATTTTTGGAATTTCTCAGGTCTTAATTTTCCAGAAAATCTGTAAACATCTATTCCACAAGCATTATATCCTAGTTTAGTAGAGTCATATATAGTGTTATCGCCGATTTTACGCGAAGGTTTCGTTTGTTTTCTTCAAGTGTGCAGGTTTTATTTATCAAGAAGAAGATACATAAGATTGTATGGAGCTTTTCACGCATACGTTCTTCTTGGAGAAGAATTTAACCACTACTTTACACGGATCCTACTGTCACACCCCGCCGAAGGCATAAACACGAGGTGTAACTGGAAAAGAACACAAGCATAAGATAATAGATGTCACACCCCCAAATTACGTGTTTTGCAGCGGAATGGAATACCTTGGGGAGGACTGTCATAGCATCAAAGTTACAGTTATATCGAACGACCTAAAGTGTCGTTTGAAAAATACATCGTTTGATTAATTAGAATAATCAGAGTTTACAAAATGTAGGTCCCAAATGAAAATCAATGTATGCGGAAATAGGTTTGATACAAGCCAAACGATGTTTTTAAAGTTCATAAAACCCAAGTGAGACGCGTCGTCATCGCGACTCTATGATGTGTCCAAATGCATGCCATGAAGTGAATGCCTTAGATACCTGAGATAAAACATGCTAAAAAGTGTCAACACAAAGGTTGAGTGAGTTCATAGAGTTTGTGTTGGAATGTAAAGCCTTTCAAAATCGTTTATGCAGCAAAGGCATTGTAAATCCACTCAGTTCCAAGTTCCGCCCATACAAAA
Source organism: Chrysanthemum makinoi (assembly GCA_910596185.1). Lineage (NCBI taxonomy): Eukaryota > Viridiplantae > Streptophyta > Magnoliopsida > Asterales > Asteraceae > Chrysanthemum > Chrysanthemum makinoi. The sequence continues at coordinate 72,119,695 of OU343224.1, read as the reverse complement.
CTTGCAACCTGTGTATTCACAACCCACTGCCAAAATGTATATAGTTTATGTGCAACACATGATGTCAAATGAATTCACAATAGTACCTAACTCGACGTAGAACAATAGCACTTAATCAATAGGACTAGACTCAATGTATCAGTAGTCAACTGATTTAGAACGTTATACGACGTAGAACTATAGCACATAATCAATAGCACCTAACTCAATGTATCAGTAGTCAACTGACATAGTACTTTATTCGACGATGTATCAGTAGTCAACTGATTTAGAACGTTATACGACGTAGAACTATAGCACGCAAACAAGAACAATTGATATAGTATAACATTTGATTTAGAAACAATGGTGATCATGATAGAAGTTATCCTTAAAAACTCTAAAGTACTTGTGAAAAATAATTGAGCATGTATCTCCCCCAAAATAGTACAAAACAATTGAAAGTGGGGCTATGAAAACTCACTTGGTAAAATGAGGCGATGACAAAAGTGAGTACACCGAGATGTAGTGTGATACTTTAACCTTGACCTATTATGAATGTTATGATACGTAATGAGTTATGATTTAATGTTATGCATGCATTTCGTATGTTATTTATACCATTTGTGAGTTTTGAAAATAATACTCTTCGTCGAAAAATACCCTTTTGACGTCTTGACCGTTCAAAAATCACTTTACAAGTATTTTCGTCAAAATGTCATCCTACAATAGTTTTGTAATGATTTATTGTGAAATTTCAACTTTTCGTCGTAAAATAATGTCGTCGGAAATTTCATGAAGGTGACAAAAATGGCTTTGAAAAACTAGTCGTAAAATGGTGTACGTCGAGCGTTAGGAAACGAACTCGACGGTTTTGGAAAGCTTGTATCAAAATCTAGAAGTTTCAGTTCAGGAGTTTTCGACATAAAGGTCTCGAACATAGAGATAATAAAGGTTAAAGATGGTGATTTTGTCCAAGTGTTGTGTAAAAAGTGAGTTTCGGCAAAGTTTGAGCAACCGTAATTAATTTATTAAAACTCCGCTATACAAACGGTTGGTCGTTTTGAAAAATATGCTTGATGATCTTGATTTTATTAGAAGACATCTCGTTACAAAAAGTTCTACATCATCGTTTAAAACAGCCTTCAACATGGTCGTTTGCTACCGTAACACTTGTCTCATTATAAATAATATAGTTTTTCAGAAAATAAAAGTTACGGCAATTTTATGAAAACGTGCATATCTTTGTCGTTTCAAATCCGTTTTCTACGTATAATACGTCCTTAGCTTCGTATCAAAGTATACTAATATATTTTTGATAAGTCGAAATAATTTGTAAAGCTTAGGACTCGTTTTTGACTCGTACAAACCAAAAATAGGTTGCTGAATTTTCTGAAAAATATATATTTCTTCGTCAAACTTGTAAAATCCATAACTTCTTCGTTATAACTCCGTTTTAATCCGTTCAAGCGGCCACGGATTCGTTTTAAAGTATATTTTCTAAATATCAAGGCCAAAATTTCGTGTCAACTGTCGGATTTTCCAGAAAAACAAAATAAGGACAGACCACTTTATATACTTGTCGAAAATAGTTTTTCTCGTACTAAACCTATTCCAATCCCTTCAAATCAACTCCAAAGCTAATCTAATCCTACCATACACCTTCTTAGGGTGTCATGGGTTCCTAAACATCATCAAGACCAATATATACCAAGGGAATAATTATAGGATGACTTTATATATATCAAACACTTAAAATCAATGTAAAAATGGTATAAATAACACAAGTCATGCATGTTTGCTCCAAATATGAAGAAATACTTATGAAATGATAAAGAAAAAGGAAAAATATAATGATATGCTTACAAGTTAATATGATGAGGTGCAAAGAACCAAGGTTAGCCTAAACACCCTAGGTTTTTATTTCAAAACCTTAATGAGAGTGTTATCTAGATTGTAAAACACTTGATCTTGAAAAGTTGATGATTTCTTTGCTATCTCCTTATGTTGGCCGAATTTTTAGAAGGAAGAAGGAAGAGAGAAGAAAAATTTTCTTGGCTTGCACTTTCAATAATTTGAGGGTGAATGAAAATGAATGAAAAGTTGGATTGAGTATAGATATGTATGTAGAAAAATTTATCAATCCAATTAATGCAACAACCCCCCCCCTAACCGGTTTTTGGGGGATATGTTTTCCAAGATATAATTTTTTTTTTCCTTTTATAAAGTATATACTTGTGTATAATTATTGTAATAAGTGTAGGAAATGTATAAGTAAAATGTAACTTGTAAGGTTTGATATACATTAATGTATTTAAGGTAGTTTTAGGTAGAAGAAATTTTTAATAGATCAAAGTAGAGTATAATGAAATCATAAAAATTGTAAAAATACATTCCTTGTAAAATTTGAGTGATAAAATAATTATCGTATAGTTTTTAAGGAAAACGTCGTAATAATATAAATTTAACGATTTATATACAAAATAAATTTAAAACACTAGGTAAACTCAAAATATAGTTTTTATAAACTAAATGTAAGTATAAAAATACATCGGGATCATTTTTGGAAGTATCGGTTTAAATGTTCAAAATAATAATTTACGCGATAACGTTTATTTAATATAACATTTACGCGTTTAATGTGAAATGCAAAAATCATGAATGAACTAATATGATGCAAATGATGCTAATGAAATGTAGACTAAACTTAGTCCATATGAAATGTTCGTGATGATATGATCATGAATTCGCCACTAAACCATAAAGGTTACGCGAATTTGGAACACGCAAAGCTAGTTTACGATAAATGATGAAATTGTGAAACGTGAATTGTTTTGAGAAATGACCAAAAATTGAGAATTGTGACATTCTTCCCATGTCAGAGGAATCACGTCCTCGTGATTCAATCGATGATACTATGATTCGAACCTCGACAAGGGTTCTAAAAGTTTATGCTCGTGTATGGTCTAAATGATTATGTCAATGCTCATGCATATGAGTTACTCGTCCCACAAGATACGTTCCTGTGCTATCGTGAGCAATTCCCATCCTAAATACATGCTTTCTTATGATTAGGCTCGATGAGACAAGCTTTCCCATTCTCAAGCAAAATTTTTAAAAGACTGTTTGGTAACCGATTTTGCTTAATCCCACAACTCATCAAACAAGAACTGTCATACGATTAGGCTAAATCGGTTTAGGTAACGACTTGTTTCTAGCTCGATCTTTGCAACTCATCAAACAAGAACTGTCGCTCGGATCAAACTGGAAACAAGTGGTTTGAAGAAAATCTTTTGAAAATTTGGCTTGATTACGGAATTGCTTACACATATGAGACTACTACTCCCTTCATTGCATGATTCTTCCTGAATTAGACATAGGTGATCAGGCTATGTATAATTTAGGAGTAATTATGCAATGCTTGGACTAATCGACTCATATGATGTTTGGTGTTGAGTCATAAGTCCGCATGTATAAAGAATATGCACTTATAATGATATGATGAGATGCTATGATGATGTGGTTATAGTCTAGGGTCAATGATGCAACCTAGTTCTCTATAACCGACGCTCTGATACCAATCTGTCACACCCCCAAATTACGTGTTTTGCAGCGGAATGGAATACCTTGGGGAGGACTGTCATAGCATCAAAGTTACAGTTATATCGAACGACCTAAAGTGTCGTTTGAAAAATACATCGTTTGATTAATTAGAATAATCAGAGTTTACAAAATGTAGGTCCCAAATGAAAATCAATGTATGCGGAAATAGGTTTGATACAAGCCAAACGATGTTTTTAAAGTTCATAAAACCCAAGTGAGACGCGTCGTCATCGCGACTCTATGATGTGTCCAAATGCATGCCATGAAGTGAATGCCTTAGATACCTGAGATAAAACATGCTAAAAAGTGTCAACACAAAGGTTGAGTGAGTTCATAGAGTTTGTGTTGGAATGTAAAGCCTTTCAAAATCGTTTATGCAGCAAAGGCATTGTAAATCCACTCAGTTCCAAGTTCCGCCCATACAAAACTTGCAACCTGTGTATTCACAACCCACTGCCAAAATGTATATAGTTTATGTGCAACACATGATGTCAAATGAATTCACAATAGTACCTAACTCGACGTAGAACAATAGCACTTAATCAATAGGACTAGACTCAATGTATCAGTAGTCAACTGATTTAGAACATTATAAGACGTAGAACTATAGCACATAATCAATAGCACCTAACTCAATGTATCAATAGTCAACTGACATAGTACTTTATTCGACGATGTATCGTAGTCAATGATTTAGAACGTTATACGACGTAGAACTATAGCACGCAAACAAGAACAATTGATATAGTATAACATTTGATTTAGAAACAATGGTGATCATGATAGAAGTTATCCTTAAAAACTCTAAAGTACTTGTGAAAAATAATTGAGCATGTATCTCCCCCAAAATAGTACAAAACAATTGAAAGTGGGGCTATGAAAACTCACTTGGTAAAATGAGGCGATGACAAAAGTGAGTACACCGAGATGTAGTGTGATACTTTAACCTTGACCTATTATGAATGTTATGATACGTAATGAGTTATGATTTAATGTTATGCATGCATTTCGTATGTTATTTATACCATTTGTGAGTTTTGAAAATAATACTCTTCGTCGAAAAATACCCTTTTGACGTCTTGACCGTTCAAAATCACTTTACAAGTATTTACGTCAAAATGTCATCCTACAATAGTTTTGTAATGATTTATAGCGAAATTTCAACTTTTCGTCGTAAAATAATGTCGTCGGAAATTTCATGAAGGTGACAAAAATGGCTTTGAAAAACTAGTCGTAAAATGGTGTACGTCGAAAGTTAGGAAACGAACTCGACGGTTTTGGAAAGCTTGTATCAAAATCTAGAAGTTTCAGTTCAGGAGTTTTCGACATAAAGGTCTCGAACATAGAGATAATAAAGGTTAAAGATGGTGATTTTGTCCAAGTGTTGTGTAAAAAGTGAGTTTCGGCAAAGTTTGAGCAACCGCAATTAATTTATTAAAACTCCGCTATACAAACGGTTGGTCGTTTTGAAAAATATGCTTGATGATCTTGATTTTATTAGAAGACATCTCGTTACAAAAAGTTCTACATCATTGTTTAAAACAGCCTTCAACATGGTCGTTTCAGCTACCGTAACACTTGTCTCGTATAAATAATATAGTTTTTCAGAAAATAAAAGTTACGGCAATTTTATGAAAACGTGCATATCTTTGTCGTTTCAAATCCGTTTTCTACGTATAATACGTCCTTAGCTTCGTATCAAAGTATACTAATATATTTTTGATAAGTCGAAATAATTTGTAAAGCTTAGGACTCGTTTTTGACTCGTACAAACCAAAAATAGGTTGCTGAATTTTCTGAAAAATATATATTTCGTCGTCAAACTTGTAAAATCCATAACTTCTTCGTTATAACTCCGTTTTAATCCGTTCAAGCGGCCACGGATTCGTTTTAAAGTATATTTTCTAAATATCAAGGCCAAAATTTCGTGTCAACTGTCGGATTTTCCAGAAAAACAAAATAAGGACAGACCACTTTATATACTTGTCGAAAATAGTTTTTCTCGTACTAAACCTATTCCAATCCCTTCAAATCAACTCCAAAGCTAATCTAATCCTACCATACACCTTCTTAGGGTGTCATGGGTTCCTAAACATCATCAAGACCAATATATACCAAGGGAATAATTATAGGATGACTTTATATATATCAAACACTTAAAATCAATGTAAAAATGGTATAAATAACACAAGTCATGCATGTTTGCTCCAAATATGAAGAAATACTTATGAAATGATAAAGAAAAAGGAAAAATATAATGATATGCTTACAAGTTAATATGATGAGGTGCAAAGAACCAAGGTTAGCCTAAACACCCTAGGTTTTTATTTCAAAACCTTAATGAGAGTGTAATCTAGATTGTAAAAACACTTGAGCTTGAAAAATTGATGATTTCTTTGCTATCTCCTTATGTTGGCCGAATTTTTAGAAGGAAGAAGGAAGAGAGAAGAAAAATTTTCTTGGCTTGCACTTTCAATAATTTGAGGGTGAATGAAAATGAATGAAAAGTTGGATTGAGTATAGATATGTATGTAGAAAAATTTATCAATCCAATTAATGCAACAACCCCCCCCTAACCGGTTTTTGGGGGATATGTTTTCCAAGATATAATTTTTTTTTTCTTTTATAAAGTATATACTTGTGTATAATTATTGTAATAAGTGTAGGAAATGTATAAGTAAAATGTAACTTGTAAGGTTTGATATACATTAATGTATTTAAGGTAGTTTTAGGTAGAAGAAATTTTTAATAGATCAAAGTAGAGTATAATGAAATCATAAAAATTGTAAAAATACATTCCTTGTAAAATTTGAGTGATAAAATAATTATCGTATAGTTTTTAGGAAAAACGTCGTAATAATATAAATTTAACGATTTATATACAAAATAAATTTAAAACACTAGGTAAACTCAAAATATAGTTTTTATAAACTAAATGTAAGTATAAAAATACATCGGGATCATTTTTGGAAGTATCGGTTTAAATGTTCAAAATAATAATTTACGCGATAACGTTTATTTAATATAACATTTACGCGTTTAATGTGAAATGCAAAAATCATGAATGAACTAATATGATGCAAATGATGCTAATGAAATGTAGACTAAACTTAGTCCATATGAAATGTTCGTGATGATATGATCATGAATTCGCCACTAAACCATAAAGGTTACGCGAATTTGGAACACGCAAAGCTAGTTTACGATAAATGATGAAATTGTGAAACGTGAATTGTTTTGAGAAATGACCAAAAATTGAGAATTGTGACATTCTTCCCATGTCAGAGGAATCACATCCTCGTGATTCAATCGATGATACTATGATTCGAACCTCGACAAGGGTTCTAAAAGTTTATGCTCGTGTATGGTCTAAATGATTATGTCAATGCTCATGCATATGAGTTACTCGTCCCACAAGATACGTTCCTGTGCTATCGTGAGCAATTCCCATCCTAAATACATGCTTTCTTATGATTAGGCTCGATGAGACAAGCTTTCCCATTCTCAAGCAAAAATTTTAAAAGACTTTTTGGTAACCGATTTTTGCTTAATCCCACAACTCATCAAACAAGAACTGTCATACGATTAGGCTAAATCGGTTTAGGTAACGACTTGTTTCTAGCTCGATCTTTGCAACTCATCAAACAAGAACTGTCGCTCGGATCAAACTGGAAACAAGTGGTTTGAAGAAAATCTTTTGAAAATTTGGCTTGATTACGGAATTGCTTACACATATGAGACTACTACTCCCTTCATTGCATGATTCTTCCTGAATTAGACATAGGTGATCAGGCTATGTATAATTTAGGAGTAATTATGCAATGCTTGGACTAATCGACTCATATGATGTTTGGTGTTGAGTCATAAGTCCGCATGTATAAAGAATATGCACTTATAATGATATGATGAGATGCTATGATGATGTGGTTATAGTCTAGGGTCAATGATGCAACGTAGTTCTCTATAACCACGCTCGATACCAATCATCACACCCCCAAATTACGTGTTTTGCAGCGGAATGGAATACCTTGGGGAGGACTGTCATAGCATCAAAGTTACAGTTATATCGAACGACCTAAAGTGTCGTTTGAAAAATACATCGTTTGATTAATTAGAATAATCAGAGTTTACAAAATGTAGGTCCCAAATGAAAATCAATGTATGCGGAAATAGGTTTGATACAAGCCAAACGATGTTTTTAAAGTTCATAAAACCCAAGTGAGACGCGTCGTCATCGCGACTCTATGATGTGTCCAAATGCATGCCATGAAGTGAATGCCTTAGATACCTGAGATAAAACATGCTAAAAAGTGTCAACACAAAGGTTGAGTGAGTTCATAGAGTTTGTGTTGGAATGTAAAGCCTTTCAAAATCGTTTATGCAGCAAAGGCATTGTAAATCCACTCAGTTCCAAGTTCCGCCCATACAAAACTTGCAACCTGTGTATTCACAACCCACTGCCAAAATGTATATAGTTTATGTGCAACACATGATGTCAAATGAATTCACAATAGTACCTAACTCGACGTAGAACAATAGCACTTAATCAATAGGACTAGACTCAATGTATCAGTAGTCAACTGATTTAGAACGTTATACGACGTAGAACTATAGCACATAATCAATAGCACCTAACTCAATGTATCAGTAGTCAACTGACATAGTACTTTATTCGACGATGTATCAGTAGTCAACTGATTTAGAACGTTATACGACGTAGAACTATAGCACGCAAACAAGAACAATTGATATAGTATAACATTTGATTTAGAAACAATGGTGATCATGATAGAAGTTATCCTTAAAAAATCTAAAGTACTTGTGAAAAATAATTGAGCATGTATCTCCCCCAAAATAGTACAAAACAATTGAAAGTGGGGCTATGAAAACTCACTTGGTAAAATGAGGCGATGACAAAAGTGAGTACACCGAGATGTAGTGTGATACTTTAACCTTGACCTATTATGAATGTTATGATACGTAATGAGTTATGATTTAATGTTATGCATGCATTTCGTATGTTATTTATACCATTTGTGAGTTTTGAAAATAATACTCTTCGTCGAAAAATACCCTTTTGACGTCTTGACCGTTCAAAAATCACTTTACAAGTATTTTCGTCAAAATGTCATCCTACAATAGTTTTGTAATGATTTATTGTGAAATTTCAACTTTTCGTCGTAAAATAATGTCGTCGGAAATTTCATGAAGGTGACAAAAATGGCTTTGAAAAACTAGTCGTAAAATGGTGTACGTCGAACGTTAGGAAACGAACTCGACGGTTTTGGAAAGCTTGTATCAAAATCTAGAAGTTTCAGTTCAGGAGTTTTCGACATAAAGGTCTCGAACATAGAGATAATAAAGGTTAAAGATGGTGATTTTGTCCAAGTGTTGTGTAAAAAGTGAGTTTCGGCAAAGTTTGAGCAACCGCAATTAATTTATTAAAACTCCGCTATACAAACGGTTGGTCGTTTTGAAAAATATGCTTGATGATCTTGATTTTATTAGAAGACATCTCGTTACAAAAAGTTCTACATCATCGTTTAAAACAGCCTTCAACATGGTCGTTTCAGCTACCGTAACACTTGTCTCGTATAAATAATATAGTTTTTCAGAAAATAAAAGTTACGGCAATTTTATGAAAACGTGCATATCTTTGTCGTTTCAAATCCGTTTTCTACGGATAATACGTCCTTAGCTTCGTATCAAAGTATACTAATATATTTTTGATAAGTCGAAATAATTTGTAAAGCTTAGGACTCGTTTTTGACTCGTACAAACCAAAAATAGGTTGCTGAATTTTCTGAAAAATATATATTTCGTCGTCAAACTTGTAAAATCCATAACTTCTTCGTTATAACTCCGTTTTAATCCGTTCAAGCGGCCACGGATTCGTTTTAAAGTATATTTTCTAAATATCAAGGCCAAAATTTCGTGTCAACTGTCGGATTTTCCAGAAAAACAAAATAAGGACAGACCACTTTATATACTTGTCGAAAATAGTTTTTCTCGTACTAAACCTATTCCAATCCCTTCAAATCAACTCCAAAGCTAATCTAATCCTACCATACACCTTCTTAGGGTGTCATGGGTTCCTAAACATCATCAAGACCAATATATACCAAGGGAATAATTATAGGATGACTTTATATATATCAAACACTTAAAATCAATGTAAAAATGGTATAAATAACACAAGTCATGCATGTTTGCTCCAAATATGAAGAAATACTTATGAAATGATAAAGAAAAAGGAAAAATATAATGATATGCTTACAAGTTAATATGATGAGGTGCAAAGAACCAAGGTTAGCCTAAACACCCTAGGTTTTTATTTCAAAACCTTAATAAGAGTGTAACTAGATTGTTTAAATCTTGATCTTGAAAAGTTGATGATTTCTTTGCTATCTCCTTATGTTGGCCGAATTTTTAGAAGGAAGAAGGAAGAGAGAAGAAAAATTTTCTTGGCTTGCACTTTCAAAAATTTGAGGATGAATGAAAATGAATGAAAAGTTGGATTGAGTATAGATATGTATGTAGAAAAATTTATCAATCCAATTAATGCAACAACCCCCCCCCTAACCGGTTTTTGGGGGATATGTTTTCCAAGATATAATTTTTTTTTTTCTTTTTATAAAGAATATACTTGTGTATAATTATTGTAATAAGTGTAGGAAATGTATAAGTAAAATGTAACTTGTAAGGTTTGATATACATTAATGTATTTAAGGTAGTTTTAGGTAGAAGAAATTTTTAATAGATCAAAGTAGAGTATAATGAAATCATAAAAATTGTAAAAATACATTCCTTGTAAAATTTGAGTGATAAAATAATTATCGTATAGTTTTTAAGAAAAACGTCGTAATAATATAAATTTAACGATTTATATACAAAATAAATTTAAAACACTAGGTAAACTCAAAATATAGTTTTTATAAACTAAATGTAAGTATAAAAATACATCGGGATCATTTTTGGAAGTATCGGTTTAAATGTTCAAAATAATAATTTACGCGATAACGTTTATTTAATATAACATTTACGCGTTTAATGTGAAATGCAAAAATCATGAATGAACTAATATGATGCAAATGATGCTAATGAAATGTAGACTAAACTTAGTCCATATGAAATGTTCGTGATGATATGATCATGAATTCGCCACTAAACCATAAAGGTTACGCGAATTTGAAACACGCAAAGCTAGTTTACGATAAATGATGAAATTGTGAAACGTGAATTGTTTTGAGAAATGACCAAAAATTGAGAATTGTGACAATAGAACATACCAACGTTTAAGATTTAAAGGAAAGAATACATCATTACAATACTAGTTTAGCCGACATCGGCAAATATAATATAAAGTTTAGTTCCCAAAAGATTTCGTTTTAAAACATAATGAACAAAGATCGACATGTGAAAACTTCATTATGCAAAGACCTTGAAGAAAAGCTTACTGACGATCACCTGAAATGCATGAGAGAAAACGGGTCAACTATGAAAATAGTTGGTGAGTGTACACGTTTCATATGATATGAAAACTCTGAAGAGAGGGAGTCAAAGTTTTTGGTCATTGAGAATAGTCCACAAAGCAAAGGCGTTGTCAATCCATTCAGTTGCAAGTCCCGCCCATACAAGACTTGTAACCTATGTGTTCACAACCTACTGCATAAAAATAGTATGTCTAGTAGTCAAGTATACGTTGTCATAATAGTTCACAATATAGCACCACGTATATAATAATGTATGCCAGGCAAATCCCCTAGAATAAATAATATGCGTCCCGTAACATAGTGAACGAGAGGTTGGCCGACCTCTAATAGCGCTATCCATACTACCTAATGATAGGAGACTAACAATGCGAATGTACGAACGGTACATCATACAACTATTATATACAATTAAGAACGCTCCGAACATGGGAGACTTTGCACGCTGCACCAATAAGGCGAGACTTTAGGTCAAGAACGCTCCACCGAAACGGCGATACTTTTAGGTCATAGTACGTACGGTTCATTAAGTTCAAAACAGGTCATAAGTTCGTAATTAAGTTCAAGGGTTTGATTCAAGTTCAAAAGTTTAAGTCAAAAGAGTTCATAAAAGTAGTAATCAATTTAATATGATTCATGCATTTCACCCCAAAATATAGTAAAAAAAGGTAAAAAAAAAAGGGGATTGTGAATACTCACCTGATGCAATAATTATGATGACAAAAGTTGATACACTGAAATGAGGTGCAATCTCTATCTACAACCTAATATGAATGATATGCTCTAATATAAGTCATGAAATAATGTTGTGCATGCAAACTCATATGATATCCATACCACTTGTGCATTAGAAAATAAACTTTATCGTCGAAAAATAAGTTTATAACGTCTTGTCAAGTTATAAAATACTTTACGCTTATATATATATTGAAACAACATCCCACGATAGTCGTTTAGAAATAAAACAAGAATTTATAGTTTTTCGTCGTAAAATAATATACTTTGACAACTCATGAAAATAACTAAGTAACCCCGCGAAGCTTAGTCGCAAAATGGTGAATATTAAGTATTAGTGTTGAAGAAAATAGTTGTGATCGTCATATTTCAAATACGTATATCTTTGTCGTTATTGGTCCGTTTTCTACAATCTATATATCCTTGGTTTCGTGTTAATGCATACTAATATATTTTTGATAAGTCGACTCATTTAGATTATGTTTAAAACTCGGTTTTGCCCCTTAAAATTCCCTTGACAGCAAGTATTATTTCAGAAAATTAGTTTTCGTTGTTAAACTTGCACTAGTACAAAAACGGGATTTGGTCACACATGGTCGAAATGGAACGGCCACACATTCGCATATTTGTGTGGCTGAAGGTACGAAAATTGACAACATTTACTAATTAGTCACACATGAAAATTTTGATTGTGTGACCATTAGAACTGTATTGCCACACAATTGAACATTGTGTGGCTAAAGGTATCTGGTGATTTTGTTTCAGATCATTTAGCCACATATGAATTTGGAACGCGTGACAAATACAAGTAACCTTGATGCGTTAGTCACATGAAGTAATTTTTTTTGTGTCTAAATCATAGAGTCAAGTTTTGTCACACATTATTTAAGGGTGACTGATATGTTTTGCCAACTCTTTGGCCACATCTGAAATTGGAACAAGTGACAAATGAAAAGTAAGTTTGAAGCATTAGTCACGATATACATATAAACAGTGACAAATATATGTCACACACTTGAACACTGGGACCAAAAGCCATATATGGTCACACTAAATGTTTTGTCACACATTTGTTAAGTGTAGCCAAAATCCAGTACATATGTTCACGTAAGTTAATATGTGTGTTTAAAGTTTAGTTTGTGTTAGCTTGCCAAAACCTAATCTATAAAGTCACATTTGCTACTAACACCGTGACCAAATGCCATATATGGTCACACTAAACGTTTTGTCACACATATTATTTAAGTGTAGCCAAAATCCAGTACATATGGTCACGTAACTTAATATGTGGCCATTGGATGATCAATAGTCACTCAAAATACACGTTTCTTCACTTTAAACACCATATGGTCACACTTATTAACACTTTTAGCCACTTTATGGTTAATTGTATGTGATTAAATACCCAAAACAAACATGCTTTGTGTGACTAAATGTTAGAAAAGGCCACACAAACATAAAATTGATGTGCCATTGGATGATCAATAGTCACACAAAATACACGTTTCTTCACTTGAAACACCATATGGTCATACTTATTAACACTTTTAGCCACTTTATGATTAATTGTATGTGACTAAATACCCAAAACAAACATGCTTTGTGTGACTAAATGTTAGAAAAGGCCACATAAATATAAATTTAATGTGGCCATTGGATGATCAATAGTCACACAAAATACACATTTCTTCACTTGAAACACCATATGGTCACACTTATTAACACTTTTGGCCACTTTATGATTAATTATATGTGACTAAATACACAAAACAAACATGCTTTGTGTGACTAAAATGTTACAAAAGGCCACACAAACATAAAATTCAAGTGGCCATTGGATGATCAATAGTCACACAAAAGACATATTTCTTCACCTTAAACACCATATGGTCACACTTATTAACACTTTTGGCCACTTTATGCTTAATTGTATGTGACTAAATAACCAAAAGAAACATGCTTTGTGTGACTAAATGTTAGAAATGGCCACACAAAAATAAATTTGATGTGGCCATTGGATTATCAATAGTCACACAAAAAACTATTATGTTTTCCATAAACAGAACTAACTACGAATACTAAACAGACTTAACTTATGTCTGCCAGACTTAACTTTGTATTGGCAGCCTTAACCACTAAAACTAACCTACCAGACTTAACTTTGTACTGGCAGCTTTAACCACTAAAGTTTTATGTTTATAAGTAGACCACAACACAAATATATATATATATATATATATATATATATATATATATATTGGTGCAAAGATGAACTTGTATTAATCAAGGAAACTTTGAAAAATGAAAATAGCAACACACACTGATATGGACAAGTCCCATATCAAGTTGCATACAAGGCAACTCTATTCAATATCTGATATAACTGTTCTTATAAGTCTGATAACAAAAACAAACTGCCCATATCATACAACCATGGACAGATGACAACCAGCACAAAACCATCACAAAGAACACCTTTTAATGCACCACTATAAACCATACACTTCCAGATAGGGGCTATATCAAGTAGTTTACATTCCATCTCATGAATGGCTTCAACTACTTGGGAACACACACCCTAAATGAAGCCAACCAAAGCCTACACAATCCAAGAATATGTTTATAAACATGTCTACCAATAACAACTGATAACGCCTGGAATTACATTTTAACACATGCTAAATACTGGAATTATAAGCGAGTACGGGAAGACACCGAAGCTTGGTCGTCACATGACAAAGTCAACAAGATTGAATCCGACCATTTTGTTTCGTTCCCACTGACACTCCTCAACAATCTCTCTCCATCTTGCGTTTATGGTAACGTGGTTCTTGCTTCTAGGCCTATCGCTGTGGTGTTCAGATTCACGTTCACATAAAACTCCATGTCTTCCGGTATCTCGGCAGTGCGTTATGGTACTTCCACATGTGATTTCGTTCCGTAAACTTATGTGGTATGTTCTGCATTAAAAAGAACAATGTAGTATGCTCAACAAAAGTATGTCCATGTGTTGAAGTATATATATTAGTTTTTAAAAGCGATAATGGACCTGAAATGGTCCGATTTGTATCATTACTTACCAAACGACTTCTGTCCGTGACATATGCAAGGATGGGCGCGTAAAAACAATCCCTTTCACTTTCATGCTCTGTACATTTGTTCCATGCACATATGTGTTTCATACGCTCATCTGCAATTGGAATTTAATAAAAATGGTAAATAATTTAAAAGCTATTATATGGAAAGGGTTATTTTTAAAATAAAATCATAGATTATGTCTACACTTTGATTAACATACCTTCATCAACGGGGTTTCTCATGAACGGTCTTGTACGATTCAGCTCCATACGTTGCACAAGTTTAGAACGCATCATCAATCCATTTTCAAAGCAAATGGCATCGGGAAAGAGTATTGTTTAGGAGATTTGTGAAAACAACTCTTGTGCCGACAAAGAAAGGTTTTCATCGTGAGCCAATACATTCCATCCGTGCCCACCAAACTCATGCACGTGTCGGTTTTCCTCCAGATTTCAATTTGACGGTGAGTGATAGTGCTACGCACGCCAGAACAAGAACGTCAAATTGGTTATTGTCAGTATTGTCCCGGAAATTGCAAGGAATGACCTACGTAACAGTTTAGTTTAGAGAAAACATTAGCGGGTCAAACAATTAAAATAATCCCCATTTTAAACAAACTTATACAATGTATTGATTAACATGTTTTTCTTACCAGAGGTTGTGCAGGATATTCATCCAACGTAACCTGCACCTACGTTGTGCAGTAACCTAGAAGAGCCGATCGTATCCGGGCATTCGTGGCTGCATCGTTGTACCCTGTTACATAATAACAGTCTTCTTCCTGACGAATGAAATGAAATGTGGCCACATTGATGTATTGGCTATGATCAATAAAAGCTCGCCACTCGGACCCATGCAAAGTAATGCAACCACGAACCAATTTCCAGTAAACCTTATATTTGGTTCCCCTATTGTGGATTAGGTATATTCAGCGCTTCTTGGGGTACAGTGTTTCAGTAAACAAAGCAGGAATCATCTTAAATTTAAAAAGTAAGCACGTATATCAATTTGATGGTTACATTGATAAATTTATAATCTTAAGTAAGCATTTTAAGTACAACTTACCTGCAATGTCCTAATGTTTGTGCGGTTTGCCTCCACCAACAATTGGATGCTCATTCTATTTTAAAACCACAATCGTCTTAATGATCAATAAGGTTATCACATATGCATAACATTTCCACCAACTAATACAAGTCTTAGATGATCAATACATCTTTATCATTAAGGTGTCAAACAAAAAATGATTGAAGATGTACTACTATATATTTAACTATGTTTCAAAAACCAATAATCATATAGTCCTTTTAGAGTAAAAATCTGTATTTTTTTACTTTTAATCATCTTACCCCATACGTTTGTTAAAATCTAGTAACAAATCCATAATCTACCCAACATACCATACACCATTGCTTCATCCAATGTTTAAACCTAAGCTCAGATAATTAATTACATAAGGTGTAGTGCTTAACCAAATCATATAAAAGCTATACTAACCTAGATTAAACATATGTTTACAAGTTGTCTAATTAGCTATTTAACAAATAGCTGCTACGTTTTCCACAATCCACATATATCCATGATTCTTTTTATTCAAATCATCCCATATTTACATGTCACACAATATTCTAAAGAATCAAATCGCATATAGTTCTAATAAAATGGCTGTTACATTATGATCAAAGGATACTATATTTTTTAGGATATGTTAAACATTGCAAAAAAATACCAAACATGCATTTGTATCCATCAACATATCAGAAACATGCATATCAATCACTTTACATTTGTAGTTCATGGTTAAAAACAACGAGAAAAAAAAAAAATGTGTAACATTACCTGATGATGCGGTTGTTGTGTTGAAGAAGATAGACTTGAATATTTTGCTTTGACTATGTGATTAAGTGTAGCCGTAATATATCACGGTTCTCAAAACTGCAATGATTGCTATTAATTAAGAGAAGGATTTTTTGTTTTATTTTTTAGCTTGTATTATGGGAGCATTGCATATATACCCACTAAAACTCAAAAAGTTGCATATTTCTCCATAATACAAGTTTTTAATGCATGATGTACAATGCAACTTAGGCATGTTTTGGGTATATATGCAAATATGTAAGTTTTAGTGGAACAATTACGTACCAAAATGGTACATTTGAAAAAGTACGCAGCTATTTTATGACCTAAACCCTTGATTATATACATACAAAATATTTGGTAGAATCACCTTAAAAATTAAGTACCTTAACATACAAATAAATAATATTACATTAACATACGCGATGTCGTAACTTCTCGCAAATAAATAAATATGTCGAATACAATATTGGTTAATCGAATATACAATGTAGCTATTGAATCACTGCCAGTGCATCAACGTTTGCAATGTTTTTATACGATGTTTCCCGTCCTTGAATGTCACGTTCAATGTGATGATAAAAAACCTGTGGAATCCAAGTAACAAAAAAAGTTAAACGTTGTAATAAAGTATATAATTGTAGGTACTTTTTAAATAAGAAACATACTATTTAATAACATCATATGTTTTTTTTTTGTTTTGGAGAACACTTGAAAATAAAGGCCAAGTATGTGAGGTTGGATAATTAATGATTCTTCATGGGGAAGGCAACTCTAGGGTGGCAATCAAATCAAATGGCTTATAAGTCATATACAACTAGTGTTTATCAAATCATAACCAACAAATAATTTTCACTTTAAACACACACACATAGCAGTACTAACTTAGCACTACCAGTATTAACTTAGCACTGCCAGTATTAACTCAAAGACTACATGTATTAACTTAGCACTACCATTACTAACTTAGCACTACCCGTACTAACTTTTGAATCTCTCCACTAAGAGTCGGGATGCTCAGGGACCATATGGGTGTACACTCCGTACCTCCTGACCCATTACCAGGTGTGAACTAATCCTACAAGTGCACTAAAATTTCCAACAATCCTCCAAAAATTTAGTTCACTTCTTTCGCATGAAAATCAAACATCAAATAAAACATGTGCATAAACGAAAATATCCTGAGGATTGAATTTCCATCTTAGTACATTACATGTTCAACAAACAAAGTAGAAAAAGTCCCTAACGACACATGTATGACTGTTTGAGTTACTGCAACAGTAGTAAGAAACAAAAAATGAATATATGTAAAGATACATGGAAACAGAGTGCATTGTTTGGAGTGAACTAAAAGGACGTATGCAAATAGTAATAAATTTGGCTTTTACTTGCATGCTATTTGTGTTAGATACCTTCCAAGCGAATCAATATGAAATCTGCAGAAACAGTAGTGATTCTGTGTATTTTGTTTTCATGCAAATGGTAGTCAATGTGTAATTATATGTTATACATGTGCCTATCACTATGCAAAACATATAGCCTTACTTTTCTTATTTAAGAGGGTCTATCACTATGCAAAACATATAGCCTTACTTTTCATAACTTGTAATAAAGAAGGAAGAAAACACAATGTCTATACGCCCTAAGTGTGATCATTTTAGAGCGAAGCCAATTCAATAAGTCGAGATGCTAGTGTTGTATGTCGCCAAGCTGCAGTCGACACTCAAATGTCACAACAAATGAATGTCATATGCGCTAGCTTGGTGAGTGTTACTCGTGAGAGGCTTACTTTTATTCAAGAGTTAGAAACAGTTGGGAACATTTATGCCTAGAAAACTGCAGAATATCTAAGAGAAATTAGGCAAGAGATGAAGAAAAGCTCATGCAAATGCGCATTTTGGGTACTGGATTGGAGCTAAATTTTCGCAATCATGATGTGTTCATTCAGAAACTTAAGGGCTTAATGGATTGGCAAGTGTGTTTGCATAGCCGGGGAAAGCTTGTTGTTGGTCATGATGTCTTGTTTATGCTGGTCTTTGCATTTGCAGTTATGTACTTGTCTTGAATTTTATTTTAAATGTTGTTGTAATATTTGGTTTTAGCCTTTGGCAGGTGGTTGTAAGATATTTTATCAAATAAAAGCTAGTGTTTGTGTTAACTAATTTTACGATGCTTACCTTTTACTGTGTTTGCATTCCATGATCCAGTCTGAAACAACATCATCATCACTGGTTCAGGATTAATCTGTTGAAATGCCTCCGTTTATGGATTCTGTTTACCTGTTGCTGCAATTAAAGCGGATGAGTAAAATTTCCATATACGAATCTAAATTTTCAAAGCAACTTTGTGGCACTTTCAATAAAAGTATTATTATTCAATGTCAAATTCCAGCCCATTCTACTACGACTATATACACAGATGCTTACCATCTTCGAGCCAATCATGATTCATTGGGACGGGTGTATGATAGGGACCAATGATTATATATAGCTTCTAACAAAAACTATATATACATGTGACGCCAACGGATGCCAGCCACAATGAAACATGATTGACCTGAAGAAATTTACCAACTTCATTAAAGTACAAGGTTGTGATAATATTATGCATATAAAATAAAACGGTCACAAACATGCGACATAATCGTCTATACATTGCTATAAACCAGGTCAAGATATGGGCAATCTCAAGTTTAAAACTACCCGTCATAATTGATCAAATCGTTGATGGTCATGGTAAGCTTAACATACAGATAATCCATTAGTCACAAAATACTGCTCGGATAGGGTAGCAGTTTGAAAAAATTGGATTTCCCCATGGTCGCAACCTTAACATGCTTCCAAGCCAATATATGGGCATTATCATTTTGTAAAATACCCATCAGAATTCATCATAGCCTTGATTTTGTTGGTAAGCTTACACCGCGCTTAAAGCAAAAAGGAAATAATCAATTTTAACATTAAAACTGAACCAAAGTCAAGATGTGCAAACTAATTGTCCATCTAATCACATAACCTTCACCAAATCACGATAAAATCATCACATAACACATTTCCTAACTGGGTCATTCATTCATCATAATCAAGAACCCAATTCCCAAATTGCAACAAGCTTATATTTTGACAAGTAGGTCGTCATTAAAACATCAGGTTAGCAATGAATTGACCCTAAATATTTTTCTGAATTTCATACGACAAACCTATTTTAAGATAAAAATGTTGATATGCAAGTTTCAATATTTCTAAATAAAATAATGGTTTCAATATTATAGTAATGGTTTCCCCTATTTGCTAATATACACATATTTTAAGTCACAAACATTAACATTTAACTATGGTTTCCCCTATTTGCCTCATTGACGAATAATCTCATTCTTCGCGTCTACTAAACCGAAAGCCCCGTCAAGCTTAAAACATCATTATAATTTGTGCTGCATTCACTAGCCCTGCAAACTTTTAAAAATAAGTACGGATTTTAATCTACAAACGCATATTTATAATGATATATACTTCAAATAAAATCAAAAGCCAGAATCAGCTGATTCTCTATGACAAGATGAGCAAATCTCCCATTCTTCTTACTTGCCAACTCCCATATCATCACAATATCCTCAACACCCCCACCTTTTGCATCAACTAACGGCAAATCGATATTCACCTACCCATATTGCATGTATAACACGTGTCGTTATTACCTCAACTAATGAGCCTTAAATCATCAAACAACTACTTTTCCTATGCAAATGACTAATACCCTGACTAAAAACCAATATTGGCAGGATTTAGGCTAAATAAAATTTGTCCCGCCTCGGGTTATTTTGCACGTCTGTTAAATATTAGTTGTTGATTTTTGTACATTGAAACACTCTAACCACTATTATAAAAATCTTCAATCCTTTCCAAATTTAGTATGATATTTAAAACATGTACTTGATTTTCTAGATTGAATCGAAACTAACATAACACAATATCATTTATAAATCAATAAACATCCTAAACTAACAAACTAGCAATAAATTATAACATTTTAACATTCGCCCTTTCAATCTATCATATTCAAATCGAATACCTGAGATATTAGGCTCAATCGGAAGAGAATCAATCCCTTTATAATAGCCCTCAAGAATATTTGATTGACTAACATTTATTTTGATTGATTTTGCGTTTGATTGAAAACCCTAAATATGCTATTTGAATCTGACTGTGTGTTTTGACCGAGTGTAAGAGAGATAAATGTGTGAAATCTTGAAAGTCAAACACACACTACTCGACCATTTTCTAATAAAAGTAAATAAATAAATAAAAATAAATTATTTCTTCAAGGTAATAAAGCATTAAAACCTAAAACCATTAAACTGATCATTGATCATTTACATCCATTACAATTATAATTATAATAACAAAGTAGCTGTCAATAAAAGCATCCATACAACCATCAAATATACATCAAAACACAAAAAAACCTTCCAAAGCTTCCTATTCTTCATCTTCATACTCATCAACTTCATCCAAGTCTTCCAAGAACTCATCCTTCACCAACAGACTCCGAAGACATAGCACCAAAAGCTGAGCCAGCAAATCAATCTTCCTTCGATCCTTCAACTGTATCTCACGAAGGGAAAACTCACCAGTTGCTGCAACAGCGTTGAAACGAGTAAACAACCTCCCAGTCTCATCGATTGTTTGTTCCTTTTTGGCAACAACTTCCCTCGGTAGCTACTCTCTTCTCCCATCCACTCGATAAAATGTTTTTCCTCTGCTATGTCGTGCAAGGTCAACAACAGAAAGCATCACTAAGCTTGCGGATTCAGTGGCGGCTTTCATTTCATCGATATTAGGTGTGGAAGACATTTTAAAATTAGGGTTAAAATTATGGATAGTTGTGTGTTTAGGGTTAAAATTATTGATAGTTGTGTGTTGATATTATGGTTAGGTAAATATAAATAATTACAATGTACCTCACAATTTGTACAAATAATCACAAAAAAACACTCAAGAGGCATCGAAAAATTTATTTTGGGTGTTACTGTAGCCCTTTCATATTCTTCCATGCATAAATGTGATATGCAGTATTTAGGAAGATATCTAATATTGCAATTTAAACCCTTCATTTTTTTTATTGGATCTAAACCAGCCCTTATATACACAGTTTAAATTTAAATTAATGACTAAACATGTCTAAAAGGTTTATTATCTCAACTTCTTATAACAAAAATATTAATACAAATTTATGGTTAATCAAGAAGCTGGGTATTAAAATTTACATATCTAATTTTGTTCAGGAGGAAAAAAATTGCATATTGTAATCAAAAGTTTGAAAATTAGTTACATGTCAACTGCAATATATCGACCAAAATCAAAGTTAGTCATCTTTACAATGTAGCACATTGACCAAAATCAAAGTTAGTCATCATTACTATGTAGTCATATACAGTGAAGAAGAAGACTAATCTTGCTTTATAGACACTACAACTTTGGAAAACAATGAATGCGGTGGTTATTAATTTGCGAACCATGCAAATTTGCATAACGAAACCCACGTAAACATTACCCGACAAGGTTACAACAACATTACGCAATAAGAATTTACCTCCGACCTATTGTGTAATCAAAATTACTACTGCAAAGACCATGACGATAACAACTCAACAATTTACTCAAACATTAGGCAATCAAAACTTGGATATAGTTCCTGTGCATCGCTATTAAAATATTAAATAGACTACTTAAAATACAAAACTTATGATAACATCAATTGCAATACCTTACATGTAACTACTTGCATAAAATATTACGTAAAAAACACGTATACATTCAACCCTTACCCAATCGGTGCAACGCACGGGTTTTTGTAGCCTCGTTATTTTATATTTTGGATTATGATGTCTTTATATGTAGTATAGATGTGAAGAAGTGGGTCCTCCTTCTGTCCCCAATAGGATCCTGACACATATGTTTAGCCATACTATATGAGTTAGGGGTTGTTTACTTTTTTCAAGACTTTTTTCGCCCGTTTTCATACGTTTTCTTACACTTTTACACACATTCGTACGTTTATACACATTTTTGTGTGTTTTAATACGTTTTCGTACGTCTTTGTCCTTTTTAATCTGTTTTTATACGTATCCGTTTTTGTTTACAGGTTTTCGTCCGTGTTTACACGCTTTCGCTAGTTTTTCATGTTTTCATCCGTTTGAATACGTTTTCATCTGTTTTACATATTAACGTACATTTTCAAACGCTTCATACATTTTCATATGTTTTACATATGTTTTCGATCGTTTTCGTCCGATTTACCCGTTTTCATCCGTTTGTACCCATTTTCAGTATGTTTTAAGAATTTTTAAACCGTTTTCATAGGTTTTCTTACACTTTTACACAGATTCGTACGTTTATGCACGTTTTCGTCTGTTTTAATACGTTTTGGTCCGTTTTCTTAGGTCTTTGTCCCTTTTAATCGGTTTTTATAGGTTTCCGTTTTTGTTTACAGGTTTTCGTCCGTGTTTGCACGTTTTCGTTGGTTTTTTCATCTTTTAGTCCGTTTGTATAAGTTTTTGTACGTTTTCGTCCGTTTCCAGCTTTTTTGCACGTTTTCGTCCGATTTACCCCGTTTTCATCCGTTTTTACCCATTTTCGTATGTTTATAAGAATTTTTCAACCGTTTTCATAGGTTTTCTTACACTTTTACCGATTCGCATGCGTTTATACACGTTTTCATCTGTTTTAATACGTTTTGGTCCGTTTTCTTACGTCTTTGTCCCTTTTAATCGGTTTTATACGTTTCGCTTTTGTTTACAGGTTTTCGTCCGTGTTTGCACGCGTTTTATTTGGTTTTTCATCTTTTAGTCTGTTTGTATAAGTTTTTGTACGTTTTCGTCCGTTTCCAGCTGTTTTGCACGTTTTCGTCCGATTTACTCAAACATTATGTTTGTAGGTTGCTAATTATGGAAGCCATGGCTTAAAATGTAAATAATTTTGTGTCAACCCAAGAAGCGAACTTAATCCATTTTCGGTTTAAAACCATATGTGTCAACCCAAGAATCGAGCTTAATTCATATTCGGGTCAACCCAAGAAGCGAACTTAATTCATATTCGGTTTTCGGTTCGCTTTGGTTTAATTATAGTTCGGTTCGTTTCGGTTTTCGTGTTGACCAAAATAAAAATATAACCAATTTGTCGAAACAAAACCCGATAACCGAACGGATCAACACCCCTAATTTATAGTCATAGTTTAAAAGAAGAAGGACTTAGTTAGCCGTTTTTAAACATTAGGTCTTTACACTTTGATGGATCTTAGGGATGATAGGGAGGCTGCGAGGTCTAAGCTTCAGGGGTTGAATGATCTCATTACTCAATCTTAGGAGGATATCGATACCAAGGAAGAACAAATTCAGGCGATGAATGGTTGAAGGGTTTCTCGCTATGGAATGGGATGTTTTCTTTTGTTCTAGTGTAATCTGTTTATGTCTAATTTCTAATGTCGAACATCTTGGTTTAATGGGATGGTATGTAGATATATTAAAAATGGAATATGTATGGATCTTTTGATGGTTTATCCATACGAATGCTAAATATGTTTGTTAATATAAGTAATGTGTTCGCTAGTTTGTTTCATCTTTTTTTTCATGTTGTTTTGAATTTAGGAATTGGTTGTGGTATTTAAGTTCATATTCTGACCGTAGAATGTATTATTGTAGGATTAGGATGTTCAATTTTAGGTTGTTGTCAATTTTTTATGACTGATTATGAAGTTTAGAAGTGGAGCGTTTGTTCATGACAATTATTTTTGATTGAACCACTAGATTTAGGGTGTTTTTGTTGTTGTTTTTGCTTTAAGTTAATTGCATTTACATGTTTTCTTGATTTTTTTTACTGCTTGAGGATGTTAGAGCTTATTTAAGTGCTTATAAATAGCTTATTTATAGGCTTAAAGTAAGGTCTTAGGGCTTTGATGTATCAGCAGTTCTTGGTTTGATTTGCCTATTTTTGTGCTTAATTGTTTATCCGAACGCTTATTAGTCATAGTTGCTCAATTAGTTGCTTTAAGTCCATTTTTAGCTTTTGTTTGTTCATTTGTATGCGCCATGTGGTGATTTTAGTGTATCTGCAGTTATATGTGTCTTTGACACAGCTGGTTTGAAGTTATATGGGTGTTTGGGAATGTGGGTAAGCACCATTTCTGTCAAGGGTGTTTTTGGTTTCAAAAATTATTTGATTTTTCAAAAATTAGATTTTCTAATTCATATTTAAATTGAAGACAAAAATTAAATATTTAAATGCTATATTATCAATTTGGAGCCACATTTTAAAATTATCAAATTTGGAGCCAAAATTTTTAAAATTACTTTGAAAATTATGGTTTCCTTAATTGAAAAACTGCCCCATCATTAGCCCTAATTTTACTCCAATAAATCAGGCTTCAAGAAAAACAACCAGAACTTCAATTTTTACACTATTATTTACCAATTAAGTTTATTAATTTTCTTTAACACCTTACTTCTGACGAATCATGGCAACGCAAACCAATTATCCGGATGATTTGGTTTATTCTGATCGTGAAAATGATAACCCTTTAGGATATGAATCGAGAGGCGTATTAGGATGAGGGTGAGGATCTTTGAAAACAACCATTCAAATGTGAATGTTGTTAAGAGGGGCATAACTAGGTTAGCTAAGTTTCGCAGGGAATATGGAAAAGCAGACGGAATAAAGGTCAGTGTAACCTTCGATGCACTGGATAGGTTATCGGGAAAAAGCGAGCATTGTTTTCGAGTTTTTGGGTGATTTGGTTCGTGAGCATATAGGTGTCGAGGATTCTAACACTGGAGGAAGGTTGATTCAGAAGCAAGAGATAAAATGTGGGACAAAATCACGGTACACATATACTTTTTTTAACTAGTAGTGGCTTGGCATGCGTAGGTACAAGGTGTTAATAAGTTTATCTCTGCATTTACAGTATGTGCAACTAATTAACAACAATTTGTTAATCTTTGCATCGATATTTTGATGTTGACTTGACGGTCAGGAAGCTGATAATGAATCGTCTTGGTCAACTTCTAAGGAATTTCATAATGAAATTGACACAAAACTACATATTGCCCAACCAAAATACCCTTTCAAAACTAAATGAAGTCCCGGTAAAGTATAGTGCAATTATAAAAGCCGAAGATTGGGTTAATTTTGTAAACTACACAAAATGAGGAATACAATGTGTTAATTAGTCATTTTTATTCAAGTTCAAATATCTTTCACCTTTTCATATGTTTCCATATATATTAGTTGTATACTATCAGCATTACTACATCTAAATGCCGTTTGATTTTGTGTTGCAAGGTGAGATCAGCAAAAGTTAAGTGTCGCGTTCCAAGTCTGTTTATGATCATACAATGGGACGAGGTGGATACGCCCGTGTGATAGAAAAAATGGTAACAGTAAACATTTGCACATTTGCATTTAATAGAATCATACTTCCGTTTATCTTACATTTGTATGTATTTGATGTTTATAAGATCGAGAGTAAAGAAATTGAACGAGATGAAGAACCACCGCGTGGTACTGTGTGGTTGAAAGGAAGGGTGAAAAAGATGGAGAATATCCGCGATGATGATATCGGATCGATGGGAGAAAAATTTGTAAGTTTGACTGCAAATTTTATTATTATGTTCGTTTAGTTATAAGTTAATCTGCACTCTTGTATTAGTTAAAACTGTTAGTTATAAGTTAATACAAGTAGTGTTTTAGTTAATACTTTTAGTTACAAGTTAATACTGGTAGAATTAAATAACCTATTTCCCATATTGTGTGTGCAGAAAGAAACGGACGACAAGATCAAACAAGGAATCTTGAAGCTTGATCATGGCACTGATGCCATGACAGTTGTATTAGGTAAGGAAAAGGGAGGATATGCGAGATGAGTGGGAGGTGGAGTAACCTACAAGAGGTATTTTGATCTGCCTCGAATCAGACAAGCATCGATGAAAGAGTGGTGTTACTTCAAAGTGAACTTGATAATGAGAGGCGCCAACGTCAAGAAAAAAGGCGTAATACTGAGATTTGATGAAACAATTGGCTACACAAAGGGGGCAGTTGTAGTCAAGTTCAACTCCATTGACACAAACGGAAGTAAGACATAAGAAAGTAACATTCCATATTTTTTTTTACCCTTTTAAATACTTTTGCAGTCTTCTTAAACAATTTATATTTCAGGTGTCTCCGGTGAACATTAATCTTATAAATAGCAGTGTTGATGAGGATGTCGGAACACGTGTTGCTAGACGTTAGAAAATTGCGAGCATTGAGAAGTCTAATGGACTTGCAACTTTGGAAAAAGAAATGGAAATAAGTGTAAGTAATAAATCATCCCCCTGGGATTTTGGAATTCTACATACATGTATTATTTACCATGTATTATATATATATAGGAAGCTGTTAAATCTGCATCTAAGAAATCGACTAGATCAAAACGAAAGGATTCTTCACGTCAACTTTCCGAATCACAAGAACATGAGTCTCCATTAACAATACTACCACAAGTATGTATTTAAACATTTTCATATGTTCTTTAGTTTAATTAATTACTGATACATATATACATGCAACAAATTATCTATTTAGGTAATTAAGTGCGGTGTGGCACTTAAAGAAATCAACTATTATTGCGGAGGGTACCGTGTACAAAACTGATGGAAAACAAATGCTTCATAACAAACCACTCCCAAAGGATTGCTACAGAGTGTCTATTGATAAATCTTTAGTGGATGTAGCATGCATACCGGATGTAGGAAGTAACGGTTTCAAAGCAGTTAAGGATGCATTAGGTGGTTTTATGCATGGCCAAAGGATCAACTGGTTTTCGATGAAAAGGTACATACATGCATGTGTTTTATAAACCTACATATATCATTCTTCATATTTAATTCAGTGTTTGATATACCCGGCTTTTGTTTCCTACTGGTAACACCACCAAGTACCATAAAACCGATTGGTGAGAACAGAACTGCACCTAAATTACAAACGAAGCGCTACGTCTCTAGTGATGCCATGCAAAAGGAAGCTAAGAAGATCAAGAGTCAGAATTCGTTAAATTATTGAGAATTTTATTATGTACGACATTACAATTTTATATACATTCCAATTTTATTGTATTTGAATATATTTTGTATATATATATATATATATATATATATATATATATATATATATTTGAATTTGTTTTGATATATATTGATTTCTTATATGTGACTAAAAGATTCATATAGTCACAATTATTAACACTTTTTGGTCACAGTTTGCTTAATTCGATGTGTGACTAAATGTTAGAAAAGGCCACACAAACATAAAATTCAAGTGGCCATTGGATGATCAATAGTCACTCAAAACACACATTTCTTCACTTTACACACCATATGGCACACTTTTGGCCACTTTATGGTTAATTGAATGTGACTAAACACCCAAAAGAAACATGTTTTGTGTGACTAAATGTTTAATAAGGCCACACAAACATAAAATTAATGTGGCCATTGGATGAGCAATAGTCACACAAAACACACATTTCTTCACTTAAAACACCATATGGTCACACTTATTAACACTTTTGGCCACTTTATGCTTAATTGTATGTGACTAAATACCCAAAAGAAACATGTTTTGTGTGACTAAATGTTAGAAAATGCCACACAAACATAAAATTAATGTGGCCATTGGATGATCAATAGTCACACAAAACACACATTTCTTCACTTAAAACACCATATGGTCACACTTATTAACACTTTTGGCCACTTTATGCTTAATTGTATGTGACTAAATACCCAAAACAAACATGCTTTGTGTGACTAAATGTTAGAAAAGGCCACACAAACATAAAATTAATGTGGCCATTGGATGATCAATAGTCACACAAAACACACATTTCTTCACTTAAAACACCATATGGTCACACTTATTAACACTTTTGACCACTTTATGCTTAATTGTATGTGACTAAATACACAAAACAAACATGCTTTGTGTGACTAAATGTTAGAAAAGGCCACACAAAAATAAAATTCATTTGGCCATTAGATGATCAATAGTCACACAAAAGACATATTTCTTCACCTTAAACACCATATGGTCACACTTCTTAACACTTTTGGCCACTTTATGCTTAATTGTATGTGACTAAATACCCAAAAGAAACATGCTTTGTGTGACTAAATGTTAGAAAAGGCCACACAAACATAAAATTCAAGTGGCCATTGGATGATCAATAGTCACACAAAACACACATTTTTCACTGTAAACACCATATGGTCACACTTATTAACACTTTTGGCCACTTTATGATTAATTGTATGTGACTAAATACCCAAAAGAAACATGCTTTGTGTGACTAAATGTTAGAAAAGGCCACACAAACATAAAATTCAAGTGGCTATTGGATGATCAATAGTCACACAAAACACACATTTCTTCACTTAAAACACCATATGGTCACACTTATTAACACTTTTAGCCACTTTATGGTTAATTGTATGTGACTAAATACCCAAAACAAACATGCTTTGTGTGACTAAATGTTAGAAAAGGCCACACAAACATAAAATTCATGTGGCCATTGGATGATCAATAGTCACTCAAAATACACGTTTCTTCACTTTAAACACCATATGGTCACACTTATTAACACTTTTAGCCACTTTATGATTAATTATATGTGACTAAATACCCAAAACAAACATTCTTTGTGTGACTAAATGTTAGAAAAGGCCACAAAAACATAAATTTAATGTGGCCATTGGATAATCAATAGTCACACAAAACACACATTTCTTCACTTAACACCATATGGTCACACTTATTAACACTTTTGGCCACTTTATGATTAATTGTATGTGACTAAATACACAAAACAAACATGCTTTGTGTGACTAAATGTTACAAAAGGCCACACAAACATAAAATTCAAGTGGCCATTGGATGATCAATAGTCACACAAAAGACATATTTCTTCACCTTAAACACCATATGGTCACACTTATTAACACTTTTGGCCACTTTATGCTTAATTGTATGTGACTAAATGCCCAAAAGAAACATGCTTTGTGTGACTATACAGTGTTTATGGTCACTAATACGGATTAATCCAACAAAATTTGTACCTAATTAGTCACACATGTTAAGGTTTTGGTTACTCTTTCGCAATAGAGACTAAACAAAAGTCAAACACGTGACCATAGGGCACCTATGGTCGCGCGACCTTTAGTCACACACGGTCGAAAAATCATGTGTGACTATATGTATATTGTCACACATATTCGGTGTAGCCAAATCCACTTTTTGTTCTAGTGTTGAAATTAACGTATCTTTTTCGTTATAAACCCGTTTTAACCCGTTCAAGCGACCACGGTTTCGTTTTTAAGTCTATTTTCTGGAAATATAACCCAAAATATCCTCTGACCTACTGATTTTTCCAGATTTCACAAAACGGAACAGCCAATAATTATATTTTGTCGAAAATGACTTTTCTAGTTTGAAACTTGTTCTAAACCATTCCGATCAACACCAAAGCTATTCTAAACCTACCGTACACCTTCTTAGGGTGTCATGGGATCCTAAACTTCACCAAAATTGATAGGTTTCATAGGAATACTAATAGGATAATTTAAACTCATATTAAGTAGTAAAAACAAGTAAAAGTGGTATGGATCATGGTATACTTACATGTTTTTCTTACTAGATCATAATAATATATCAAGTAAATGTTTAAAAGAGTAGGAAAAATATTAGTAACTTACTTGAATGATTATGTGAAAAAGATGATGAAAACCTTATTAATCTATAGGTTTTTATTTCAAAACCTTAACATAGATCACTAATAGAACTAGATAAACACTTGAGCTTGAAAAGTTAAGATGATTTTCTCTTATTCTTGATCATGGCCGAACCTCATGGATGGTGATGAGAGAGTTTTGTAAATTTTCACTCTAAAAATATGTTATGTATGTGTTATAATTTAGAAAATAATACAAATACTAGCATAATATCTAGTCTATGTGTGCATGTGTATTGTTTTGGTCAAAATAAAATATCAAAGGGATGACTAGGGGGGAGGTCGGCAAGGGTAAATGGGGTAGGAATTTTGTGAAATTTTATCATTTAAATGTAATTTAAGTTATGTATATAGTTAATTTTATATAAATAATTAGTTATTAAGTGTAGCGTTAGCTAGAAATAGATTTTAACAGAACAAAATATAATATATCAAAGTCATAAAAATTATAAAAATGCATTTCTCGCAAGTATTGGGTGAATAAATAATTATTAATTAGAATTTACATTTAAAACCGTCAGATATATATATATATATATATATATATATATATATATATATATATATATATATATATATATATATATATATATATATATATATATATATATATATATATGTATATAACAATTTATATACCAAAATAATTTCAAAACATCGAGTAAACTAATAATATCATTTTTATATTCTTAAAATGAGTATAAAAATATATATCAGGACAATTTTCGGAACTGTCGGATCAATTATTCAAAATAAATGATCGTGCGATAGCGTTTATTTAATAAATAAATATACGTTAATGAAATATGCAAACCCATGCATGAACTAATATGAAAATGATGTTACGGATGATATGTAGACTAACTCTAGTCTATATGAAATGTTCTTAATGATGTTCCAGGAATATGCAGCTTAACCCTCACGGTTACGCGAATTTGATACTCGTAAACCTAGTTTACGAAAAATGATGAATAAAAATCATGAATATAAATTTTTCTCCGGGAATGAATAGTGTTTTGTGAATAGTAAAATTTTGAAATAACCTCTCAAAATATCAAATCAACTTCAAAAATGATGAATAGTAACCGATGAATAGTAAATTCCCGAGATGAATAGTAAAAATTTCAAAGTTTGTAAAATGACCTGAAATTGAGCATTGTCACACCTACCGAGCTAATCAGGGGAGTATTAGTTTCTTTCGTTTTTAATTACCTTCTATTATCATAACTTTGATACTTTCGGGGAACATTGGGGACAATGTTCAGTTTAAGTGTAGGGAGGGAAAATAAAACGGGAACTTTGAAACTATGCTTATCCTTGACTATTTGCCTTGTCCAATTTCATTTGTGTAATAAACCATGAGAAATATCGGTTAGGGTAATTTTGGCACCAAATTTAAAATTTTTCATGACATGTAGGAGTGGGCCATTAGTCTTAATAAAGCGTCTCATGGATAGAAAGTTATATGACTAGCAAAAAACCCTTTACCACTTTAATTCCACCTAAAATGTGATGATCGCCCTTAGATTTGTAGGTATTAAAGCATTCCACTTTAATGCTTCGAGAGTGTACCGGTAGTATAATAGATTCTAGAACTTGTTTTGTGATGCATTCCAAGATCGCTAGTGAGACTACACTTTTGTAGTTAGGAATAACTAAATGATAAGAGGCATTAGGATAACCCTTGTTTGATACCTGTATTATAATTACTTCTTCCATATCGGTTGAGTAATTCCCCCACACCCTTGCGTTGTACTCATCTTTAGTACACGATACCCCTAGTTAACCCCTCAGAGCCTATCCTTTTCGCGGTTCTCGTGATGTTTCGGTTTTCTGGAATATCAATGAAGAGCATTGTTTACAATCCACCCCCAAATGTACACCCAAATCGCCTTAGCCTACCTTGTATGCACTCACTTTTAGTGCATTATTGTTATCATACTAAACCCTTAGTTCAATTATCTAGTTACTTTCACAAGTTGCTAAGTCGAGTCATATTCCTTGTACACAGTTTTGGGATGATTGGGACTCATGGGAAAAGTTAAATTTTATGAAGTGACGGGAAGGAATGTTAAATTCAAATTCCCTTTATTTACGTAATAATGTACTCCAAGTGTTTTGGTCTTTTCAATTCGGGTCAAATTAGTGTTAGAGTAATAAAAACTCAAGTGTAGGGATGTGCCTATAAATCCCTATTATTTTGATGTTATCGTAGAGGATGGTAGAGTAAAAGTGTATGAAAAAAAATACGGGCTACCATCCTACATCTATCTTTCAATTTATGTTTGTTTGTTTCAATTTATCTAGAGTTTAGAGTGTCGAGTCTTAGCTTAACAATGCCATTCTTCTCATGCTTGTAACATAAAGATTTTTGACTTGCCACCACTAAATCAACTATCCTACCAAACCCTTTGTTTCCCTACCGTAAGCCTAACATTACAACCCTTTAAAAGACCTCTTGGATAGTTTTTCCTAGGTGCTTACGCCAAAAGCGATGGAGGTTTGATC